>JANAVB010011399.1:13131390-13313890 GCA_029216955.1 Iris pallida
AATCATTATAGTTAGTAACTTAATTTGATCGACGGACATACTATATCTTAACATGGGGAGCCAAACACATATAATAAAAGGAGTCCATAAACATAATTTAGAATTAGGGAGGTAGTGCAACATAGCTCATTAGTGGACCGAGCTATTGTTATAGGCCTGGATTGTGTGTTCGGGTTGAACACGGGATATCCAGATCCTTAGGAGGCCTAACTCTAATTTTTCCTCATGGTCCCTGCCGTAGCCTATATATATCCTCTATTCTCTGGCCGCCAGATTACTGATCAGAAATCTAAAACTTTCTCTAAATTCGTGATTCACGTAAGGAGAGAAAGAGAGGGCTGCGGAAACGGTTGGGAGATCGCCGTCCACACGACCTCCAACTCGAGGAAGGAATACGTGCAGAAGATCTTGGGGTCATCCGCTTGAGATTGCCAGGAATTACTTATCTCCTTTCCACCGCAGGTATAATTCGTGAATACTAGTTTCCGCCTATGAAGGGTTAGACCACTTATTAGATCTGTTTAACTTTCTATCGATCAATACGCATACCAAAGAAAGGGTCTTAGGAATTCCCAGTTCCATCAATTGGTATCAGAGCCACTTTGGATCTATGTATTGATTGATACGTCCATGTTGTCCAATAAAACCTGCGCTGTATAATAGTTGGTAGATGTAGATATGTTCTAACTCAGTTTTGTAGGCATCTTAGATCCAACTATTATGGTCCAATGCATGTTTTTGATTGTGTTGTTTAAACCACGAACATGTCGTGGATGTTGTTGTTGCTGTGGATGTAATTAAAATCACGAGAGTTGATCGTGCTTATTATTTAATTTTTTAATCTAGATTATGTGTGAACTCCTTCAGGAGGCATAGGATTGATGTAATTTTAATTATTTTTGATCAATCGTGATGGCGGTGGTGGCTGTTTCTGACGCCGGACGAGATGCTGGTTTTAAGCAGTCCAGAGGCAGACAGATGATTTTCGATGAAGGAATCGACAGCCAAAACCTTAAAAATAATAGTTGAGGACGGAACAGCAACGATGACCATAATAGTTGGATATTTTTTCTTATTTTTGTTATTTTGTTTTTTTCTGATTATGCATGTTTATTATTGTGTGGATGTTTTTTTTTGAAAAACTAAGCATACATTAATAATGGACAACATGGACATAATATCAACTAGTAGAAAAACCCTCATTGTTAAATAACTAAGTGGGAGAGGATATTTATTTAGTATAAATCCTATGGTCACCATTACTGGTTTGTAGGTGATGTAATTATACTTGCGTGTTGGCTTTAGTGCTTTCCTCCATATCGGATGAGTATAATTATGGATCACCAGTACAAACTTCCTTAGGGATAATTATAGAAAGCTACCTAGTATGTGTTCACTTCTCCATCTGAAGGAACTCTTTACAAGGTAATGGACTTAGTATTAAGTAATGGTATACACTTAGATACAAATAATGGTATCCTCCCCATCGGAGTCACTGCTATTATTTGTATGACCAGAACAAGACCAGCATATTAATTTTATTTGTCATAAAGTTATGTTGACATGATAGTAAAATTAATAAGAAAAATCTACTTGAACAAAGTTGAATTTGTATACGTCCACACTATCGTGACATGCTAAATTCATGGTGTTCAAGGTGTTGGTGAATTTCTTATTATTATTTTGAGGAAATCAATATTTAGTTAATTCAAAAAGTTTTTTTGTCCTACATAATTTTATTTATGTGATTTTAAGGATTTCAAAAAAATAGGTTCTTCCAGTCCACTTATGGTGATTCTTAAAGAAAACAAACTTACTGGACCTAATTATATTGACTGGAAACATAATTTAGACATTGTTCTGACTGTTGAGGAGTACAAATATGTACTTGTTGAGGAATGCCCACCCAAGCCTGATGCTAACTCTGATGAAGAGGTCAAAGAGGCTTATAAGGAGTGGAAAAAGGCAGATGAGATGGCGCGGTGTTACATTCTGGCATCTATGTCAAATGTACTGCAACATCAGCATCAGGCCATGGCCACTTCTTATGACATGATGTATAACCTCAAGGAACTCTTCGGACATTAGAGTAGAGCAGCTGGGTAGTTTGCTATGAAATGTTTGATGAATACAAAAATAGCTGAGGGTACACCAGTAAGGGATCATGTTCTCAAGATGATGGGTCATCTGAATGAGATGGAGATCCTTGGAGCTGAAATTGATAGGAAATCCCAGGTCGATATCATTCTCGAGACTCTGACTAAAAGTTTTGACAATTTCTGCCTTAATTACAACATGAACAAAAGGTTGTATAGTTTGGCAGAATTTGCAAAAGAGCTACAGGATGCTGAATCTCTCTTTAGGTAGAGTGGTCATGTTTTTGTTTCTAAAAAGGCTTCTACTTCTAAGCCAAAAGGCGGTAAGAAGAAGAATAACATTCAGAAATATGCAAACTCAGCAAAGAAGGCATGGGACCTCAAGGCGCGGTAAAAAAGCCGAAAGACAAATGTTTCAAGTACAAAGGGTCAGGACATTGGAAGACTGATTGTCCATTTCTCAAACAAGGGAACAAAGAAGGTATATCTCATTTATTAGTAGTTGAAACATGTTTAGCGGTGTTATCTACCGGCACCTGGTGTGTAGATACATGAGCCACTAATCATGTCTGTAATACATTGCAGGGGCTCTAGGAAACTAGACGGCTCAATGGTGGAGAGATATGCTTGTTCATGGGTGATGCTATAAAAGTATCGGTCGTTGTATTTGGAGATGTTACTTTATCTTTTGGTAGAAATAAGTCTTTGACATTGAGAGATTGTCTTTATGCACCTTCACTTAGAAGGAATTTAGTTTCTGTTTCTATGTTAGTTAAGGATGGATATTCAGTTTATTTTAATGACAATATTGTTATTAGAAAGAATAAAATTTTTATCTGTTCTGGTGCATTGGTTGATAATTTGTATGTCATTAATCCTATTTCGCCCACAATGCAACTTATGAAAATGAATAATATGTCATCTAACTTAAATAAGAGAAAAGAACCTTCTTGTTTGAACCAAACATATCTTTGGCACTTGCGATTGGGGCATATTAACCTAAGAAGGATTCAAAGTCGACTGGTTGAAGATGGACCGTTGAGTTCATTGGAAGTGGAGGCACTACCAGTCTGTGAATCCTGCTTGGAAGGTAAAATAACTAAAAGGCCTTTTACGACAAAGGGGTATAGGGCCAAAGATGTGTTGGAATTGGTTCATTCTGATTTGTGTGGATCCATGACTATCCAAGCTAGAGGTGGCTTTGAATATTTTGTCACATTTATTGACGATTATTTAAGGTATAGATACATTTATTTGATGCGCCGTAAGTCTGAGTGCTTTGAGAAATTCAAAGAGTACAAGGCTGAAACGGAGAAACGTCATGAAAAATGTATCAAGTCATTACGATCAGATCGTGGTGGCGAGTACCTCTTTGGAGAGTTTAGGGATTATTTATCAGAGGCTGGGATTGTATCCCAATTGACTGCACCTGGAATGTCCCAGCAGAATGGTGTAGCCGAAAGAAGGAATAGAACTCCTATGGAGATGGTTAGATCAATGATGAGTTATTCGGATTTGCCAGATTCGTTTTGGGGATATGCCTTAGAGACTGCAGCTTATATTTTGAACTTGGTTCCTTCTAAGTCAGTACCTCTTACTCCCACAGAGCTGTAGATTGGGCGTAAGCCTAGTCTGAAAAATATTCGCATTTGGGGTAGTCCAGCACATGTGCTGAATGAGAAAGCAGATAAGTTGGAATATCGTACAGAAGTATGCTTGTTTGTAGGCTATCCAAGAGGAACGAAAGGAGGTTTATTTTATAGTCCTAAGGATCAGAAGGTCATTGTTAACACCAATGACCGATTCTTAGAGGAAGACTATGTGATGAACCATAAACCCACAAGTAGAGTTGTTCTAGAAGAACTGAGACGTGAGACACCAAGTACTTCAGTACCAACAGTAGAAGAGGATGAACCACAAATAACTGCACAACGTGTCATAAATGTTACACCACAACCGATAGTACCTCGTCATAGTAGAAGCGTTGTGATACAACCTGATAGATATATGTTCTTTGGAGAGTCGTCAGACTTTGTCCATGAGGAATAAGATTATGATCCCTGTACCTACAATGAAGCACTCCAAGATAAAGATGCAGAGTCTTGGCAAAAAGCAATGATATCTGAAATAGAATCTATGGATTCTAATCAGGTCTGGGAGCTTGTAGAACCACCCGTTGGTGTAAAAGCCATTGGATGCAAGTGGGTCTATAAGAGAAAAAGAGGATCAGACGGTAAGGTTGAAACATTTAAAGCTCGGCTTGTAGTAAAAGGTTTTACTCAAAGAGAGGGTATCGATTATGAGGAAACCGTTTCTCTTGTAGCCATGCTTAAGTCTATCCGGATTCTTTTATCTATTGCAGCTCATCTCGATTATGAGATTTGGCAAATGGATGTCAAGACAGCTTTCTTTAATGGAAGTCTTGAGGAAGACATCTATATGAAGCAACCAGACGGGTTCATTGAAAAGGGCCAGGAGCATCTTATTTGTAAGCTCAAGAAGTCCATTTATGGACTTAAGCAAGCTTCCAGATCTTGGAACATATATTTTGATTAGGTGATAAAATTCTATGGATTTGATCAATGTCAGGATAAATCATGTGGATACAAAAAGTGTGACAGAAACGTGGTGGTGTTCCTAGTACTTTATGTGGATGACATCTTGCTCATTGGAAACAATGTGAAGGTGTTATCTGATGTAAGGGTATGGTTATCCAAACAGTTTGATATGAAGGACTTGGAAGAAGTAGGTCACATCATTGGGATCAAAGTTGTAATGACCCGCTCCGCCCTAGCGGAACGCCGATTCAAACGGCAAGTGCAACGACTCAAACGAGCCGTCGACCCGAAGAGTTGGCATCAACCTGATGAAGAATCGATGCAAGGCTTACATTGGCCCGTCAAGAGGAATCCAGACTTAGACTTCCAAAGGCGCGCTCGGAGTATCGCTCGACCGATGCGAACATCACTAAGGTAGGTGGTTCCGATGAACCCGTCTTTGCTTAGCCTAGCCACATAACAATACGGACACTATTGCTAGAATCGCTAGGCGATAACACCGTGCATGCAATAAATGACTCAAAGCACCTAGCTAAGGAAATAATCCCATCTTGTATGCTTGTATAGAATATGGAAAAGAACATAAAAAATGTGAGAACTTTCGTACCGTGCTCCACGCTTGTGCTAAGGCACAAGCTTACGTTCAAGTCCCTTATGCGTTCAATAATGAAACAATAAATGGGTTACAACAATGAAACGGAAGACTATCGACATAGTCGTTCCGAGTAGAGTATAGCAACATTGAAAGACTTCGGGACCGATGGGTCGCCAAGGTGACTCCTGTACGGGGAGTTGCATAATGTATGAGTGAAAGAATGAACGAATAAGTGAATGAATGAATCAACGAATGAATGAATGAATGTGTGAATGAATCAATGAACGAACGAACAAGTGAAAGAAAGAAAAAAAAGAATAAATAAAAGATAAGAAAGAAAGGAATGGTTAGCGACAAGTATGACGGGCACGTGCAGCGGGGTTCGCTACCCGTGCTGCACGGACGCCAACCTGGTCGATAACGTATTATGGCTAAGGGTTAGCCTACGGCTCGGAGACAGCCGTTAAGTTAAAATGACAACAATACGAAATGGTCGTGGACAATCCCCTCGTATAGGGGAGGTGGGAGACATAAGGGATTTTACGGTATGATCAAATGGAGGATCGTGGCCGGCCTAGGCGGAATCAAAGGGGCTTACGGACTGCTTGGGTGCGGGCTTGGCCACCCAGAAGACGTAAGTGCAGGGTATTTTAAGAGACTAACAGGGTGTGCCAGCCAGCACCTTACGCTAGTTGAGAAATACCAAAGGAGAAAGGGTCCAAAATGGCTTGTGGTGCCAGCGACCGGTGCATATAGATTAAGTGAGCTTTGCTGGTGGCAATCCACGTGCAAGTCCTTGCATTGAAACAAAGTAGTCTAAGTTAACTAAATAAAGTGCCTTCTGAACAGGCTTGAAATATAACACACCAAAGGATAAAGAGTACTTCGTGAAATCGCATTAGAAAACATGCCTACGTCGCGCTAGGACCTGAGGTAAGGACACGCCCTTGGCATTGAAAGTTTATATGAATTGTTGACTAACTTGGTTTACTTTAGACAGGAAATGCCGGCCGGTAAGTATGGGTAAGTCATGCATGTATTTCTATACGAACACTCGAATTCGGCAACACGAGATAGGTTATAAAATATGCCATGAAACTGATCCTAAGGCAAGATTTGAAAGAAAATGAATGATAGACGGTGCAAAAAAGTAAATAGAACATGTTTGGTAATGATTGCATTGTGGGCAAGCTAGCCTCCCCACCAGTGCATAACATTGTACTGATAACCCCACAGTTGGCTTGCAGGACGCAGGAGATGTCGTCGGGTGCAGAGCTTTCCTAGAACGTGCTAAGGCGCGGAGCTAACTCTGGAGCCTTGGAGCATTGCAAGAAGCTGAAGCACCATATACAGGACATAATGTATCAGAACATCGCCATGAATTATTCCATCTTGTAAGCCATTTAGCACCCCTTTTATGTTTCAGAGAGAGAGAGAGAGCTTGAGCGATTGTAATCTAGGCCTAGCGCCGCTTGTAAACTTCTTGAATGTCAATAAAGAGTTTGAATTCGCTTCAATTTGTGTTCATTTACTTTCCGCTGCAAATGGGGACACTCTGTGTGACTCTGTGGCCTAGCTCAAATCGGCCGTTTCTGGGATTAGGCTTGCACGGGTGCAACCTAGGCCCGTACGGCATCACGCCTTAGCGAGGACGATCGCTCCTACGGAAGCGGGGCGTGACAGATTGGTATCAGAGCACGGCTTTACGGCCTTGGACTTTATTTCGATTCTCTCAGTTTTGAAAGCTCGTTTTAAAACAGAAGAAGTGTACGCTCTCTCTCGTTGTGCATTGGGATGTTCCATACAATAAGTCTAATATTTTCAAAAGCTCGTACAAGTACTCGATTGAACAGGATCAGTAGCTCCCCTTCCCGAAAATTTGGAAATATTTTTTATTTTTATTTATTTGATTTAAATAAGATTTTTAGAATTTTGTAAATGATTAAATAGTTAATTATTACGGTAGATGATTTCAATCATGATTAAATTTGGAGTACAAGGTGACTAGGAACCATGGCACGGATAGTGCAGTGGCGTGCTTTGACCAGTGTATTAGCCCTGGTAGGGAAGACCCAGCCATAGGATTGTCCTAACTAGGAAAACCAGGCCAAGTTATAGTATGACAATTATAAATAAGTGTATTTGTACGTATATGGTGACAGGAGCGTCTTCCTCGGCGAACTCCGCAGGCTCCTTTTCCTTGCCAGCACCGCCGCGAGGAGTCTTGGGAGCCATTTCTTGAAAGAAGAAAGTTAGGGTTTTTTCGAAGAAGAACTCTAAAAGACAAAAGCAAAGAGAGAAATCAGGCTAGAACTCTCTCTCTCTTCTCCTCACGCCTATTTATAGGCTCAGTCGTACGTGTGAACCGATGAAGTGTGACCTCAGTCGCCGCATCGGGTTCTGTGAAGAGATAATTGCAGATAAAACCAAAAAGATCATCATTAATCTTCTTGGTTATCGAGGCGTTATCATTTGCATTAACTGAGAGGAGCATGCTCCCCATCACTGATGCGCTGAGTATCCATACGCCCGAACAGACATGCGCCCCAACCACCATGCTTCTTATTCAAAGTATTCCAAAACTTGACAAAAAAGTTTTGAAAACTTTGAAGGGGGCCTTGCAGAAGCATGGAATTTCACGATCAAAAATCCTATGCGCCAAACACTACATGCGCCAGGAAGTTTAGCAAAACAAGAATATAGATATTAAAAGAAGATTTTTATTTCATATAAAAGTCTATTACATGTCTTAAAAAGGGCTGTACAAAGAAGAACTTCTACAAAAAGAAAAGACCCTAAGTCTACAGCCAGGCGCAGCATCATCATGCGCTCTCGAACAGGCGCATCTCACCATGCGCTCTCAGGCAGGCGCATCCCACCATGTGCTCTCAGCCGGGGGAATCCCTTCAGCAGCTCAGTTATGTGCATCCTCAGTTATGTGCATCCCTTCAGCAGCTCAGTTATGTGCCACCCTTCCAGCCAGGCTCACCGCCGTTTGAATGCTTCGACTAATGAAGCATTTATTGAGCAGAACGAGGGTGGCAATCAACCCTCTAGCTGGAGGAAGAGCTCCCCAAACCAAGGAAGAGAAGAGCACCGCAAGCCAACCTGTGGCCAGGGGAGGCTTCGAAAGAGCCTCCAAAGGCGAAGGAAGACCGCAATCGAAACCGCGACTAAAGGAGCAGCTTTCAACACAACCAGAATGGGCAACACCCACTCTGACGGAAGAAAGAGCCCCCAAAGCTGTAGCACCGCAATTTTGATCTGCGGCTCTTCCCACATAACGGAGACGAGGCTTGTGCATTCCGATCTTTGGATGCAACAGGCACCTTCCGCCTGCCTCAGAAGCCCTCGACTCCGACTTTTGGAAGTAATAGTCACCTTCAAGTGCGTCAATGTAGACATTGCGTCGCATCTTCACCCTCGGGAGCATCTCGTCAACAGAATGCGCTCGAGTAAACAAGTTCATTTCGGGAGGACGTGAGAGAACGAGAAGCAAACCCTCTCCATGCCACTATTTATAGGCCGGGCAAATCAAACCCATGTGCTAAGTGTATGGCTCTCCGAATCCCGTGCAATGAATTTGCATTAAATGGATGAACCAGACGCTTCGAATTCAGCCAAGTCAAAAACGGCTATTTAAAGCACTCGAAGAACGTAACAGTCGTACCAAAAGACGTGTCACGCGGAGCGGATGCGCCGGTCAGACCGCGCATCACACAGACGCACCTTTCAACACCAAGCGCTTCACAAGCATGCGCCCCCATGCGGCCCCATGCGCCTAGTGGAACGCCGATCGATGCGCCCACTCCAACAGCCCATCACCTGTCAAAAATATTAAATGCTGAAGTCTGACAGAGTTGGCAGCACGCCTCTCAAGGACTGAACAGTTGACAGCTTTTTTCAGAAAACGAAGCGTCGCCAACGTCAGCATCATCATTACTTTCCTCCGGCGGTTACAAGCCACGTGGCCGCCCAACCACTCGCATGTGCCTCCGCGGCCATGCGCCCAAAGTTCTGCATGCGCCTCAAAAGCCATGCGTCTCAGACTTTCTCTCTGATCCCAAAAGACAGAAGTAAAGTCACTACTGAAGCTCTGCATGCGCCTCAAAAGCCATGCATCCCAGACTTCTCTCTGATCCCAAAAGTCAGAAGTAAAGTCACTACTGAAGATTCGCATGCGCCTCAAAAGCCATGCGCCCCAAATGGTTAGCGACTCCCAAGGGTTACGAGCCAAAGTCTCCTCATGCGCCCAATCCCAGGCGCATCCTACCAGATCATTCCCCACCAAATTCGAGATCTCCGAGCCATGGGCCGATGACACGTGTCCTTTGACTCGATTCACCCAAGATCTCAGCAACAGAAAAATTCTCTTCTCTGCTACGTGCCGGCCCATAACAGCATTATGAAGAATTCAACCCCTCAATCAGGGCGCATCGCCCGTGCGCCTCCATCAACAATCTCCACGTGGCGTCCCCGCGTCCAGGCGCATCCTACAAATGTGCGCATGAGCAGCCAGCCTGCAAAGTTATAAATAGAGGGATCATTTCCTTCGTACACACACACACAGAGGAACATACATAGACAGACAGAGACATCGCACAACCAGAGAGGCAGATACAGACACTCAACGTCTTCCTCCTCTCAGAAAGCTCCAGCACCCAGAGCAATCCAAACCTTCAGAGAACCGATAACCGTCGTCAGATCGTCAACGGAGTCAACGCATTACTACTCGCTCCATCGGCACAAGAGACCCAGATAAACAAAAGTGTACTCCTAGGACTACGTCTAAGTCCTATATTGTAATACTGTTCTGTTTGTATTAAAATTTGTAATCAAAAGATTTTAATGGCAAACACGTGCGTCCCGCCATTCCGGGCAACGTGATCGCGAATCAAAGGCATCGAAAGCTGCGTAACGGCTTCGTGGTCGTGTGAGCTTTGACGAAATTCAAATTGGTCGCGTGTGCGTGACGAATTTGATGCGTATCCATCGAAATTCACCGTATCGGCCTCTGTGCAAGTTTCTCAATTACTTCGTGCACACTCGTCAGATCGAGACGAAACTTACGCCAACAGAATCGTATTATTTTTCTGGTCCTGTATACCATGTTTGGTCCGATTCTGAGACAGTTGATAAAATTGCCGTTTTGCGGGCCCCACGGTCCGACTCAACGGGTGATTTTGTGCACGGCCTATCGGAATCCAACTTTGTACATACGGTTGGGTTCGTATCGGAAAACTGGATCCGTAGACAAGTAGTTTGACGACTTTAGAGACTATTGACTCTGGCACGCTTTTCGATGAAAAGTGGGTCCAACGGCGGACATCATTTTTGCCCAAAATTACCGTTTTACTCCTGTGTTCAGAATTGGACTTAAGGACAGGCAATCAAAGCTAATTTGACTATTCTGAGAATGTTGGCAATATTTATTTCAGCTTTCGGAGGCAGTTGTAATGACTTGGACTGTGTGGCTTACCAGTTGACTATGTATTTGTTTGATCTGCGTGCAACCTCCAGGCAAGTATACCTTGCCTTTCTCTACAGTTTTATTTACATACATTTTCTTTCATTTTACAGTCTTTGGATTATTTATGGATACGTGCTTTTCGTGTTATTTTCTGTGGAGTTGTTCTTGTTGCATATAGCCGTGTCCATGTTTGGCCTTGTGTTTGGAGTTGTTCTCGTCAGTACCTTGCTTGAGTCGTGTCATAGAACGAGTACGTGTAATTGAACTGCTAAATCCTTGATATTGTTTCCTTGGCATCAGAGAGTCCACACTCGGGATGAGGGTGTTTTTCTTGATCTGTTTATATCCGTGGGTCCACACTCGGGACTAGGATGTCGATTATTTGCACCAGAGAGTCCACACTCGGGACGAAGATGTAGACTTGACTTGACTTGACTTGCACCCGAAAGTCCACGCTCGGGACGAGGGTGTTTACATCAGAGAGTCCACACACGGGACGAGGATGTAGTACTTGCACCAGAAGCATGCGCTCACGATCATGCGCGCTGCTGATGGTAAGCTGTATAAGGTTGACTCAGGTGCTTCTGTGCCAAAAATGAGCCAACTTTCAAAGTCCTTATCTCACTTGGGCGCATCTATTGCGTTCGCAACCAAGTCGAGTAAGGCAAACCCAGTGGTCTTGAACTTGCGCGCCCCCTCTGGTTGTGCGTCTAAGGTTCGTTCAAGTCACTTTAAATGTTGTTCCCCCTCTACTGATCTGAGCACCTGTTTGGTGTTGGATCAGGGGGCGCAGCATTCACCTGACCACCCCGGCGCTTGGCCTTGCCATGCGCCTGAAGGGGGTGTAAAGGTAGCACTCTCCTCCAACGATCTGCGTAACGTGATCACTCACAAGCGCCGATCAGGAGAGTCGACTGACAAGCACGATGTGCCCCTCACAGTGCACACTTGTGCTGTGGTCACCATCAACTGCTGTTGCAAGTCAGCAGTCCTACCAAGACAGTCGGTGTTCCAGCGGCTACAGTCATCGACACCCCTTCGACGTCGCCTCGGGAAGAAAGTGTCAACAAAGGAGCCAGAACTTAAGGTTGCTTCATGCAATGTAATCTCCAACTCCTCGTCAGTCCGAAAAGCGACTGGCAATTCCTCGTCCAAGAGCCAGCCGAGGAAAACCAAGACAACCGTCTCGTCCTCCGGAGTGTTCGAAGGCACTCGGGGGAGGAAGAAGCTCTTGGAGGAAGTTGGGGGTAGTCAAGCCCTTGTTGATCCTCCTTCCGAAAACGAGGGTGTCCTCTAAAGCACAGCTGGGGTGGATCTTCATCCTCAGGGCGAAGTCAGCCTCCCCAACATAGCTGGGGGTCGTCTAGCCCCTGTGGACCTGCATCTCGAAGATGAAGAAGTCCTTCAAGACATGACTGGGGGTAATCAGGCCCTTACGGATACTTCTCCCGAAGATGAAGGTGTCCTCCAAAACTTAGCTGGGGGTAGTCTAGCCCCTGCGGATCCGAGTCTCGAAGACGAAGAAGTCCTCAGGAACATAGTTGGGGGTAGCCAAGACGAAGCTCCGGGAACAACAACTCCTCTACAGGAGAGTGAGGCTGAATCGAAGCCTCAACTGAACCATCCGACTCCAGCCGTGTCATGACAGTCTACATGGCTGGAGGTGATACCGAGTCTGATGCGCCGCCACCAGACCTCGTCCAGAGCATGGATACCTTGGAGGGAGGACTCAAAATCCTCTCTGCCTCTATGCAAACACTGACTCAAGCAGTGTTTGAGATACGGTCAGCTTTGGCCAGGACACCTTTTACCGGTCCCGACCCAGGGGCCAATGGAGAGTCAAGTGTACCCCCTCAACGGGTATCCTTGGATACAGATCGTCGCGAAGCCCCCCGGACGTTGGAGCCCTCAAATGCTCAACTCCAGGTGGTACCACCTTCCCCGACTCCCAGCTCCACGGAAGACGTGGTCGAGATGATCAGAGACCTACGCGAGCGCTTTGTGTCCAAGACGAGACAAGAGGAGCGCCAAAATATGGGCATCCCCCAACCTTATCCCCTCGAATGGAATAAAGTGGTTTATCCTCCCAAATATAAACCACAAACACTGACGCCATACGACGGGAAGGACTCTCCGCGTCGCTATCTGACGTATTTCCAGTCTCAGACGGGACATCTCCCGAAGGAGGACGCGCTACTCACCAGCATATTTGTCGGGGCACTGAAAGGAGTGGCGTATGACTGGTACTGCAGCCTCTCCGACAATTCCATATCTTTCTTCGACGACTTGACACGCCTTTTCCTCGACCGTTTCTACGACGGCAGAAAGGACATGACAATGGCGTCCCTCATAGAGATACGCCAGAAGGAGAAGGAAACAGTTCGGGTATTCATCGAACGCTTCCGATAGGCCTGCTTCAGACTGCCCCCGGGCATGCCAGAACATGTACTCCTCTCCTCGTGCAGCTTGAACATGTTGCCTGCAATCAAACTCTGGCTCAACTCTACTCCTCCTCCCGACTGGAGTTCCTTGACCATCGAAGTCGAGGCCACAGAAAAGAAGGCAGCCAATGCTCGTCTTTTGGGAGTCAGTTTTCCCGCCTTTAAAGACAAGGGGAAGTGGCCTGCTGCCAACAACCCCGGACGAGAGATGAAGGGAAAATAGGCATTGACTGTCAATGCCTCAAAAGGTGTATCAGCACCTTCTCAGAAGCCTCCACTTGCACCAAGACCAAAGGAGGTTTATTCTTTCAACGATGAAGACACCCTGCAACTCTTTGAGATACTGAAGCAGGGTGACAAGATCAAGTTGTCGGACCCGAAGCGTCCGGACGAGGTTGGGAAAGTGGACAATCCGAGGTACTGTCACTACCATCGGTTTGTCGGACATCCAACCAAGGACTTCTACGTCCTCAAAAACTACATCCAGTGCATGATCAATGCAGATGTTATCTCCATCGACTACGAGGAGAAGACGGTTTCGGCCAACATGGTGTCGCTCCAGTTCGGTACCTTGCCGCCAACTACAACACAAGATGGCATCGTCCCCATCCCTAAGGCGACAATGGAGGTGGTTAACTTACCACCTACTCGTGACAACGTGAGTGGACTCACCCCGCTCACCACATCTCGGGGAGAGATCTTATGGGTTCATCCTGATCTCGTCTCCGAGGTTACTCAACCGGAGGTACGCTCTGCCTCCAAAACCAAAGACAGGAAGATCAAGTCTTGCCGCATGGTCTCTTCCTCCGCAGAAGAGGCTCTTCCTGTACAGACGCATTCACAACAGAACGTCCAACCCGACGAAGCTACCGTCGAGGTGGTGCCTCCTTGCACCGCCCCTGCTACCGAAGAAGGGGGTCCGTCCAAGCCTCCAGCAGCTAATAAGCAGAAGCATGTAGAGGCTCGTTTCGACAGACCTCTTCGAAAGAAGAATGCTTCGGGGCTAGCCAAGCCCCACAACTTCGACATACTGGCACAACTTGCCAGTACTCCTGCCCGCCTTTCTTTGTTTCAGCTCCTTCGTTTTTCCAAAGACACTCACGAAGCTCTCTGTGAAGCCCTGAAGGATGCTGAGTCCTTCATCAGTCAGGTCAAGCAGCCTGAAGATCTCCTAACTACATGTGCGCACTGTCATTGTGCTGATGAGGTTATCCCCAATATAGCCTTCACCCAACAAGACATGCTGCTCAAGCACAACCGACACAACAGGCCGTTGTATTATACAGGGTATATCGGTTTTGTCAAGGTGAAGCGGATTCAGATCGATCCGGGGTCTTCCCTCAGCATCATTCCGAAGATGCTGCTCTCAATACTGGGGATCCCAATGTACCGATTGGCGCCTTCCAACACAACAATCAGTGGCTTCAACGCTAGCAAAAGCGAGCCACTGGGCAAGATACGACTAAAGTGCCATATCGGTAACCTCAGAACTGAGGTGACTTGTTATGTCATGGACGCCGACGCCAACTACAACCTCCTGTTGGGTCGTCCATGGCTGCATGAGTACATGGTGGTGCCATCCACGCTCCACCAATATATGAAGTACGTGTCCACCAACGACGTCATCCGGACCGAGTTCGCGGATATTGACCCTTTCAAAGGGATTGAAGCCTACTTTACCGATTCTTCCTTGTACAAGTCACCTGACGAGGAGGAAGCCAATGATGCTGACGACGAGGCAGAAACGGCAGCAGAGCCGGACATGGAGCCTGAGATGACTCCCGGCGCTCATCTGAAGATCCGATTCAAAGGCAAACCGCCTCAGAAGTTGCCTCCCATGAACATCAAGCTACCCGGGAAAGCACCAACTGCTCCTGAAGCTCCCTTGAAGACACGCCTTAAGGAAAAGCCGCCTCAAACATCGGCTCCCCTTGTGGAAAAACTACAAGGGAAGGCACCAATCACCGGAGGTACAGTGGAGGCACCTCTGAAGGTGCGTCTTAAAGGCAAGCCGCCGTAATCCAAGCTACCAGAGAAGACCCACATAGCCCTCTCGGACCCCGAAATCAAAGCTGTGGTGGACTCTCCCGATCCAATCCCAGTACTCACAGATGTAGAGCTAGGGGAATATATCTCTACTGATGTAGACGCACCCTCTCTGGACAATATAATCCCTCGGGATAAAATCTCGTATTTCATCAATAATAGAGTGTCTTTTAATTATTCTAGTCTTCCACATTGGAATGCCATGTATACATTAGATAACGCTCTATGGTCGTTGCAAACACAAATAACGACTGTCCATCATGTAAATCGAGTAGTCCCGTTCCAAGGGGTCTGTTCTGTAGTTCCACCGCGGAGTCGAGACGAAGAATCTATCATTTTCGGCAAAGTTGAGCGTCATCAAGACCTCCCGCCACTCGGGCCAGAACCAGATACCGGCAGAATACAAGTCTATCGGTACACAGACAAGGCAAAGTACCTCATCCAAAAGATGGGTTACGACCTAAAAAGCAACAAAGGCCTGAACTACGACAAGGGTCGACGTCTTCCTCTCTAGCTTCCAACACCTAAAGGAAAGTCGTAGGACTACTATAATCGGACTCGACGGGGGATAGGCTATGTCACGCCGCCGTCAACTCCAGAGAGTTTGGAGGCAGAAGAAGCAGAACATTCTTATTCGTCTAAAGCATCAACTTAGGATTTCGATACCAGTATCGGCTCAGTCTTCAAGAGAGTACTGTCAGCCAACCTGACATCTGCTCAACCTCAAGAAGATGAAGGCGAAGATCAAGCACCGAAATTCTTCGAAGAAGAACCCTGGGCACAATGCTTAGGAGAACAGTGGGAGTCTCGTTTTGAGCTACGCGAACCCCCTACCGAAGATGAAGTCGAGCAGATCGACCTTGGGGATGGATCTTCTTCCAAACCCATCTTCATCAGCAAAAGCCTAAAAGGAGAAGACCGGGAGTCTTTAATCCAACTGGCTAAAGAATATATTGATGTCTTCGTCTGGAGCTACGAAGACATGCCAGGACTTGATCCTCAGATCGCGATGCATAGGCTCAACATCTTACCCGATGCCAAGCCTATCAAACAACAATAGCGACGTTTTCGTCCGGACATCATGAATGCCATCGATCAGGAAGTGGACAAACTCTTGACCAGCGGCTTCATCCGTAAAGAACAACACCCGGATTGGGTGGCCAACGTTGTCCCTGTCACCAAGAAGAATGGGAAGATTCGAGTCTGCATCGACTTCCGGGATCTCAACTCCGCTTGCCCGAAGGACGAATTTCTGCTTCCAATTACCGACGTGATGATCGACAATACATGTGGCTTCGAACGCATGTCTTTTATGGACGGGTATTCGGGCTACAACCAGATCAAGATGTTCCCCGATGACGTAAAACATACGTCATTCAGGACTCCAAAGGGCACTTTCTGCTACACAGTGATGCCCTTCGGCTTGAAGAACGCCGGTGCCACATACCAACGAGCTATGAGCACCATTTTTTGTCAACATCTTCGCAAGACAGTCGAATGCTATGTTGACGACATCGCAGTCAAGAGCCGTCTCAAAGGAGATCACCTACAAGACCTGAAGACAGTCTTCGATCTCATGCGGGCGCTTCAACTCAAGATGAACACCGCTAAATCCTTCTTAGGGGTTTCTAACAGAAAGTTCTTGGGCTTTATTATCACGGCGAAAGGCATTCATGTCGACCCCAAGAAGACCAAAGCCATCCTGGATATGGATCCTCCGAAGAACCTCCGAAAACTTCGAGGCCTGCAGGGACGTCTGGCATACATCTGGAGGTTCATAGCAAACCTTTCCGGAAAATGTCGACCCTTCACTCAGCTTATGAAGAAGGGAGTCTCTTACGTCTGGACAGAGGAATGCCAAAAAACTTTCGATGACATCAAGGCTTATCGCCGGCAAACCATTCCTCCTCTACGTCCGTGCCATGGATCATTACCTCGGCGCTTTGCTGGCTCAGAACAGCGATACAGGCTATGAGCAAGCCATCTACTACCTCAGTCGAACACTCATCGGGCCGAACACCGGTACAACCCCGTTGAAAAGGAGTGCTTGGCGTTGGTATTTGCCACCCAGAAGACTCGCCATTATGTCTCGGGCCAGATGATTCATGTCATCTCCCGAGTCAATCCACTCAGAGTTTTCATGACAAAGCCAGGGTCATTAAATTCCCGGCTAGCTACGTGGGCGATCCTGCTAACACCATACAACATGGTGTTCGTTCCGCAAAAAGCCGTCAAGGGTCAAGCTCTGGCAGACTTTTTAGCTGCACACCCCATCCCCGAGTCCTCAAGACTTTATGAAGACATCCCGGATGAGGTCCAAGAATCAAACGTCACCGAGAAAAGCCCCTTTCGATGACGCTTCAAGAACAGGCCCCAAAGGCCAAATCATCGCAGGAGTGGGGGTAGTCTTGGTCTTCCCCGATCAGCTGGTCATACGGCGTGCCTACTCCCTTTCGAAGCCATGCTCCAACAATGTTGTCGAGTACAATGCGCTCATCATGGGACTCCAGCTGGCACGACAGCTGGGGGTGGATCATCTGGAAGCCTACGACGATTCCAAACTCGTCGTAAACCAGATCAGAGGGCAATACGAGGTTCGTCATGAAGACCTGATCCCTTACCATGAAGTTGCGTTGAACACCATTTCAACCTTCGCCGAGTTCTTCATCGAACATGTACCTCGTTTACAAAATTTGGAGGCTGACGCTCTGGCTGGCCTCGCAGCCTCGTTAGCAGCACCCCTCGGGACTCAACACTACGTCATGGTAGTTGGTCGAGACTTGGTCTGTCCTAAAAACAACCTATGCTCACAAGTGACCCATGCCATGTCAACAAGTGCTGGTGTTAATGTTCGAGACTGGAGATTCTCGTTCATCGACTTCGCTGTTTACGGAATTCTCCCAGAAGGCCCGAAAGAAGCTGTCTCAGTCAGGAGGCGCTCCCTTCGATTCTACTACGATACAGCTACTAAAATGCTGTACCGACGCTCCTACGATAGAATTCTCCTGCGATGTCTGTCCAACGAAGAAGCAGCCGAAGCCCTTCGAGAAGCTCACAATGGGACCTGCGGAGCCCATCAACCTGGCCCTAAGTTGCAGGACCGACTGTGACGCATGGGCTACTACTGGCCAACCATGGCCGCTGACGCTGTTGACTATGCTAAGAAGTGCCATACGTGCCAGCTTCACGCAGACTTCATTCATACACCATCAGAACCACTACATCCTACAGTCGCCTCCTGGCCCTTCGAAGCTTAGGACATGGACATTGTAGGACCGATCACCCCTCCTTCATCGAGTGGACACCGCTTCATCCTAGCCATCACCGACTACTTCTCCAAATGGGCAGAAGCAGTTCCACTGGCGGAAGTGAAGAGCTCTAGGGTGATCAGCTTCATCAAGCACCATGTCATCTACCGTTTCGGGGTACCCCAGAGGATTATCCACGATAATGGTCCTCAGTTCATCAGCCATGTTTTTAGCAGATTCTGTGACAAGAATCGCATCCAAAACGTGGCCTCAACCGCCTACAATTCGGCAGCAAACGGATTGGCCGAAGCGTTCAACAAGACCATCGTCAGGCTACTCAAAAAGGTCGTATCATCCAATAAACGTGACTGGGACGAAAAGCTCGACGAATGCCTTTGGGCCTACCGTACAACGGTACGGACCCCGATGGGCAACACACCATTCTTCCTGTCCTACGGAAGCGAAGCGGTACTACCTCTCGAGATTCAGATACCCTCACTCTGCATAGCAATCACAAACCAACTCACAGAAGAGGACAGTCAACGTCGTCGTCTGCGAAAACTGGAGGCACTTGACGAAAAGCGTCTCCTAGCTCAACAACGCATCGAACTCTACCAAGCCCGTATATCACAGGCTTTCAACAAGAAGGTCATGTAAAGGACTTTCCAAGTAGGCGACCTGGTTCTGGCAGTCAGGAGGCCGATGGTGTTGACTCACAAGACACCAGGAAAGTTCGAGCCCAAATGGGAAGGACCTTTCATCATAGAGACGGTATACTCAAACGGTGCTTACCGCCTCGCTAAACCCAATGGGGACTTGTTCAGGATGCCCATCAACGACAAGTTCCTAAAGAAGTACTACTCTTGACATCTTTCAGACATGTACTTCTACAAAGGATCAGTGGACCCAATCATCAGGATTCACATACAAATCCCTTCCACAAAATCAGATGCTTCTGGAACCCAGCTGTTTCGTAGCATTTTCCAGTAAAAGGACAACCACGTCCACATCACCTCTGAGTTGTCCTCCTACGCCCTACAAAGCAGAATCTTACACTCCGTGAGACTACGCTACCCATCATGTTTACCACGTCCACATTACCTCTGAGTAAACATCCCGTACAGACAACCCCTGCGTTGCCGTACATTGATCGTAGAACTTCCACATCCATATTACCTCTGAGTAGTTCTGCGTATCCTACAGATTCATTCCTACCACGTTCATAACACCTCTGAGTAGGAAGATTCCATCATTTGAATCCCATATTTGCCACGTCTACATCACCTCTGAGCAAACATGTTGGTTCTATCAAACTTATTATCTGTACCTAAAAACTAAGGTACGCAAAAGATAATAGGTCTACACAAATTATCAAGTTCATGACAGCAAAAATGAACACATCACAAATTTTTTTATATTTCTTTATTCTAAAAAAGAGAGTAAAGGATTACACCCTCCCCAGCAAGAGTTGCAATTACACAAAAAAGAAGAGACTACAACCCCTAAACATCTCCGGGATTAGCCGAAAGCTCTTCAATCCGGTGCCTCAAGTCTGTCGCTCGAGTCTCCACAGTCGCCAGGATCCATCGTTCAGCCTCTTGACGTATCACCTCTATGGCCTCGGGAGAAGTGTCATCCTCATGCTTCTCATCCAGCTGCTGCCGCTGCTGAGCCAGAGTAAGAGCCCGGTGGGTGAAAGCTGCTTTCACCTTCTTGAATGCTACATGTTCAGCCTGAGCACGCTCAGCATCCAATAGGAGTCGGGCCCGCTGGTCCTCAAGGTGGCGAATCTAGGCATCAACTTCCGCGATACTAGCATCCAACACAGTTCGCAACTCCACCTTCTCCTGCGTAGACTGAGACAATCGCTCCACTGCAGCTTCAGTCTCAGCCACTTCGCGTTCCCAGACACCCATGGTGGCCTGATAACAGGATTCAATTTCAGCAATCAGCTTCTCCTTTTCTGTATCTATCAGGGCGGAAAGATCATTCTGCTGGATACGCTGAAACTCGAAAAGCAGTTGATCCAGCTCAGTCACCGAGGCCTCCAGAATCTCGGCCATATGATCATGGCCCTGGTGGAGACGTATCAGGTTGATGTGTGGAAGCGCCATAGATTTTGCCATCGCAAAACTCCTATTGGTGTTCATCACTGTCGACACACCCTTCTGTAGCATCTTGTACACTGCCTCAATGATGAATTTTACATACTCATCTGCATCCGCCAACACTTGTGGTGTCATGGCAGAAGTTGGAGGAGCTACCCTGGATGGCGGACCTGAAGAAGACCCGCCGATCTCAATCTGCGAGGTTTGAACATCGACCTCAGCAGACTCTCCCGCACCAGGAACTTGAATTTTGCTACCAGCCCCAGATGCCAAGAGTGCAGAAGGAGTTGGATGGGGCGTCGATATCGTTCCCCAAGTCGAAAAAGCAACAGAGGGCTCTTGCATCAGCAAGCCCTTGCCCTTTCCCGGCTCAAAGGGACTATCAGCATCCGGAGCTGCCTTCTCCACCACTGGGGTCGGGCTTGGCGGACGAGTCTCCCCCTCATCATCGAATCCCTCTACGGGGACCAAATCTATCGCCACCTTCCGGCCGTTAGCCACCTCAGCTTCCATTGCTGAGCCTGGGGTAGGGCTCGACAACGCTACAGCCGACCTCCCCGTATCATGACAAGGAGGGGAATCAACCCTCTCCTCTGTTGCAATCACGTCTGTTGCCCCCGCAACAGACTCACGCATCTCTGGAGGAACGTCTTCCGAAGACGACGAACTCCACTCCACCTCTTCATCTGTAAGCCCCGTGTCCGCAGGACCCTCAACGTCCAAGGCCCCCACGGCGGCTTGCACTATCCCGAAAATTGCTGCAACCTCAGTGTCTCTTCCGACAAAGTCCGGAGATACTAAAATCTCCGCAGGAATAACATCTTCAGGATTCTCCTCCATTGGAGACATTACCATCGGAGGAATTCGCTCATCAGAGGAGCTTGCCACCTCCTTCGGTTTACTGACACCCGGTTTCGAAACACGGGTTTTCTTCTTCAACGATCCCTACAAGAAGAAAAGCACAAGTCACCAAAATGACATGATGAGCCAGATTATGGAGGATTTTTTACCTCAGCAGGGACTGATTCTAGTGACGCGGCCTTTGGAGTCGTCACTTTCCTCGGCCTTTTTGGTACAGACGAACCGGCCTCTGCGTCAGCCCGTCTCTTCCCAACAGGGGGATCTCTCACTGATGCTACAGCAGCAGCCCGATATCCCGCCAATTCTGGTGGACGATATGACCTAGCCGCCACCAACATATTTGTCGTAGCCTCTAGCTGAGTTCCAATGATGAAATTGGTCTCCCTATCATAACCAGGAGACACAGTATTCATGGTGCAATACAGTTTAACGGCTGAATACAGATTTGTGGTCGAGGGTTGCGAACTGGTGTAGTAAAATGAACACCAGTGCACCCGGCATTATAATATTGCCAGCCCTGGGCTCCGTCCAGCAAACTCCCGGCAAACCCTAAACTGTTACTGGGGTTCCGTAACATTAATTGGGTGTAGCCGAACTGGCGAGCAAACCGGCTTGGCAGATATGGCTCCAGATAACACATATTCTGGTTGCGGTAGACCAAGTGGGAAGGCCGAATAGTTTACAACCAACGAAAATCCCATTTCGGCAGAGTAATCGCATCTTCACCAAAGTCCTCTAAATCTTGGTCGGCCTCGAAATCTTTGAAGATGGGACCGACCTTAACAATCTCCCATCCCTGAAGATAGGACAAAACTCTCCTGCAGACGGGGACACCAGTGTGCAACCACTTCCTCTTGTAGAAGCGGCGGATAAAGGCATCACCTTCAACGTGATCCTCCTCCGAGCCTGGACTCATCACGTTCGGATGATGTAGAATCAACCATCCCATCAGATAATGGAATGGTAGTTCGGCCCAGAGAAAGTTGTCATGTCTACCTCTCTCATGGATCGCGTCCTCAGCAAAGGTCCTCAAGCCCCACAACAGGTTACACACCATCGCGGAGAGAAGAGCCAAAGGACGACCAAAGGCCAATTTCACTGCTGGCAAAATGAGGTTCCGGTGTACCCTCTCCACGAAACCCGATCCGCCCGCGAACACTCAATCCCGGAGCCATATCATCAAATAAGCAGCCAATATGGCCTTAGATGACATCCGGTGCGCACAGTGCCAGAAACAGCTATACGCGTTCTCGCCACTCTCATTTGAACGAGGAGCCCTCTCGTCCAACCGGTTCATTTTAGAGGTCATCTCCGCGGGTTTCAGCCCTTGCGGAGTCATAAACCGGACCTTCGAGGAATTCGCCAAATCCTGCTTGAAGACGTAATCCCTCCAAGCAGTCACATGAGGTTGAGATTTGCCTTTCTCCCTCCGTTGCATCAGATAATGATGGCTTGCTACCTCTTTAAAAATAGCCATCATCTCCGGGTCCTTCTTTTCCAAGACAAGGATCTCTTCGTTTGACAAAAAATATTCCTCGTACGGTTTAGAGCCCCAGGGAAGCCTGGATACCTCGTACATTTCGTGGAGAGCCAATCCCAACTCTCCTACTGGAGTAAAGAAAGTGCCAGTCTGGGTGTTGAACATTTCCAAGAGAGCAAGGAACATATGCTTATTGAGATCCACGCCAGCCTGTGTGGCACGGATAGCGGCCGTCAGCCCAATCTCTTTAAGCTCAGCCTTGAACTTCGACAACACCCAAAGGGTCAAGTCGTCCCACTTCGACATGTGGTGACACCAACCTTCAACCCTAAAGCTACCTTTCGGATACATGACCCTCGATGTTAGCATCCGATTTGTAAAGGTCGAAGCACTGAAGACAAAGGTGTCATTAGGAACCTCACTATAAAGGCTCCCAGGACGCAAAGTTCTGCAACTAAACGAGGGTCCGACTCACGAAACGGCCAAGGTATCCCTTTGATTCGAAGTAGCATCAATCAAAAGAATACCTCCCAATGCCCCTCCTTGAGAAGGAGTAAGTTCCCAGGGCATCCTTCTCTTGGAAGCTAAACGGTAGAAGGCCGTCAGCGACAACTGGCGTTCAAGTTGTCGCATATACAGAACCATGCCCTTCGCAGAGAAGAACAAGTCTTCTTTGATCTTCAGTATCTTCGCTTCAGTGGAGATCAGGCGATCATCGAACAAAAAGGCAGGTTTTAAGAAGGTCACATCCTCGGATTCAGCAGATTTCAGTTTACCGCTCTCCATCATACTCTGAAGGAAAATCGGCAACTGATTCTGGATCTACAGCATTCTCTCAGGAGGTTGATTCTGTAGGATAGCATCCTTCGTAGGGTTGATAACCTCCTCGTCAAAATCAACTCCCATTTGACAAAGAGAAGCATCCAGAAGGACTTCATTCAACAAAGGGATTGTCATCAACACTGATACAATAAAAACAAAAGTCAGGCAAAAAGCTCTAAGAGGACAAAGTATGTCAAGCAGCCTGGCGCATCATCAGGGTGCAAACCCATGCGCATCAACAGTGTGGCTTTGGCGCATCAACAGGGTGTAAACCTATGCACATCAGCTGTGAAGCTTCGACGCATCATCAGGGTGCAAACCCATGCGCGTCAGCAGTGAAGCTTCGGCACATCATGAGGGTGTAAACCCATGCGCGTTAGCATCGATGCATAATAAGGGCCTAAAACCATGCACGTCGATGGGATAAAACCTCGGCGCATCATCTGGACAGAAGTCCATGCGCGTCGGCAGCAGAGAGTTAGGGTACACTATGAAAAAAACAACACCCACCCGTCATCGCAGGCCGAACGTCGGCCGGAGTCACAATGGTGACAGGAGCGTCTTCCTCGGCGAACTCTGCAGGCTCCTTTCCCTTGCCAGCACCGCCGCGAGGAGTCTTGGGAGCCATTTCTTGAAAGGAGAAAGATAGGGTTTTTTCGAAGAAGAACTCTAAAAGACAAAAGCAAAGAGAAGAATTAGGCTAGAACTCTCTCTCTCTTTTCCTCACGCCTATTTATAGGCTCAGTCGCACGCGTGAACCGATGAAGTGTGACCTCAGCCGCCGCTTTGGGTTCTGTGAAGAGATAACTGCAGATAAAACCAAAAAGATCATCATTAATCTTCTTGGTTATCGAGGCGTTATTATTTGCATTAACTGAGAGGAGCATGCACCCCATTACTGATACGTGGAGTATCCATGCGCCTGAACAGACATGCGCCCCAACCACCATGCTTCTTATTCAAAGTATTCCAAAACTTGACAAAAAAGTTTTGAAAACTTTGAAGGGGGTCTTGTAGAAGCATGGAATTTCACGATCAGAAATCCTATGCGCCAAACACTACATGCGCCAGGAAGTTCAGCAAAACAAGAATATAGACATCAAAAGAAGATTTTTATTTCATATAAAAGTCTACTAAATGTCTTAAAAAGGGCTGTACAAAGGAGAACTTCTACAAAAAAAAAAGATCCTAAGTCTACAGCCAGGCGCAGCATCATCATGCGCTCTCGAACAGGCGCATCTCACCATGCGCTCTCATGCAGGCGCATCCCACTATGCGCTCTCAGCCGGGCGCATCCCTTCAGCAGCTCAGTTATGTGCATCCTCAATTATGTGCCACCCTTCCAGCCAGGCTCACCGCCGTCTAAATGCTTCGACTAATGAAGCATTTATTGAGCAGAACGAGGGTGGCAATCAACCCTCTAGCTGGAGGAAGAGCTCCCCAAACCAAGGAAGAGAAGAGCACCGCAAGCCAACCTGTGGCCTGGGGAGGCTTCGAAAGAGCCTCCAAAGGCGAAGGAAGACTGCAATCAAAATCACGGCTAAAGGAGCAGCTTTCAACACAACCAGAATGGGCAACACCCACTCTGACGGAAGAAAGAGCCCCCAAAGCCACAGCACCGCAATTCCGATCTGCGGCTCTTCCCACATAACGGAGACGAGGCTCGTGCATCCCGATCTTTAGATGCAACAGGCACCTTCCGCCTGCCTCAGAAGCCCTCGACTCCGACTTTTGGATGTAACAGTCACCTTTAAGTGCATCAATGAAGACATTGTGTCGTATCTTCACCCTCGGGAGCATCTCGTCAACAGAATGTGCTTGAGTAAACAAGTTTATTTCAGGAGGACGTGAGAGAACGAGAAGCAAACCCTCTCCACGCCACTATTTATAGGCCGGGCAAATCAAACCCATACGCCAAGTGGATGGTTCTCCGAATCCCGTGTAATAAATTTGCATTAAATGGATGAACCAGACGCTTCGAATTCAGCCAAGTCAAAAATGGCTATTTAAAGCACTCGAAGAATGTAACAGTCGCAATAAAAGACGTGTCACGCAGAGCGAATACGCCGGTCAGACCGTGCATCACACAGACGTGCCTTTCAACACTAAGCGCTTCACAAGCATGCGCCCCCATGCGTCCCTATACGCCTAGTAGAACGCCGATCGATACGCCCACTCCAACAGTCCATCACCTGTCAAAAACATTAAATGCTGAAGTCTGACAGAGTTGGCAGCACGCCTCTCAAGGACTGAACAGTTGACAGCTTTTTTCAGAAAATGAAGCATCGCCAACGTCAGCATCATCATTACTTTCGTCCGACGGTTACAAGTCACGTGGCCGTCCAACCACTCGCATGCACCTCCGCGGCTATGCGCCCAAAGTTCTGCATGTGCCTCAAAAGCCATGCGTCTCAGACTTTCTGTCTGATCCCAAAAGACAGAAGTAAAGTCACTACTGAAGCTCTGCATGCACCTCAAAAGCCATGCATCCCAGACTTCTCTCTGATCCCAAAAAATAGAAGTAAAGTCACTACTGAAGCTTCGCATGCGCCTCAAAAGCCATGTGCCCTAAATGGTTCGCGACTCCCAAGGGTTACGAGCCAAAGTCTTCTCATGCGCCCAATCCCAGGCTCATCCTACTAGATCATTCCCTACCAAATCCGAGATCTCCGAGCCATGGGCCGATGACACGTGTCCTTTGACTCGATTCACCCAAGATCTCAGCAACAGAAAAATCCTCTTCTCTGCTACGTGCCGGCCCACAATAGCAGTATAAAGAATTCAACCCCTCAATCAGGGCGCATCGCCCGTGTGCCTCCATCAACAATCTCCACGTGGCATCCCCGCGTCCAGGCGCATCCTACATATATGCGCATGAGCAGCCAGCCTGTAAAGTTATAAATAGAGGGATCATTTCCTTCGTACACACACACACAGAGGAACATACATAGACAGACAAAGACATCGTACAACCAGAGAGACAGATACAGACACTCAACGTCTTTCTCCTCTCAGCAAGCTCCAGCACCCAGAGCAATCCAAACCTTCAGAGAATCGATAACCGTCGTCAGATCGTCAACGGAGTCAACGTATTACCACTCGCTCCATCGGTACAAGGGACCCAGATAAACAAAAGTGTACTCCTAGGACTACGTCTAAGTTCTATATTGTAACACTGTTCTGTTTGTATTGGAATTTGCAATCAAAAGATTTTAATGGCAAACACGTGCGTCCCGCCATTCTGGATGACGTGGTCACGAATCAAAGGCATCGAAAGCTACGTAACGGCTTCGTGGTCGTGTGGGCTTTGATGAAATTCGAATTGGTCGCGTGTGCGCGACGAATTTGATACGTATCCGTCAAAATTTATCGTATCGGTCTCTGTGCAAGTTTTTCAATTACTTCGTGCATACTCATCAGATCGAGACGAAACTTGCGCCAACAGAACCGTATCGTTTTTCTGGTCCTGTATGCCAAGTCTGGTCCGATTCTGAGACAGTTGATAAAATCGCCGTTTTGCGGGCCCCACGGTCCGACTCAACGGGTGATTTTGTGCACGGTCTGCCGGAATCCAACTTTGGACATACGGTTGGGTTCGTATCGGAAAACTGGATCCATAGACAAGTAGTTTGATGACTTTAGAGACCATTGAATTTGGCACACTTTTCGGTGAAAAGTGGGTCCAACGACGGACATCGTTTTTACCCAAAATTACCGTTTTGCTCCTGTGTCCAGAATTGGACTTAAGGACAGGCAATCCTAGCTAATTTGACTATTCTGAGAATGTTGGCAATGTTTGTTTCAGCTTTCGAAGACAGTTGCGATAACTTGGACTGTATGGCTTACCAGTTGACTATGTATTTGTTTGATTTGCGTGCAACCTCCAGGCAAGTATACCTTGCCTTCCTCTACAGTTTTATTTACATACATTTTCTTTCATTTTACAGTCTTTGGATTATTTATTGATATGTGCTTTTCGTGTTATTTTCTGTGGAGTTGTTCTTGTTGCATATAGCCGTGTCCATGTTTGGCCATGTGTTTGGAGTTATTCTCGTCAGTACCTTGCTTGAGTCGTGTTATAGAACGAGTAGGTGTAATTGAACTGCTAAATCCTTGATATTTTTTCCTTGGCACCAGAGAGTCCACACTCGGGATGAGGGTGTTTTTTTTGATCTGTTTACATCCGTGAGTCCACACTCGGGACTAGGATGTCGATTATTTGTACCAGAGAGTCCACACTCGGGACGAGGGTGTAGACTTGACTTGACTTGACTTGACTTGCACTAGAGAGTCCACGCTCGGGACGAGGGTGTTTACATCAGAGAGTCCACACACGGGACGAGGATGTAGTACTTGTACCAGAGAGTCCACACTCGGGACGAGGGTTAGTACTAACCAAAGAGTCTATACTCGGGACGAGGGTTAGTGTTTTGGTTCAAATCAGTGAGTCCACACTCGGGATGAGGGTTTGATTCTTCCATTGATCTCGTGATTATCGTTCATCCGGCAGTTCATTTACGCGTAGTTGTTCTAGTATTCGTGTTCGTGTTCATGTTCTAGTATTCGTGTTCGTGTTCATGTTCTAGTATTCGTGATTCGTGTTCATGTTCTAGTATTCATGTGTTCGTGTTCGTAGTCATTTGTCTTGTTCTTGTTCTTTCTTGTTTATTTCTTGTGCATGATAAAATTGATAGATAGGCATGTATATTATGTATCTTGCTATGTCCTCTGAGGACCTGATGATCTCCTCAGGTTTAGCGATTGCATGGAGTTAGTTAGCAGAACGGGATGGTAGAGGATTGCGATACATGATACAGGTATTTGTTTGTGTTATTTCTTTATTATCTTTTCGTGCTTTATATTCAGTACCACGATATACTCTGCTTATTTATAGACTCATATCATTCTTGGAGTCTAATCGAACAATATGCTAATGGGCTGCAGACCATGACCCATACTTGTTCATTCTTGTTTATATGATTCATATGGATTGAGATACAGTTTAGATTAGACATGATACCCATGACCTTGACAGCTTATACGTACTAGAGTCAGGCTGGAGTCCGCTCGATACGTAGCTGGCTTGCTTACGAACTCGCATCCGAAAAGCGGGTACGGGTCGTGACAAGTTTTTGTGGTGGCCCATGCAGGTCAGAGTATATCGTACCGGTTACGAAACTGTACTGGTACGAGCCTGCGATAATGACTAAACCTTAGAAATCTCAATCCACACTACCTTGAAAATTCTCCTAGAAATTTCTCTACGTCCTTGAAACTCCATATTTGCTCTCGATTATACTCCCTTGCTTTCTGTACCGTTGATTCTCGTCCCTTCCTATTTCGGAGTGACGAACGATCGTGCTGTTTAGAATTCATTAGAAATCCTTAAATGATAGTATATATTGCTTAACTATTGAATATTGGTTGTTTATATATATGAGGGATTATAGGTATCATATGTCCTAGATAGTCTTGGTAGAATTTTTAGTCACTAGTTAGAAGATTATATGATTTTAGTGACCTGTGTTTCAAGAGAGTAGTGTGACCAAAGGTGGGTAGAAGTCATCGAGATTTCGTAAATACCAATGACTAGAGAAGGTCATAGAAATATTTTTTTTTGAGAAATTGAATTTAAGGAGATTAAAGTAATAGTAGACTTTGGTTTTAAGGAATAGCTATGAATTAGAATTTTGGGAACGAAATTATTTTTAAGGTGGGTAGATTTGTAGCTCTCCATCCCGAAAATTTGGAAATATTTTTTATTTTTATTTATTTGATTTAAATAAGATTTTTAAAATTTTGTAAATGATTAAATAGTTAATTATTACGGTAGATGATTTCAATCATGATTAAATTTGGAGTATAAGGTGACAAGGAGCCATGGCACGGATAGTGCAGCAGCGTGCTTTGACCAGTGTATTAGCCCTGGTAGGGAAGACCCAGCCATAGGGGTGTCCTAACTAGAAAAACCAGGCCAAGTTATAGCATGGCAATTATAAATAAGTTTAATTAATTATTATTAGATTATTGACCTTGCAGGAACCCGGTTGAACCAAGTTAGTCCGAACTGGGCCGAACCAAACCCAAGCCCAGGTAGGCATGTAGTGGGACCAAGTACGGCCTTGTAGACATGTTTGCTAAATGCAAATATTTTGTATATATTTTAGGATTTGGCACTTATTTTCTAAATATTTATTATATGTAAATTATAGGTATTATTAATATTGAATAGCGTTTTAGAATATTGATACGATTTTCTGGGGCCCAGTAATGGGAGTATTTGATATGCCCATCCAGGAGCTACAATTGAATTATTTTAATTACTAGTAGGATTCTTATTATTAATAATATTATTATTGTGGTTATTGAGAATAGACTATTTATTATTATTTGTTATTATTAATTTATTCTTTATCAAAAGAATAATATATGTGTGTATGTGTATAAATATATATACGTATATGGGTGTAGGTGTATTTATATATAAATACATAAATGTATAAATGTGGTTGTAGATATAAATAAATATATTATACATGAGTGTATGTGTACGTATATGTGAATATATATATATATATATATATATATATATATATATATATATATATATATATATATATATATATATATATATATATATATATATATATATATATATATATATGGTATATGTGTATTTGTATATAAAAATATATTATAAATATATGTATATGTATGTAAATATAAATATATATAGTATATGTATACGTATACGTGTATGTATGTATATATATATATATATATTTTATTTTTATTTTTTTTTATATATATATATATATATATTTTTATATATATATATATATATATATATATATATATATATATATATATAAATATATATATAAAATATATATATATATATATATATATATATATATATATATATATATATATATATTATACTAAAAAAATATATATATATTAGACTAAAAAAAAAGAAATAGAAAAAGAAAAGGATAAACAAAATTAATAAGACCCAGCCATTTCCCCCTTCAATCTCAGCCCAAGGCAGCCTTCGGCCCAGCCAGGCCCAAAATCGAACAGGCCCAGCCGGCCAGGTCAGCCCAAACTGAGCAGCCGAACCCATGTTCAGCTCCCCCCCTCGCCCAGAAGTCCCCACACCCGATTCCAAAGAAAACAGAGTTAGTATATACGTAGGATAGAGAGAGATTGAGAGAAGGAAAATCGATCGAAACCCTAACAACTCCCACTCCGATCTTCGGATAGCCGCGCGCCACCGCAGCGCCGCCACGCGTGGCCGTCGGCCGGCAAAACTGCGACAGGCCGCACGGGCAGCATGAATTGCGCGAACACAGCAACAGCGACCAAGTACCCAACTTCGTAACTTCCTTTCTCTCCACATTGTTGATCGTTTTCAATTTCGTAAAGTTCTATGGAAACCTTACATGACCCTCTAGAGATCCTAACAAGTAGAATCTAATATGGTCGAGTCACCGATTCACAAAACCGATTCAAAAACCTGTCGAGCAATGTCCAAAAAAAGGATATGGAAGCAGCGAGCACCCACTTTTAGAATGGAAATCCCGAGCCAGATATTAGGAGTTTTCGAAAACCAATTAGAAACAGTTCTAGATAATATATACGAGATTAAAACCTATTTGGTAGATCCAGATTTTATCAAGTATATACAAAGATATTCGAATCCAAAAATCATCAAAAATCTGTTTTCGAAATATAGAAAATAGGAAAAATCCATCCACACGACGTGCGTCCCGCCATTCCGGGCGACGTGGTCGTGAATTGAATGCATCGAAAGCTGCATAACGGCTTCGTGGTCGTGTGGGCTTTGACAGAATTCGAATTGGTCGCGTGTGCGCGACGAATTTGATGCGTATCCGTCAAAATTTACCGTATCGGTCTCTGTGCAAGTTTCTTAATTACTTTGTGCACGCTCGTCAGATCGAGACGAAACTTGCGCCAACAGAACCGTATCATTTTTCTGGTCCTGTATGCCAAGTTTGGTCCGATTTTGAGACAGTTGATAAAATTGTCGTTTTGCGGGCCCCACGGTCCGACTCAACGGGTGATTTTGTGCACGGCCTGCCGGAATCCAACTTTTGAAATATGGTTGGATTCGTATCGAAAAACTAGATCCGTAGACATGTAGTTTGACGACTTTAGAGACCATTGACTCTGGCATGCTTTTCGGTGAAAAGCGGGTCCAACGGCGGACATCGTTTTTGCCCAAAATTACCGTTTTTCCCCTGTGTCCAGAATTGGACTTAAGGACAGGCACTCCTAGCTAATTTGACTATTCTGAGAATGTTGGCAATATTTGTTTCAGCTTTTGGAGGCCGTTGCGATGACTTGGACTGTATGGCTTACCAGTTGACTATGTATTTGTTTGATCTGCGTGCAACCTCCAGGCAAGTATACCTTGCCTTCCTCTACAGTTTTATTTACATGCATTTTCTTTTATTTTACAGTCTTTGGATTATTTATGGACATGTGCTTTTTGTGTTATTTTCTGTGGAATTGTTCTTGTTGCATATAGCCGTGTCCATGTTTGGCCTTGTGTTTGGAGTTGTTCTCGTCAGTACCTTGCTTGAGTCGTGTCATAGAACGAGTACGTGTAATTGAACTTCTAAATCCTTGATATTTTTTCCTTAGCACCAGAGAGTCCACACTCGGGACGAGGGTTTTTTTTGATCTGTTTACATCCGTGAGTCCACACTCGGGACTAGGATGTCGATTATTTGCACCAGAGAGTCCACACTCGGGACGAGGGTGTAGACTTGACTTGACTTGTACCAGAGAGTCCACGCTCGGGATGAGGGTGTTTACATCAGAGAGTCCACGCACGGGACGAGGATGTAGTACTTGCACCAGAGAGTCTACACTCGGGACGAGGGTGCCTTGCCGTGAACTAACCAGAGAGTCCACACTCGGGACGAGGGTTAGTACTAACCAGAGAGTCCACACTCGGGACGAGGGTTAGTGTTTTGGTTCAAACCAGTGATTCCACACTCAGGATGAGGGTTTGATTCTTCCATTGATCTCGTGATTATCGTTCATCCGGCTGTTTATTTACGCGTAGTTGTTCTAGTATTCGTGTTCGTGTTCATATTCTAGTATTCGTGTTCGTGTTTATATTCTAGTATTCGTGATTCTTATTCATGTTCTAGTATTCGTGTGTTCGTGTTCGTAGTCATTTGTCTTGCTCTTGTTCTTTCTTGTTTATTTCTTACGCATGATAAAACTGCTAGATAGGCATGTATATTATGTATCTTGCTATGTGCTCTGAGGATCTGATGATCTCCTCAGGTTTAGAGATTGCATGGAGTTAGTTAGCAGAGCGGGATGGTAGAGGATTGCGATACATGATACATGTATTTGTTTGTGTTATTTCTTTATTTTCTTTTCGTGCTTTATATTCAGTGCCACGATATACTCTGCTTATTTATAGACTCATATTATTCTTGGAGTCTAATCGAACAATATGCTAATGGGCTGCAGACTATGACCCATACTTGTTCATTCTTGTTTATATGATTCATGTGGATTGAGATACAGTTTAGATTAGACATGATACCCATGACCTTGACAGCTTATACGTACTCGAGTCGGGATGGAGTCCGCTAGATATGTAGCTGGCTTGCTCACGAACTCGCGTCCGAAAAGCGGGTACGGGTCGTGACAGGATCGATAGGCGAAGGCTTTTGTGCCAAATTGCGACGGACTTGAGTTGGAAGGAACAAATGCTAAAAGTTAGCAAACGCAGTACGTGCTTGAATAACCTTATGCTGACAATAGCGAACGAGTACGCAAGACCGAAGTATAGTTCGAACGGTATGATTATGCACGCAGCCTTTTGGCTAAGTTGTGCCGAGTGTCGCGCACCTAGACCTTTTGGTGCAAACGAGTTTGCGAGTGAGACCGACTATCGCTCGAACGAGAAAAAGTGAGACTTAGAACGTATGTTGATAGAGACGCTACTTGACCAACGCCAAAGCGAACACGAGAAGTGGTTCTTAGACTTTGAGGAACGGACGAACGCGCAATTGAACATAGCGATTGGGAATCGAATGACCTTTTGAGGGTTTGTAGAGTGACTCGACCCTGAGTGGTGTATGGACGTTATAGAAATTGTTCGAGCGAGACTAAAGGATATACGGATAGAACGAGTATTTCGGCAAGCAATGATATCGTGTAAAGCCGTAGGACGGGAAACGCTTAGTTGGTTGCGACTTTGAAAGTCTCAAACGAGATATTGTTCAGACGAATTGTGAATGTGTAGTACAAGTACAAAATAAGTTGAATAGAGAGTCGGAACGATGAAACAAATGGAGGTCTTGGTCGAGAAAACATAGTGGATCGTGCCTGCGATTTAGAATTTAATCGAATGGTTTGAAAATTGAGTTAAGGTGAAATACCCATGAACGAGATCAAAGATAGCACGATCGGAAGATAGCGTGCATAGGAAACGTTGATTTGGAGATACGAGAATGAATAAGAATTTGGAATGGATGTTGCTCAAAGACTTAAGCTAGCATGAGACAATGCGAATTGAGGAATTAAGTTGCATGACTCGGAATTTGTTGCAAAAGGAAGATCGTCAGGTTATGTACATCATCGATGGTATTGAGGCATATCAAAGATCAATGTACGATAACTCGGGGGTACTCTAATTCGATGAATGATGATCGTGTTAGAAGTTATTGTTTCAAGGATGCTATGTTGGAGATATGTTTGGAATGAAGAAGAGAAGTGACTTGATGGTTCGGTGATAACCACAACGACAACAATCTTGTCTTGCACGAGTGCAACTCCAGCCTCGTACATACGTCACGTCGGATTTGGAACGATCATTCCGCGTGAGCGTTGGCATGGTGATTCATGTCCAGCGGGAATGATCGAACTCGAAATACCTTGACATGGCAATTTTGATTGCTACGACTTATGGTTTGAAGCGAAGGCGAATTTGAGGATTGAGTAGACCCAATCTGCGTCTCAAAAATGAGTAAGTCTAGATTCAACGCAAGAGTTACGTCCCGATGAGGTCGATTATTCTGCGGGAACGTTGACATGGTGATTCATGTCTACCGTGGATAATCAGACTTGCGTGAGATCGGGGAGCGACATATTGCAAGGCTAGACGACCTTGCGATCGACTACGTGGATTGGATAGGATGGATAGGTGAATTGTATCAAACACACTTGAAGAGATAGACTACTATAATTGCTAGTGTAGGCGCAAGATATTAATACGTCGAGGATTTGGTTGAGGATAACCTATCGTAGAATGACATTCCTAAACGAGCTTGGACTTGGAACGGAGAATGTGTTGATACGAATAGTGCGAACGCTGCTTGATGTTTAGAAATTTGAGCGAAACAAACTTGGGTAGAAACTCCCGTACAAACGAACAAATGGTTTGACCATAGGATTTGGGCGAACGTCGTGCAACGACCTTACATGATGAGCCACGGACTTGACTTGTAACTATGACCTGGTGTCACGACCCGCTCCCAAATAATCGGACACGGATCGGACACGCTCAGCCTTCGTCGATGGACACGACGAAGTAAGCTGTACAATACTAAGGAAAGCTCCAAGATACAAGAAATATAAAACATCACAGCTACTATACACGTTTCCAGAATCACCACAATCCACAAGTTATTTATACAATATCATCCGAAGACAAATCCGGTAACATGAATAAAAATTATACAATCCTGAATCCTTAATATAATATATATGATACAACTCTAATGAATTAGAAAAAATGGTCTAAGCTAGGGCACTGCAACTCTAAGTCCATCCTGAAACACAACTCCACCATCTCCAGGCTCTGACCTAAGGTGGTACAATATCAACAAGCACGCCTGCAACGTATCCTGTCAGGAAAAGAGCAAAGTACAACCCCGACAAGAAGCTCTAAACAATGTAAACTGAAGTGCATGAAAAAGAATTACGATATAAACTATGATACCAGACAGGAATATGAAACTGTAGTACAGGAATAACAATGAAACTATGGTACCGGATCCAGAAACAATGAACTATGCTATCAGTGTAACATGCAAGTGAAATAACTATCAGAGTATGTGACCGGCTGGGTAAACAGTGAACAGTGAACAGTGAACAATGAACAACGGTACGGCTTAGAGTCCCACGTGCACGATGTGAGACCTAAGCTATTAGTCAATGCCTAGCTAAAATAGGATTGGTCACATATCTGTAGTATTTCCCCACCCTAATATACAAGTAAGAACAATGAACTTATGAACGATAAACAGTGAACGATGAACAGTGAACAATGAACAATGAACAATCGTGCGTACAACGTGTCAATATGAGAACATGAAGCAAGACAGAAATACAGAGTAAAGGGATCGAGCCGGTGTACTTGCCTGATTTGTTGTAGATGTCTAGTCCAAAGTCCAGAAAATCTGTGTCAAATAAGACACAATTATTGTATAGAAAAAATATACTAAAGCTCTTATAATATCTATTTATAGCTAAACTCTTTTCTACCTTAGACAACTTATTCTTTTTACCAACTAACCCATATCATTTTCTATTTTGTTAACACCTTTCCTTAGTGGAGTTTACTACTCCTGCAATTAGCCAAAATTTCTAAGTGTATACCAAGGCAAGCTTCAGTAGTGTCCCTAAGCTGGTTTACTGTTTCAAGAATTTTGCTAACTACTAGTCTGACACCATCACTATATCCTAAAATAGTTATCAGGTATTTCCTTCCATCAACTACAACCTACATAACTCATATACCTGATTAAGAAAATTGGATTTGTTCCTTATTCAAACTAGGCAACAATTGAAGTAGGGCTTTCCTTGCTCGAAGTGTCAGTTTCTAATTGATATTCATGGAGTCAATGTAATACTACAAACCCGCAACCCATTCCTCATGCCAAGATTTGACACCAACACACGAATTATTTCTACATGACCATCAGTTCCTTACTCGACTTAATTGAGAGTAACTGGATTCCTGCTCCCATTAAATACTTCAACAACCTAATCCCTCCATGGAAACCAACCCTCCCTCTATAGTCCAGCTATTTGCAAAGTAGCCTACAGTCTCAGGAACCTACTGCCATATGTGTATCAGTAAGATACATGCTGCCCTATTATCCTCTAGTAATGCCATTCTTCATGCCAACCTTCCTTAAAACCAATTGGGCTCACTGACTGTACATTTCTAAATCACATCCACATGTATTTTAGAGACTTTGTTAGAAATCTGAAATCGACAATGTATACACAATTCCAATTGAACAATTTATAGCCATCAACTATCAACAGTTTATCAATTCACCCCATATTGCATATGCAATCAAGCGAACCAAGTACTGTATATGCAAACTCATATAAATCAATTCAACCCAGTCATTACACCTGAAATCTCATATTACCTACACTCAATCCAGATACTACTGATTCACACCACACAGGAAGAGTTGAGGAACAAGAATTTCCCTGTGTCAGCTGAATGGACATGGCACTCTAATAATTGAACTGACATGCCTATCAACAGTTTGGTATATCGACAACCTATCCAATAACTATCCTACAGTGCTTGTATACTCAAAATTGTACATAGTGGTTTGTAATCGTAAAGAAGACATAACTCCAATATTTGAACAACTTTCTTACTGAACTGGAAGCCACAGGAAACATTAGTCATTACCAATCCTAATAATGCAATGGTCAAATAATTTGATTCCTCAACTCCAGACCAATGATAAGTTGAATAACTCTACAGCCCTAACCAACGGCTACTGAACAGTACAACCTATTCAAATTCTATAACTTGTACAGACAATAGACACAGAGCTCTGATGGCCAACTGGAGTTCTAATCCTAGTATCTCACTTGACATAATTTATAGTGTCAAGTGCACGTGTCTGTGTCCTGCCGAGTCATCCTGTGCACAGGATCGTATCCAATACTATGAGTGAACATAACAAAACAGAGTGTAATCACATACCTGTGCTGTGTCCGATACTACGACTTGTAATTATTTAGACTGTCCAATATGGCTGGTCTCCTGCTCCCATGTCCGAAATGCCAACTTCTCGTGTCCAGGTTTGACTTCTCAACTGGTTCAGGCATTTCGTCAAATACCAATCGTGCATGAATAGAAGAAGACATTCATGAGTTATATTTGAATTTGCTCGACTCCAAAATTGGAGAAAATGATCAGAAACTCCCAGTAACTCCTAATCAATCTCCAAGAAATAAAGAAATCGATCAAAATTGGAGAATCAAACGATTCTCTGATCAAATTGATCAGTCGATCAATCCAATTGATCGATCAATAACCGATCGGTCCAACCAAGAAGAAGAGAAAAGAATTTACCAGATCTGACTCGAAGATCGATCGATCGATCGAAGAGTTGATTAACAATTCTTCAGTCGAGCAGTAAAAGCAATTTGTCTCGATCTGGAAGTTTATATCAGATTGATCGGATCAAGATTAATTTAGAGAAGAACAAGTACGAAACGATCGAACGAGACTCACCGGAGAAGAAGATTCCGCCGCCGTCGTCGTCGAGGTGATGGTGGTCGTCGTCAAGCTTCACAAAGGAGGGAACCGAGCAGAGATCGAAATTTGAATTTTCGAGAGGAGTGAATGAAATGAGAACTCTGTTCTCATTCACAATTTATAACTAAAAGTGCATATTTGCACTTAACCCTCCGCCGCTCAAATCATTTACAAAATGGTCCTATTAACTAAAGGAAATAATTCATAAATCCCCCTCTCCTTTACATTATTTACAGGAGTTGAAGAAATCAGTTAGAAAATTTAAAGAAAATGAGTGGGGACCTCTAATTTAGTTATAACAAACTTGGTATTTCAAAATTTAAGAATTTAAAAATTTGGAGGGAAAAATATAATGAAATTTCAAACTATATAACCAACATTCCTATGATAAGCCCAAAGTGAATTGGGCCCATCATCAACCCAATTAATTATTATTTAACTAGAGAAAATAGAAGATGAAATCATTAATCCCTAATCAAAATTTAACCAGAAATTTTATTCACATAAAATATGGCAACTTAATTTTTAGGAAAATAACTTTCTAAAAAAATGATAATAATAATTATCATTCTCCAAAAATACCAGGAAAATAGTATTATTTATAAATTCCGAAAAAGCGGAGTTACACTTGGTGAGATGACCTAGCGGATAGGTGGACGACCCTATGCCGAGTGATTAAACCTGTGTGGTTTACGGTATCGTCTGGACGGACGATAGACTTGGGGCAACAAGACTTAGAGTAGGACGGAGAACTGGGAGTGTGCGTGAACGACAACGAGATTGGCCCCAAACGAAGTGAATGATAGGAATGGATGATGCACAAGTAAAGTTGGGATAACGAATTGAATCATTGATAGGAAGACGTACTCGATGATATTACAATACTTGGTCTTGAATCGGACGGAAATTACTTAGACTTGGTCGACCCCTGCTAAGAAGAAATCATATTGATTTCGTGGATAAGAACGCTTGAGAAGCGAATCGGGTCATCTCGATGACCGAGATAAACGATAGTGAGATGCACACAAGTTCGGTTTTAAATCGAAGTTAGCAAAACGATCAGTAAATCAAAACTATCACGAGTAGCTTATCCGACTTCGCTAATCGCTAAGCTTGGTTGAAATGTACGTATTCGGGGGACGCCTTGAATATGTAAATAATCCAAACTCAGCGATATGATGAACTCGAATGCAGCTGCAAGTGGGTGTTGCGATGCGCATAAAAGAATGAGTGAGTTTGTCTCAGCCTACGACTCTCGAGTTTGATAAATTACAACGTACCTCGTGCGACCAATTCAGTCCCATGACACGAAGAAATAGCAACCAAGTCGAAGAAACACGACAATCGAAGAAGTATCATCAAGTCTAAAATGAATGGACAGTCATTCAATAAAATTCACCAAACGCATGCAACATAAAACTTGGAAGGACAATCGAGTGTAGTTCGGTGCCATTGAACAATAGTGCCGTTCGATAGGTATTGTCTAAGATACGTACAGGACATGAGTTAAGGAACGGTAGGATGACACACACTCAGGAAGTCTCGAGGACGAGACTTGTTTTGAGTGGTGTATTATGTAATAACCCGCTCCGTCCTAGCAGAATACCGATTCAAACGACAAGTGCAACGACTCAAACGAGCCGTCGACCCGAAGAGTTGGCATCGACCTGATGAAGAATCGATGCAAGGCTTACATTGGCCCGTCAAGAGGAATCCAAACTTAGACTTTCAAAGACGCGCTCGGAGTATTGCTCGACCGATGCGAACATCGCTAAGGTGCGTGGCTCCGATGAACCCGTCTTTGCTTAGCCTAGACACATAACAATACAGACACTATTGCTAGAATCGCTAGGCGATAACACCGCGCATGCTAGTAAATGACTCAACGCACCTAGCTAAGGAAATAATCACATCTTGTATGCTTGTATAGAATATGGAAAAGAATATGGAAAATGTGAGAACTCTCGCACCGCGCTCCACGCTCCACGCTCGTGCTAAGGTACAAGCTTACGTTCAAGTCCCTTATGCGTTCAACAATGAAACAAAGAATGGGTTATAACAATAAAATAGAAGACTATCGACATAGTCGTTCCGAGTAGAGTATAGCAACATTGAAAGACTTCGGGACCGATGGGTCGCCAGGGCGACTCCCGCACGGGAAGTTGCATAATGTATGAATGAAAGAATGAACGAATAAGTGAATGAATGAATCAACGAATGATTGAATGAATGTGTGAATGAATCAATGAACGAACGAACAAGTGAAAGAAAGAAAAGAAAGATTGAATAAAAGATAAGAAAGAAAGAAATGGTTAGCGACAGGTATGACGGACAGGTGCAGCGGGGCTCGCTACCCGCGTTGCACGGACGCCAACCTGGTCGATAACGTATTATGGCTAAGGGTTAGCCTGCTGCTCGGAGACAGCCGTTAAGTTAAAATGACAAACAATACGAAATGGTCGTGGACAATCCCTTCGTATACGGGAGGTTGGAGACATAAGGGATTCTGCGGCATGATCAAAGGAAGGATCGTGGCCGGCCTAGGCGGAATCAAAGGGGCTTACGGGCTGCTTGGGTACGGGCTTGGCCACCCAGGAGACGTAAGTGCGGGGTATTTCAAGAGACTAACGGGGTGTGCCAGCCAGCACCCTCCGCTAGTTGAGAAATACCAAGGAAGAAAGGGTCCAAAATGGCTTGTGGTGCTAGCGACCGGTACATATAGATTAAGTGGGCTTTGCTGGTGGCAATCCACGTGCAAGTCCTTACATTGAAACAAAGTAGTCTAAGTTAACTAAATGAAGTGCCTTCTGAACAGGCTTGAAATGTAACACACCAAAGGATAAAGAGTACTTCGTGAAATTGAGTTAGAAAATATGCCTACGCCGTGCTAGGACCTGAGGCAAGGACACGCCCTTGGCATTGAAAGTTTATATGAATTGTTGACTAACTTGGTTTACTTTGGACAGGGAAGGCCGGACGGTAAGTATGGGTAAGTCATGCATGTATTTCCATACAAACACTCGAATTTGGCAACACGAGATAGGTTATAAAATATGCCATAAAACTGATCCTAAGGCAAGATTAGAAAGAAAATAAATGATAGACGGTGTACAAAAGTAAATAGAACGTGTTTGGTAATGATAGCATTGTGGGGGAGCTAGCCTCCCCACCAGTGCATAACAATGTACTGATAACCCCACAGTTTGCTTGCAGGACGCATGAGATGTCGTCGGGTATGGAGCTTTCCTAGAACGTGCTAAGGCACGGAGCTAACTCTGGAGCCTTGGAGCGTTGTAAGAATCTGAAGCACCATATACAGGACATAATGTATCGGAACATCGCCATGAATCATTCCATCTTGTAAGCCATTTGGCACGCCTTTTATGTTTTAGAGAGAGAGCTTGAGCGATTGTAATCTCGGCCTAGCGCCGCTTGTAAACTTCTTCAATGTCAATAAAGTGTTTGAATTCGCTTCAATTTGTGTTCATTTACTTTCCGCTGCAAATGGGGACACTCTGTGCGACTCTGTGGCCTAGCTCAAATCGACCGTTTCTGGGATTAGCCTTGTACGGGCGTAACCTAGGCCCGTACGACATCACGCCTTAGCAAGGAATATCGCTCCTACGGAAGCGGAGCGTGAAAAAAGTTCTATGAGATCGCAAGAAAAGGATGTTGGGCTTATCCCAAGCTTCCTATATCGATACTGTACTAACTCGTTTTAGAATGCAAAATTCTAAGAAAGGTTTCATACCTTTTAGACATGGAATTGCTAATCAAAGAAGTAGTATCCGAGGACACCTAAAGAGATAAAGAACATGAAGGCAGTTCCTTATGCTTCAGCAGTAGGAAGCTTAATGTATGCAATGTTATGTACGAGACTAGACATCTGCTTTGCCGTAGGCATGGTCAGCTGATATCAAACCCAGGACAAGAGCATTGGACAGCCGTAAAGCATATTTTAAAGTACCTGAAAAGGACTAAAGAGTGTATGCTAGTTTACCAGGCATATAGTTTAGTTTCCTTGGGTATACAGACTCAGATTTTCAGTCAGATAGGGATTCCAAAAAATCTACCTCAGGTTATGTGTTTACTTTGGGAGGTAGAGCCATTGTGTGGAGGAGTATCAAGCAAAAATGTATTGCTGATTCCACCATGGAAGTCGAGTATGTGGCAGCCTCTGAGGCAGCCAAAGAAGCGGTTTGGCTCAGAAACTTTCTGTTGGACTTGGATGTGGTACCTAGTTTGCCTAAGTCTATTACACTTTTTTGTGATAATAGTGGTGCAGTTGCAAACTCGAAGGAACCACGAGCCCATAAGACAGGCAAACACATTGAGCGCAAGTACCACCTGATACGAGATTTCGTAAAGAAAGAAAAAGTTGCTGTGATCAAGATAGCATCAGCCGACAACCTAGCTGATCCCTTTACAAAGAGCTTACCAGCTAAGGCTTTTGATAGTCATATTGAGGGAATGAGAGTCAGATGTGTAGCAGCATGGCTTTAAATATAAGTGGCAGATTTGTAACAGTATACTGAAAAGCAATGCTTTGAGTACAAGTGGGAGATTGTTAGGGTTATATACTAAAAGCATCACTTTTATAGTAACCTTATTTCCTTAAATTTTGAATGAGAATCATATAGGCAAATGTTTGCATATTATATTTGTTGCAAGTGTTAATACAAATGTCTGATATTCTATATTGTAGATAATATGGTGTGTGGTGTCACACAGAAGATCATATTATCTGTTCCCTATGGAGTATATAAATAGTTTACAACCTAGATGGACTTGGACAATCTATTGGAAAGGTTGTAGTGTAATCTGGTATTAGTCTATCTTGACTATAGGTTTACACTAGTACACTTTTTGTGTATTGAATAGGACCACTTGAGGTTGTTCTCTTTGTACTGACTACATAAGAGAACAAACACGTTTGTTATTATGGATGCTTGTGCTCTTAATCCGGATATAATAACGGACATGTATATGCAGTGTGCATTACTTTGACTCATAAAAGAGAGAGATTCATTATGGATCAACAACCTCTATGAATTGGGTAATAACATTGTATGTATGATGGGCTGTTGATTATAAATGGAATCCATGTCCCGATACATTGGGTTGATGATGTCCCCTTAAGGAACTCATAAGGATTGTCATGTAAATCCTGCAGGTGGATTATATCCGACATGACAAATAAAGTTGAGCGGTACTACTTAAGGATAAAAGATGTCGAATCAATACAGTTGTCAGTAACTTAATTTGATCGACGGACATACGATATCTTAACATGGGAAGCCAAACAAGTATATAATAAAAGGAGCCCACAAACATAATTTAGGATTAGGGAGGTAGTGCAACAATAGCTCATTAGTGGACCGAGCTATTGTTAATGGGCCTGGATTGTGTGTTCGGACTGAACACGGGATATCCAGATCCGTTAGGAGGCCTAACCCTAATTTTTCCTCATGGTCCCTGCCGTAGCCTATATATATATATCCTCTATTCTCTGGCCGCCAGATTACTGATCAGAAATTTGAAACTTTCTCTGAATTCATGATTCACGTAAGGAGAGAAAGAGAGGGCTGCCAAGGAGAAGAAAAGGTTGGGAGATCGTCGCCCACACGACGTCCAACTCGCGGAAGGAATACGTGCAGAAGATCTTGGGGTCGTCCGCCCGAGATTGCCAAGAATTACTTATCTCCTTTCCGTCGCAGGTATAATTCGTGAACCCTAATTTTTGCCTATGAAGGGTTAGAACACGTATTAGATCTGTTTAACTTTATATCGATCAATACGCACACCAAAGAAGGGTCCTGGGAATCCCCAGTTCCATCAACACGGTATAGATGATGCTGGGTAGACAACCAGGGATTCTATGGACTATCATTAGGGCTAGCTACCTGCATTGACCGACCCATCCTATTCCTAGCTATGTCCACGATGGCTAGTTAATGCCAGTGACCTTTTATATAGATAAGTTGACACGCTGAGTGGCTATCCACATGCACGGTGTCAGTCAGATCAAAGGAAGTGTAAACACGGCACAAACTGAGTCAATGAAAGGTATGTACGATTGCAACACCAGTATAAAGCATAAGATTTGCCTATAGAAAAGACACGTGCTTCGGTACGAGATGTGGCATCGAATATTAAGTCGTTGGCATAGAGTTGCATATGTCAGACTTGAGTCATTTCGAGTTTTGTCGAGAAGGGCCGTAAGGTAAGTTTGGTTAAGTCATGCTAAGTTACGAGGCACGCCCTCGATGTTGAAGCACGAACCAAGTCGATGACACGAATCATGTTGTTGCATTCCAAAGTATGGGCGATAAGACAAGCACGAGTCAGTAAGTTGTTGGTGCAAGGCACGATGATGGTCTAGAGACTCAAAATAGGCCAAGAGTTTATGTCCTAAAAATGATCCTCAGGCAAGAATAGAAAGACAATCATAAAGGGATTATGTCACACGAAGTAAATAAACGTGTTGGTTTTGTATGGGTGCATGAGGAGCTCACTCCACCAGTATATTTGAGTACTGACACCCACACACTTTTCTTGTGCATGCGCAGGTAGAAGCTCGTTGGCATAGAGCTCGTATGGATGCGTCGAGGCATGGAGTCCCTTGGCGTTTTGAGGTGTGCGGCCGTATAGAGTCTGGACTTATACGGGACATAATGTATGGACATCGCCTATCTGAAGTATCCGCTGGCTCGTCAAGCTTAGTATTGAGAAATGAGAGAGAGCAGAGCGACTTGTAACTTGAGAGAAGAGTGAGACTGAGTAATTGTAATCATGGCCTAGTGCCACTTTTGTAATCCTCGTTCAATATCAATAAAGAGCATCTTTTATCGACTTGCATTTTGGTTTTAACTTTCTGTTGGCTTGTTCAATATTTCTGCTTCGGAACTTCTGTGCGATGACCCCGTCGCTTAGCCTGTAATTGGCCGTTATGGTCCCGACCATGCATGTTCACGACGAAGGAAGGATCACAACGTCCATGTGAACGTCATGGTCTAAACTTCGCACGCGGTTTATGGTAAAAGTTTCGCATCCATGTACACAATGGTGGAAACTGTCTCTGTGAACCTGGACTATGGCAAAAGAGGCAGAAAATGAGAAATAGCAGCTACCATCCCTTATCATACCTTGAAGGGGCGGGCATTTCCCTAGAATTCTGATTTCATGCCCTGGTCCTGTCACTCCCTGATCCTGGAATACGTATTTTAATACGTAAACCGATAATTTGTATTTACCTTGTATTTATACTATATTTATTATGCAGTATTTTTTCAAGCATTTCCCAAAATATTTGACAAAATATTATTTCGTAATTTATTTTCTGCATTTGGGCCTACAGTTTTGGCTCATTGGGGTAACCTATTTTTGGTTCACCAATGGTTCATCATGAACCCTTGGGTTCAAGATTTATATATAAAACTCATCTCCTTCTCTCTCCTCTCATTATTCCCCTTATTTATTTCCACCACCAACCAAGGCAAGTGCCAACTTGCTCAAGAGATGGATTTATATTTTGTTAATAATTCTTACAAAATTATTTGTCAAAATATGTTCTTCTCCTCAATCTATACTAGTTTAGAACTTGAAAATTTCTATTTTAAAGCTTTGATTTTTGTAGATCTAAGTTTTCTCTATTTTCGGATTTACATGGTTTTGATCTATTTTCGTTAGGATTTTGTGGGTTTTGATGCTTCCATGTGGAAGAGAATTCAATTTCACTCAAGTTAGAACTTTGAAAAATCTAGATTTGGTTTTGATTTGGTCAAGTTATGAAAATTGGAAGTTTTTGGTGTTCTTGAGGAGGCTCTCGGCCTGGAAGAGAAGACCCTTCAGCCTGCGCTCTTTAGCGCAAGTTGAACTGCGCAGCTTGTCTTTTGACGAATTGAGCAACCCTTCGACCAGCGCATTACGCTGAGCTGAACTGCGCTGGCGCTCCTTAGCTCTGGCGCAATCCATTCCCTGCGCAACCTGATCCGTGCGCAACCTGACTCTGGCGCAATCCATCTCCTGCGCCATCTAACCGCTGTGCAGTCTAATGCCTGCGCAACCTAACCATGCGCGCTTGACCCTGCGCAATCTAACCATGCACGTTTGACCTCTGCGCAATCTAACCCTGCACGTTTTGACTCCTGCGCATTTGACCATGCGCATTCTGACCTGGGCTCTTATATATTATATTTTCTTATATATATATATAGGTGAATGTTTGTGTATGTTATATATCCTTACGCCTTTTGTCCCGAGCATGATATGAGCACTAATGTGGCCTTGGTGAACAAAGCGTTCCCACCTGATACATGTACCTGAATGTCCCAGTTCTTGTTCATGCTCGACAAATGACTCGTAACTCCACGTGGCATATTTGTAATGATGCATTACACTAAGGAGGGTAGAACATGTTGACATACTGATTGACATGGATCCTCTTTGGGGTACTCGTACTTGAGTACGACTTTTAGGAGGATAATCATGCAGGCCACAGCATGTGAGTCCAAGATTTCATCTAGGGTTAAATTAGGCAACTAAATATACTAGATGCATGGGGAGGGCAAAATCCCGAGATCGTGTTACACCAGCCGCCTTGAGATATTGTCTCGACGTGCCAGCTGGTCTCCAAGGATACTGTGTCATCTGCAACGAGTGGATGACTGTATCCGATTAATTCCTGCTATATATTATATGTTTTGGCAAGGTGGCCTTGCGAGGGACCTGTGCTCAATCATACCTGTCTACGCGAACCCCTGGGTTGGCTAGCCTTGCTGGAAAGATACGATCTGAGGATTTCTAAATAACATGATGCGAGGATAACCTCGTCCCACTAGAAACTCGTAGACTTGATTGGCCGTGAAAACGACTTGCTTGTGTCCTATTACCTTCCGTAAATTATCGAGGGAAGCGGACTGTCATGGTACGTGATCCAACCCATGTTCTTGTTTGATTGTTGGGTTGGTTATCGTACTATGATAGGCTGTGGACCGAAGTTATGAACGGAAGACATATTCTGGTTGTGAAGTGCTACTTCTGTGAATGACTGAGGAACATGATCTATCATGGTGCATGATCCAACCCATGTTCTTGTTTGATTGTTGGGTTGGTTATTGTGCTGCGATAGACTATCGACCGAAGTCACGATCAGGAGATTTTATTGTTTATACCTTTTAACTTATGTGAATATTATAGAGTACGACACGTCCCGACTCCATGCGGCACCTTTTGTACTTGTTTGGTTGTAAGGGTGCCATATGGGTTCGAGGATGTTGCGCTACCCTATAATAATAGCATAAGTATTACTATTATCAATCATTCTATTAACTGGGTTTTTTTATCTTAACTCTTGTGCCCCTTTGGCGGTACTTGCTATTCGGGGCTGACCCCGCTGGTTTTGTTTGGCCAGATCTCGTAGCAGAACCAGAGGACACGATCTTCCTCCCTGACATCTATGGTGCATACTAGGAGCATGGCAGTGCGGGGACTCGAGTGGGTTTTCTTCTCCACCACTCCTGCTTATATTTTGTGCGACGTTTAGCCACCGGCACCTGTTAGCCGGATTACTTGATATTTTGTGTCAGTACAGAATTGTAAATAAACAGACTGCAGCTGTGTATAATTTTGTACTCCTGACTCTCTGAGATAGCTAAATTATAAAGCTAGTCTCTCATGATCATTTTGATGAAGCGTCAGGGACGCCTTACTGCTTTATCTTTAATGTTCATTTATTTGCTGATGTGATTTGATTGATTGAGACATAGAACTCTGTGGGACCATAGGAGACTTGATTGTAGGATGTACCCCCTAGTCTCTCGACAGCCACGATCGCCGTATGACGTTACGTACCTCATATGGAGTAGCTGGCCTAGTCCGTCTCCGTATTTCGGTACTGGGGCGTGACAAGGTTTTAGTGGTGGCCCATGCAGGTCTCTTTTTCAGACTTGTGGGGTATTGCAAATTATTAGGAGTCTCAATCAAAACTTGTTCCCCTTGAAATTCTATTTCGAATTCTCTGTCCTTGCCTTGATCTCTAACCTGACTTGCATCCTCGAAATCTTCCTCGTCCGGACTTGATAATCTTATATCTTTCTCTGTAGGGGTACTTCATTCTCAGTAGCGGGTGAGGCCCATAAGGAAGAACAGCGAGAGCATGGCTCGACTGGGCACCAGCAGGGGAGAGAACCTTCCCCAGGGCAGGCACAAGCAGAAGTGGAACCAGAGGCAGTGCAGCCGCAGGTTATTGGAACTCCTGCAGCACCAGCAGCGACGGCAGTACCAGACGCCGTAGCACTCCTGGAGATCATCCGGGGGTTTTTTGTCACTAACCAACAGCAACAGACTCGGCAGCAGGAGCAGAACGTGTTGCTGAACCAAGGGATTCAGTTAGCTCTTGAGAGGAGTGTCGGGGTTGACTCGGGAGCATCAGGAAGGTTCCGTCGCTTGAACCCGAGGTATTTTGATGGCACGGAGGATGCCATCACTGCGGATGCATGGATTCAAGACATCGAAGCCATTCTTGTGGCAGCCAAGGTTCCAGATGATGAGAAGGTTGATCAGGTCAAATTGGTACTTCAGGATCTTGCCCGCGACTGGTGGGCATCAGAAGAAGTTGGTATAAGACGTCCTGTTCGTTGGACCACCTTCAGTGAAAGATTCTAGGCCAAGTATTTTGGCGTAGTAGCTCGATATGAGCTCCAACAGAAGTTTATGAGTCTCAAGCAAGCAGGCAGGACCGTAGATGGGTATGCAGCAGAGTTCTGCAGATTGTGCCATTTCGTACCAGTAATGGTGGCAATGGAGCCAGAGAAAGCTATGAGGTTCCAGCAAGGACTTCATTTGGAACTACTGCAGCTTGTGGAGGGACACGACTACCAGACATCTGACGCTGTTTTAACGGCAGCCCGGAGGTACGAGCTTACCCAGCAGAGGTTGGCATCGAGGACAGGAGGTCAGAAGAGATCTCATTCCCAGGTTGGAGGAGGAGCAATACAGCGAACATCGGCACCAGCACCTGGTGTACGTATTCATGATGCAGGAGCGTCGCGGAGGACGGCCGTGTCAACTAATACAGCGCCAGTTCGGCATCAGCAACCGAGGAACCAACAGCAGCGTCAGGAAGCACCCAGGGCTGTACATTCTGTGGGAAGGCAGGGCACACGAGGGAGGTGTGTCGGTCAGCGAATGGCTTATGCTTGAGGTGTGGTAGTTCAGACCACCGCATCTCCACTTGTCCTGTGATGCAGTGGCCGGGAGGGCCAGCTCAGCAGTTTCCAGCATTGCCAGCTCCGGTGGCAACCCCGAGTGGGGGGCCAGTGTTAGCAGTAAGGCCCCTAGCCCATCGTCTACCAACGCAGGCTCAGATGTTCTGCCAAGTACAGGAAGCCGAAGGCCCTCAGAGGCAGCAACAGCATGGTCGAGGAAGGCCGCAACAAGGTGCTCAGCGGGGCCAGGGCCAGGCTCTCACATTATCCTTGGGAGAGGCTCTAGCGTCTAGTGACGTGGTGGCAGATAAAATTCTCGTCACCTCATTTCCTGCTGTAGCATTATTTGATTCAGGCGCTACTCATTCATTCATCTCTGCACAATATGCTACACGGATTGGATTAGAGTTTGAGGCATTGCCGGAGAGGATGGATATACTCACCGGCAATGGGCTCGTAGAAGTTAGCAGAGTGCGCTTTTCATGTCCGGTAGAGGTGTGTGGGCATTTACTGCCCGCATCATTGATTGAATTCCCTATGGGGAATTTTGATATTGTTCTTGGCATGGACTGGTTGAGAGACAGTCATGCGACAATTGATTGTAGAGGAGGTAGGGTCATATTCAGCGTTCATGGGATGGAACAGTTCATCTTTAGTCGAACCTTGAAGAATCCGGCCGGAGGCGTCATCTCAGCAGCAGTGTCAGAGCCAGGACAGATTCCGAGAGTGGTCGAAGATTTTCTCGACGTCTTCCCTGATGAGCTCCCAGGGATACCCCCAGTCAGAAAGGCAGAATTTAGCATTGAGTTGAACCCCGGAACGAGGCCTATTGCAGACTGTCACGACTCGCACCCTAGAGTTAGGGCACGAGAACGTAACAACGCCCAGCCTACGCCGCAGTGTCAGCGGTAGAACGCTGTCCTAGGTCTCATGCATCTAACAGTATAAGGCTAAGCAGTTTATACTCCCCGAATGAGGGTGATATAGCAGAATGTAAACTCAATCACATCTAAGGTAGAGCATAATGGAAGATAGATAAAACATGAAATCCAAAAGAGATACAGGAGATAGAAGTCTAAGTGTCTAAGATACATAAACCCAGAAGTACATCTCAAAACTTAAATACAATAATCCACAAGTAAATACAACTCCCGACAAAATGAAATAACTATCTAAACAACCTCTACTGTGTCTCCTCTAGGCTAGCAGGCAATCCCAGGCCATCTGTAAAATTTATCAACAGGTCCAGTCAGGACAGGAGCGAGCACAATACATCTCATGCAGTTAATATCATGTCAGGAAATATAAAGCAGGCAATAGAATAAGATACATGAAACGCTGTAAGAAGATGTACATAAAAACAGGATAGATATTTGATAACTGGAAATATATATACAAGATAAGTAAGAACTGTAAGTGACTAGTGATTTAGAGTACGAGATGGCATGTAATTGGCTTAGGTTGTACATGATGAACATGAAAAGTAACAGAGCGTACATGATGGATAAATCACATGATCATTTATACTCACCCCTACCCACAATCAATACACAAGGATCTATTCAAGTTACGTTACGGACATGATGTTTTGGTTATACAAGAAACACATGAGAAAATATGAGCGTACATGAAAGAACATGAGAGTACATGAACGTACATGTAAGAACATGAGAGAACATGAGTGTAGATGAATAACGCAGAAGCAAGGAATACATGATGTACATTAAACACATGCCATAAAGTATCCGATGTGCCTGCTAAGGGGGTAATATCCCAAGAAGAGATCCGTATAGTACCAATCCGTGATGATAACGTGACAGCATCAAGTAAAAGTAATATAGAGCGAGAATATAATTTGTGACAAGTATGAAACGATCAGAGAATGTACTCGCCTGATATCTGAATGTCCAAGGTAAAGATACTGTCCGAGGAGAGGTGTCTGGCTCCTAATTAGAACAGCACAAGTCACAACATGTCCAGAAGGGTAATAGAAAGTACTACAATGTATTCTACATGAATCTAGGTCAAACTAGGCCAAAGTCAACCCTTGGTCAACTCTGGTCAACTGCACTAGTCAAACTAGGTCAAACTAGGTCATGTCCTAACCCAGCAAGTCTTACTAGGCCTAACCAAGACTATCCTAGCAAGCACACATCAATACAAGGCTATACAAGCTAATATACACCCAACTCTATATAGCATGCAATTATTCAATACTCAAATAGGCAAGAATTCACATTGGATATACACTAGGTAATCTATTACTTTAAACTATATATGTCTACACATATATACACATGCATATATTGGTATTCAACATTAGGTCTATAATCATGGTATTTCAAATGGTTATATAAACTTATATATTACAACACAATATGCTAACATATATATAATATACATACATAGCTAAGTTAACTGTATTCATAAATACTTATTTAAGAGGCTATGTGTGTGTATGTGAACATGGAAAAGAGGCAAGTGAGGGTTAAATGGGCATACATAGTGTATACATATCAAAGAGTGTCAAAGTGTAAGTGAACAAAGTGTCAAGTGTGATAGTGTCTACATAGTGTAAGGGGTACATGAGGTAATATAGGATTTGTGTTAACACAGAACATTACATCTCATTAACTTGTATATTGCATACATTACATCTATTATTATATTACATTCATGCTTGTATTCATTCATCATTCATTTATTCTCTTGCACTACTATATGCACCATACATTACATACTATGGAACCTATATATTCATTACAAGCCATACTTATACATGCTTACATTAGATAGGATACTTACACCTCATACATCATTTATTTAAATATTTACTCATGCTTGCATTCTCTATTTAATTACATAATATATATACATTAACATGGGTTAAAATCAAATAGAATATTATATTACACACAAGGGTGCACAAATTGCATATACCGAATAGTAACTCCTACTAATAATTAATACTGTACCATCTCAGCATGAATTAAAATCTAGGATTAAATTATGTTATAGATCTATGTGTTAGCTTTTCGAAACTTCAAACGGATCGCGTTTTCGTTTTCGAAAACTCCCGGAATCGCGAAAACACCGAGAACGCGTTTATCTTTCGTACAACTGACACTCAAATAATTCTCCAGAAAGTTACAGAAGGAATTAGGCCTTATAAATATATGTTTTTGGAAAGCTAACTTCAATACGCTTCTTTTAAAAAAAACGGAAGATTAAACCGAGCTTTGAGCTAGAAGTTATGACATTTCTAAGTTAGGGATGAAATTAAAAACGTGGATAAAAATCATGACGGATTTGGGTAGTTTGAGACAAAAGAACACAAGTATATAACATAATATATCAAGAACTCACTCTCTACACTAATATATATATATGAGACACTATAGAACACATCTCCAATACAAAAATATGAGATTAAACATGTAATAATTCATTCATATATAACAACAACACAGTGTGTGTCCAAATTTGGGGTTTTCCCACATGGACACAACCACAACACAAAGGACACTCCTATGACCTCTAAATGGACACGAAATGGACACAAATGGAGATACAACCATGGGGGTCATTCCTATGGGTTCAAAATAGACCTATGTGCATGAGGAAATGAAAAGGAGAAGGGATTTATACCTCCCGGTAGATCAAATCGAAGAAAAGCCTTCCCGTAGCGACACCGACACATAGAGATTCCAAAAGAACACGAACGAGCTCCGAATCCTCCCAAACTTGGGTAGCTTCCTCCTTGGCTAGAATGGAGAAGGAAAGAAGAAGATTTGGTGGCGAAATGGAAGGATTTGGTGGAGAAATTGCTAGGGATTGCTCTCTAGGAATTTGGGGAAGAACAAGAGAGAGAGTGTGGATGAGAATAATGAAATGAACTTGAGCCTATCCTCTCCCAAAGTGGCTGGCCATATGGGGCTATTTTTCTTATTATGGTAAGGTCCAAAATGCCCCCACTAACCTATTCTATGAGTACTAGGAAAGGGCTAATTGGTTGGGGCAAAATTAGTCATTCTAAAGTCTCTAATCACACTAACCTTATCCATAATAATTAGTCTAACCTCTAACTAAAATATTTCTATCATCTGGACTAAAATTAATATCATGTGGGCCATGCCTAACTAGTGTGTGGGTTCCACTAGAGTCAAACTACCCCCGGGTCCCCGTTTCAAGTCGGATTGAGTTGAAATTCGAACCCGACTCAAATAACCCCAAAACAATATCATAAATAATAAAATAAATTTCAACCCCAAAATAATATCATAAATAATAAAATAAATTTTAAAAATATTCAAAAATATAAAATGATAAAAATACCCCTATTTCTGAAAACTGGGGGTGACACAAACAGAGTTTACAGAATGTCGCCGTCAGAACAGGATAAGTTGTATCAGCATGAAGAAGAGTTGAAGTCTAAGGGATTCATCCGAGACAGTAAATTGCCCTGGGCCACGCCAGTGATTCTAGTTCCCAAGAAGGATGGCTCGACGAGGATGTGCATCGACTACCGCAAGCTGAATGCAGTAACAGTGAAGAATAAGTACCCACTACCAAGGATTGACGACCTGTTTGACCAGTTGAGCAAGGCCAGCGTCTTTTCCAAGATCGATCTTCGGTCAGGATACTATCAAGTAAGAGTCCGGGAGCAAGACATACCGAAGACAACATTCATAGATATGGGCATTATGAGTTTTTAGTAATGCCCTTTGGACTAACCAATGCCCCCGCAGTATTCATGAATTTAATGAACCGCATCTTTCTGCCGTATTTGGATAAATTTGTGGTGGTGTTCATAGATGATATCCTTGTCTATTCCAGCAGTGAAGAGGAGCATGAGAAACATCTTAGGACTGTCTTGCAGACATTGAGGGAGCATCAACTTTATGCGAAGCTTGACAAGTGTGAATTCTGGTTAGACCACATTTCGTTCTTGGGACATGTAATTTCTGGAGCAGGAGTGTCAGTGGATTCGAAGAAGATTGAGGCCGTAGAGCATTGGCCAGTCCCGAGAACGGTTGCAGAAGTACGAAGTTTCTTAGGATTAGCTGGTTACTACAGAAGGTTCGTGGTGGACTTTGCCAAGATCTCTAGGCCCTTAACGCGTTTGACGCACAAGGACGTAGAGTTTGTTTGGTCAGCTAGCTGTCAGGCATCATTTGAAGAATTGAAGAAGGGATTGATCTCAGCCCCGATCTTGACGCTTCCAGTAGGAGCGGGAGGCTTTACAGTATATTGTGACGCATCAGGGAAGGGTCTTGGATGTGTATTAATGCAGCACGGAAAGGTGATAGCATATGCGTCTCGGCAGCTTTGAGACCATGAGAAAAATTACCTGACTCACGATTTGGAGTTTGCAGCTGTGGTGTTTTCACTCAAGTTGTGGAGGCATTATTTATATGGGGATCGGGTAGAGATCTATACTGATCATAAGAGTTTAAAATACGTGTTCATACAGCGAGATTTGAACATGAGGCAAAGAAGATGGTTAGAACTGCTGAAGGATTTTGATTTAGATCTTCAGTATCATCCAGGCAAGGCGAATATAGTTGCAGATGCATTGAGTAGGAGAGGCAGTGCCTTTATCTTGACCTCGCAGAAGCATATTTTAGAAGACCTTCAGAGTATGGAAATCGAAGTAGTTTTGCCAAAGGATATAGGAAGAATGACCAGTATGCAGATTCAGTCAACCTTAGTAGAGAGGATAAGGGCAGCACAAGCAGGAGATCCACAGATTCAGAAGTTGCGGTCGGAGTGTGAATCAGGCCGTAGGAAGGAGTTAGTGATTCATGAAGATGGTACGCTCAGGTTTGGAAACCGACTCTGTGTACCGAGTGGAGACCTTCGGCAAGAAGTTATGTCTGGAGCTCATAGTTCTATTTACTCCATTCATCCAGGAGGAACGAAGATGTATCGAGATATCAGGCAGTACTTTTGGTGGAATGGCATGAAAAGAGAGAGAGCGCGATTTGTATCCAAGTGTCTGGTATGTCAGCAGGTAAAAGCCGAGCAGCAGAGACCAGCTGGGTTGCTACAGCCGCTTTCTATCCCAGAATGGAAATGGGAGCACATCACGATGGATTTTGTGATCGGTTTACCTAGATCCCCGACTGGTAAGAATGCAGTCTGGGTAATAGTAGATCGACTCATGAAGGTCGCTCATTTCCTTTCCTTCCGAGTTGGACAGACCACTGAGCAGTTAGCAGAAATGTACATGAAGCAGATAGTAAGGCAGCACGGTGTTCCAATTAGTATAGTATCAGATCGGAATACGCAGTTTACTTTCCATTTTTGGCGGAGCTTACACCAAAGTTTGGAAACCAAGTTAAGATTCAGTACTGCTTATCATCCACAAACCGACGGGCAATCAGAAAGAACCATTCAGACGTTAGAAGATATGCTACGGACGTGTACCTTAGATTTTGGCAGATCTTGGAAGGATCACCTTCATCTAGTGGAGTTCTCCTATAACAACAGCTATCAGGCTAGCATTCAGATGGCCCCGTTCGAAGCATTGTACGGAAGGAAGTGCAGGTCCCCTTTGGCATGGGACGACGTCGGAGAACGGAAGTTGTTAGGGCCAGAGATGATCACGCAGACTGTGGAGATAGTTAAGTTGGTCAGAGAGCGCCTTCGAGTTGCACAGGACCGACATCGTCATTGGGCAGATCAGCATCGTAGGCCTCTAGAGTTTAGAGTTGGCGACCAAGTATTTTTGCAGATTTTGCCTACTCGGGGTATCATCAGATTTGGAACCCGGGGAAAGCTTAGTCCAAGATACATTGGTCCTTTTAAGATTCTCGCTCGGGTCGGCGATGTGGCTTATCGACTTGCCCTTCCGCCTTCGTTAACTGGCATACATGATGTGTTTCATGTGTCCCAATTACGTGGGTATGTTCCGGATCCGAGTCATTTCCTCGATCATTCTGAGTTAGTCGTTGGTACCGACTTAACTTACGAGGAACAACCCGTGTCCATCTTGGACCGACGAGAGAAGGTACTCAAGAATCGGACGATAAGCCTTATCCGTGTTTCTTGGAACCATCACTCTTCGGGAGAGTCAACTTGGGAGCGCGAGGACGAGATCAGATCTCGGTATCCGCATTTGTTTGACTAATGAGGTATATTTTTACGCCTTATTGACACGATTCTATGCTTATCTACACCTACTTGTTTTGCACTTTGTGATGTATGATAATAACTGCTATGATAGTTAACTTGTATATGATTGTGCCTTGTTTGCCCTGATTTCACTATCCTGTCTTGGCTGGAATTCCGAGGACGGAATTTTTCTAAGAAGGTTAGAGATGTCACTCCCCGATCCTGAAATACGTATTTTAATACGTAAATCGATAATTTGTATTTACCATGTATTTATACTATATTTATTATGCAGTATTTCTTCATGCATGTCCCAAAATATTCGATAAAATATTATTTCGTAATTTATTTTCTGTATTTGGGCCTACAGTTTTGGCTCATTGGGGTAACCTATTTTTGGTTCACCAATGGTTCATCATGAACCCTTTGGTTCATCATGAACCCTTGGGTTCAAGATTTATATATAAAACTCATCTCCTTCTCTCTCCTCTCATTATTCCCCTCATTTATTTCCTCAACCAACCAAGGCAAGTGCCAACTTGCTCAAGAGATGGATTTATATTTTGTTAATGATTTCTTACAAAATTATTTGTCAAAATATGTTCTTCTCCTCAATCTATACTAGTTTAGAACTTAAAAATTTCTATTTTGAAGCTTTGATTTTTGTAGATCTAAGTTTTCTCCATTTTTAGATTTACATGGTTTTGATCTCTTTTCGTTAGGATTTTGTGGGTTTTGATGCTTCCATGTGGAAGAGAATTCAATTTCACTCAAGTCAGAACTTTGAAAATCTAGATTTGGTTTTGATTTGGTCAAGTTATGAAAATTGGAAGTTTTTGGTGTTCTTGAGGAGGCTCTCGGCCTGGAAGAGAAGACCCTTCAGCTTGCGCTCTTTAGCGCAAGTTGAACTGCGCAGCTCGTCTTTTGACGAATTGCGCAACCCTTCGGCCAGCGCATTGCGCTGAGCTGAACTGCGCTGGCGCTCCTTAGCTCTGGCGCAATCCATTCCCTGTACAACCTGATCCGTGCGCAACCTGACTCTGGCGCAATCCATCTCCTGCGCCATCTAACCGCTGCGCAGTCTAATGCCTGTGCAACCTAACCATGCGCGCTTGACCCTGCGCAATCTGACCATGCGCGTTTGACCCCTGCGCAATCTAACCCTGTGCGTTTTGACTCCTGCGCATTCTGACCTGGGCTCTTATATATTATATTTTTATATATATATATAGGTGAATGTTTGTGTATGCTATATATCCTTACGCCTTTTGTCCCGAGCATGATATGAGCACTAATGTGGCCTTGGTGAACAAAGCGTTCCCACCTGATACGTGTACCTGAATGTCCCAGTTCTTGTTCATGCTCGATAAATGACTCGTAACTCTACGTGGCATATTTACAATGATGCATTACACTAAGGAGGGTAGAACATATTGACATACTGATTGACATGGATCCTCTTTGGGGTAGTCGTACTTGAGTACGACTTTTAGGAGGATAATCATGCAGGCCACAGCATGTGAGTCCAAGATTTCACCTAGGGTTAAATTAGGCAACTAAATATACTAGATGCATGGGGAGGGCAAAATCCCGAGATCGTGTTACACCAGCCGCCTTGAGATATTGTCTCGACGCGCCGGCTGGTCTCCACGGATACTGTGTCATCTGCAACGAGTGGATGACTGTATCCGATTAATTCCTGCCATATATTATATGTTTTGGCAAGGTGGCCTTGCGAGGGACCTGTGCTCAATCATACCTGTCTACGCGAACCCCTGGGTTGGCTAGCCTTGCTGGAAAGATACGATCTGAGGATTTCTAAATAACATGATGCGAGGATAACCTCATCCCACTAGAAACTCGTAGACTTGATTGGCCGTAAAAACGACTTGCTTGTGTCCTATTACCTTCCGTGAATAACCGAGGGAAGCGGACTGTCATGGTACGTGATCCAGCCCATTCTCTTGTTTGATTATTGGGTTGGTTATCGTACTATGATAGGATGTGGACCGAAGTTATGAACGGAAGACATATTCTGGTTGTGAAGTGCTACTTCTGTGAATGACTGAGGAACATGGTCTATCATGGTGCATGATCCAATCCATGTTCTTGTTTGATTATTGGGTTGGTTATTGTTCTGCGATAGGCTATCGACCGAAGTGACGATCAGGAGATTTTATTGTTTATACCTTTTAACTTATGTGAATGTTATAGAGTACGACACGTCCCGACTCCATGCAGCACCTTTTGTCCTTGTTTGGTTGTAAGGGTGCCATATGGGTTCGAGGATGTTGCGCTACCCTATAATAATAGCATAAGTATTACTATTATCAATCATTCTATTAACTGGTTTTTTTTATCTTAACTCTTGTTCCCCTTTGGCGGTACTTGCTATTCGGGGCTGACCCCGCTGGTTTTGTTTGGCCAGATCTCGTAGCAGAGCCAGAGAACACGATCTTCCTCCCTGACATCCATGGTGCATACTAGGAGCATGACAGTGCGGGGACTCGAATGGATTTTCTTCTCCACCACTCCTGCTTATATTTTGTGCGACGTTTAGCCACCGGCACCTGTTAGCCGGATTACTTGATATTTTGTGTCAGTACAGAATTGTAAATAAACAGACTGCAGCTGTGTATAATTTTGTACTCCTGACTCTCTGAGATAGCTAAATTATAAAGCTAGTCTCTCATGATCATTTTGATGAAGCGTCAGGGACGCTTTACTGCTTTATCTTTAATGTTCATTTATTTGCTGATGTGATTTGATTGATTGAGACATAGAACTCTGTGGAACCATAGGAGACTTGATTGTAGCATGTACCCCCTAGTCTCTCGACAGCCACGATCGCCGTATGACGTTACGTACCTCATATGGAGTAGCTGGCCTAGTCCGTCTCCATATTTCGGTACTGGGGCGTGACAGGTCCCGTAGGACCGATCGTCCTCGCTAAGGCTCTAACCACGCGCAGCAATCCTCATGCTTACCTCCATGCATGGGTCTGCATGCACCAAGGCTAAGTCAATTCTAAACAGAGAATGGCTTGTTCATGCATAGGGCTTCTTGAACTGTGTGTTCTTTTATAGGAAACACTCTGAATCGCCTGGATCATGATGGAGCATGGAAGGACATCATAAGCTGCTTCCCTCGCGATGATTGAACAGCCCTACTAGAAGACCACAGTGATGAGCAATTGGGTAGGAGCAGGTGCCTTTATGAAGCCTGGAAGGACATTATAATGATGTTTGTTTGGTTTGAACAAACACATTACCTGAAGACCCCTAGTCTTTAGGTCCAGCTAGCTGCGCGTGTCCGCCACACTGGACTTGGCACAGGCTGGAGATGTGGCCACGACACCATTTATGAGATCAGGGATGAATCCTAATTAAAACTTTGTCGACTGTGCATCATGGCGGATGTAAATATTTTAGACAAATTATTGTGAATTGGTGTGAATATTCTAGAAGTAAATCATTTTAGTAATATCGTACTCTATTTCTAGAATTTTGCAGACAACAATCGCATATAGGAGTACCAACATAATTGTATGGCACGTAATATAGAGATATTTGTTACGTACTTGGGTTACAGTATTCTTGGAGCATGACATGGCACTGACAGTCTAAAACAGAGAATTATTTGTGAAAGGACTGTCATGATTTATGATAGTCTAACAATTGTTAGGATTGTCAGAATTCTGACAGTCATTTGACAGAAAATCTCTACCTTGGGACTGTCAGTCCTAGCATTGTCGAAGATTCGTCGGGTGTGATTGGAATGAAGGTATTTCGTTAGGGTTTAGGGGTTGTGGACCACACATAGTTTATCGCTTTTATTTTTTTGAGTTTTAGAAAAAGGAGACAGCTGGAGAATAAATTAAAATTTATACTTAACTATGTGATGCCTCCTAATAATTTTAAAATAATATTTTAGGGAGTAATTTTTTTTTTAAATTCTATCAATCGAGGTTATACCTTTAAAAATAAACGGAATAAAGGGTGGCAAAACCCCAATTAGTATTCAATGAAGCTTACAAAAGGTGTCTTTTTTGCAAAGAATCTGGTCGCATGCATCAAACATAATTTTCTTGCATCTTGCCTATGAAGATAATTCGAACTGATCAATAGTCTAATTTTGTCGACTTCAACCAATACTGCACACCTATGTTGACCAACTCAAGGTTTTTTCGGGCCGGTCCGGTCCGGCCCACGGACCAATGGCTGCGGGCCAGACCGGGTTCGGGCCGGTCCAGGACCGGCCCGAACTAATTTGCGGTCCGGGCCAAGCCCGGTCCGGTTTGGCAGTTCCCGACCCAGCCCGGCCCACTGGACCGGACCCAGTGAGGGCCGTTCCGGGCTGAACCGGACCACGGGCCGGTCCGGGCCTAGGTCGGTTCGGGCCGGTTCAGGCCGGGTGAACCGGACCGGCCCGGTTTTTTGAATTTTTTTTTTTAACAGTTTTTTTTTCTTTTTATTTGGTTTTTTAAACATTTTTCTTTTGTATTTTAATTTTAAAAATTTGTAACTTAATTTTAATTTTGGAATATGTTTTATTTTTGAAAAATTTTAATAAAAATTTTTAATACAAAAGTTTGTAATTTGAATAGTATAAGAGGAAAATGTTTATAAAATGTAATTTGAATAGTAATACCCCTCCCAACGTTTTAATAACGGATATATGGGAGGGGTATTTTGGTAAAAGAACCCCCCCTCCAACGGTCAAAATCAGAAAAAAAAAAAAATTCAAAATCTGGCCAACGGTCGGCTGGACCGGTCCCAGCTGGGCTGGGCCGGGCCGGTCCAACCGGGCCAAATTCGGGCCGGGCCTCCTTTTAAAAAAAAAAAAAATTCGCAACAGTCCGGGCCGGGCCGGGCCGGGGGGGAGAGGCCCGACCCGACCCGTTCGGGATTGGGGGCCGGGCCGGTTCGGGCTATGGGCGGTCCGGGCCGGGCTTAATGGGGGGCGGGCCGGTCCGGGCCTGGGTCGGGCTCGGGCTAAACCGGCCCACCCATCACCTTGATGACCAACCTTTTTCACATTTTAATGACAGTAACTTTCAGATTTCAATTAACGTCGTAACTGTCAACATACAAAGATATATATATTTCTGGACCAGGACCAGAATCCAGTTGCAGGTGTACATAATAAATTATAAAACATAATATGACAAAAGGTTCCCCTGAGAGTATATAATAGTCCGGAACGATACCATCCACCAGTGAAAACTGAAGAACGTCTTAGTAATGACTGAATAAATATTTCCTGATTAGTCTTTCTTTTGTACGATATATTTGATTAGAACATTATTATAGTCTATAGTTCAGTTTCCATTTTCAAGTCAATATCTTATTTTATATATAATATAAAAAAATAGATTTTTTTTTTAAAAAAACTTTTTTTTGAGATATCCTTTCTCCAAGTCGAACGGTAGCTATCTTATTTTATATATTTTAAAAAAAAATAGATTTTTTAAAAATTTATTTTAAGGTGCCCTTTTTCCAAGTCGAACCGTGTCTATAAGGGGGCGTTTGGTGCGCGGAATACTATATAGCCGGGAATTCTATATTCCCGGGAATCAAATTCCAAGGAATTAAATTCCCGGGAAAATTATATTCCCATGTTTGGTGACAATATAATGACCAAAAAGCGACAAAAAATGTTAAAACGACCCGGGCAAAAAAAAATACCCACCTATTCTCAAGGGATAGAATTTCCATGTTTTGTGGGTAAACTATTTATCCGGGTATTTATAATTTCCGGGAATAAATTTTTTATAAGCCAAACAAACGTGGTAATAGATTCCCATCTTAAATTTTCCCGGGAATAAAAAAAAATACCGCGTACCAAACGCCCCCTAAAAGCCACCAGCCGTCCAAGAAAAAATTCGAACCCAAGACCAGTGCTTGGACGGCCCCCGTACTACCACAAGGCTTGTGAAAGGACTGAATAAATATCATCCAACCTTTATATATAATAGTAAATTCACATATTTTGTACTTAAATTTTTTAAACCGTTTATAAGTCCTATTATAATAGTACTAGTCACGTGCATTGTACATAAAAAAAAAATTCTTAATTTTGTTATTTTTTAACTATATATTTTTGTTATAATTATTTTAATTTTTAATAAGGATATAAGACAACTAAAATTAGCTTCGGCTAGCACAATCTAACCTCCTGGGTCGACTCTGCCTGGACCTGGACCTTGAGCACCTCTAGCTTCATGGATGGATCTATCGTGTCGGTGGCGTATCTCTCTCTCTCTCTCTGGAAGTCGTTCCGAAAGCAATGTGTCCGCTTGTGAGTGTCATCTCAAACCGAGAATCCATCGGATTCCTTCCTTCCAGGTTGGTAAGAAAACAAAGGAGTCGCTGCTTAATACGTCCGCTTCAAGCATCGTTGGTTACATGGATGGGTCCATCATGTCTGGAGCAGAGAGAGAGAGAGAGAGAGAGAGAGAGAGAGAGGGGTCAGTTCTTAAGATGGCCACCTCATTAACATGTTGATTAGTAAGTATATATAGAACAAAGTTTATCACTTTGACCATGTGGCTATTTGTTTGATTGATGCTAAATCTACTGACTAACAAATTTGCAGTTCGCAAAAGTGCACTTCTTAGCATAATAGTCTGGTTCACAAATCATGTATTTTGGGTATCACATACGTCTAGTGAATGTCTTACCTATTCGACGATACTGTCCAGTTCATATACACTTTATGACCAGTTCGTAACTAATATATAAAAAATAATTCTCAATACTATCAATACATGCTAACCTTCGTGTTTTTCGTACATATTGATGATCATTCCAACACGATGGCATGTATCCTATCATGAATGTCGTATCTCCGTGTCATGTACCAAGTATGTGTCATAGTCATAAGGAATATAAGATTATCCCAACTAATAACTGGGCAGTCTACTAACAAAAGTCACGATACAATTATAAATAATTAGAAAAGTATAGACGTCAGCTGTCCATCGCACCCGCATTATCAGGCGTGTAAGATAATGACATGTAATGAAGAAAGCAGTAAAAAAATGATATCATGAAGCATATTATAAAATAAATGGAAAGATATACTTTTGTGGAAGTTGAGCGAAGATCTGACTACAATTAGGATACGAACTCATTGAGGAAGTATTGGCACAAAAAAATGTAATCGGATAGATGTCTCCGAATGATGACATTAATATAACCATTGTGTCCGAAATGGATGAAAAACTAAAAATAATATACAGGTCCAATTTGGATATTGGGTGAAAATAAGATATTTATGGGTCCAACAAGGTCCGCATATGGCCCCCAACGAACAAGAGTCAGGTTAAAATTAGGTCAAATTTGATCCATCTCCAAATGCGTCAAGTTATATGTCAAATAAGATCTAAATATGATGTAATGTCAATGGATATTCCAGAACTGGATTTCGATTAGTCGAACACAAAAATACCTATCGAGTTAGATTGTGGGGGTTGCGATAAGGTGATTTGATTGACTATCTAAGAATCGGACAAAACATGAGTCACTGGACTAATCGGACACCGTGAGTCCATCGTTGTATGTTTCGTCACAACACGACAAGCGTGCACAAACTAATTGAGTTTTTTTAAATCTTCGATAAAGAATTTTTGACATATAGGGGCCAAATTCATCGTGCTCGAGCGATCAATTTAAATTTCGTCAAAATCCACACATCATGGGTTACCATACACGTCTTTCTGTATAAGTGGTTCAAGTCAGGGTCGTCCGATTTACCTGGTTAACACTCAATCGAAAAAAATATATATATAAAAATTATTTCTTGGGACCTACTCTAAGTTTTGATCTGCCAATCATTTGGATTAACTAACGAAATTTTACAGGCTAGAAGACGGGATGAAGGAGTGCATACCTGTGCAAGCAGTTTGCAAATAGATTGAGGTAGCACAAAGTTCCACTAGCCCAAAGGCCACTCTAGTTCTTTTTATAGTATAACTCTGTTATGCTGAACTGATTCTCATGGCGGTCAGTTGCATTGTTAACGGTGCTGGCCCATCGAGGCAATACGAGAATAACAACGAATTGGTTCGCCGAGGTCGGAGGTCAGGCGAACACGCCATCTCTTGGGAAGAGAGAGAGAGAGAGAGAGAGAGAGAGAGAGAGAGAGAGAGAGAGATTCCCCCTCCCTCGAAAATCTGGGCTTGGGTTGATGGGCTGGGAACAGTGTTGGGTTGAAAATGATTTGGTAAGAAAATTAAATGGGAAATGACCCTATTTATTGAATTTGGGCAGAATTCTCTAGAATCTCTAATTAGCACATGCTAATTAGTTAGTTACAAAGTTATTATGTAGAATATTCTAGGAATATTCTAGGAATATTCTAGATGTTTTAGTTATTTTGCGAGGATATTTTAGAAATATTCTAAATGCACTAATTAGACATTCTTAAATTATCTAATCCTCCACCAATCTTTCTAATTAATTACTAATATGTCACTCCCGTTACATAATTCACCAAATTGACCTACTATAGATTTTTTTTGTAGTTTCTAAATATATATATTAATTCGAACTCCTAATGCGCAAATAGTAAACTAGCTTGAGTGGTCGTACTTTAGTCTTAAATGAGAGAGCATGAGTATGAGTTGCATCTTTGTTTAAATCTTTTACATATTTTAAATATGTATAATTTTTTTTCTTCCACTTTTCTAACATGTTGTAATATTGGATTTCTTTCTTTGCTCTTTATTTTTTGAATTTATGTATATTTTTTGCTATTGAAGTTTAATTAACATGATAATTTTAAGGATTTTTATATATAACCGCACGACCTCCCTAGGATTTAAATCTTGGTGTCGCCCCACTTAACAGTATACAAGTGCTCTCTCTCTCCCTGTCTCTCTTGTTGTCTCTCTTAATTTATGATTCTGATGCGACTTGTGTTGCATGGCTTCTTACTTCATAAGGATGTATCGGGCTTGGGTTTCTTGCACTACCAAAATATGTTGAATTTGCGATGTTTTTAGCGACGCTATTTTCTGGTGTCGCTATATTTTTGAATTTAGCGACGTCTTAAAAGAATGTCGCAGGGCATCGCTGTTAGCGACTGTCCGAGATGTTTAGCGACTAGAAATAATATTACGGAAGCATATGTGCCAGAAGTCGTAAAACATCGCTATTATTTTTTATTATAGCGACGTGATATTCCATACGTTACTAAATGTTATAAAATTTGCGACGGCTAGCGACGTTTATGTCACGCCTCGATTCGGGGAATCGTTCGTCCTCACTTCAATTCACGCCAAATCGTTCGTTCTCGCTTGGGCATGATGTCATACATGTCTGGTATTTTAATTGTACAAGGCAAAGACGTTACTTAATTGATAATCTTCAAATAGAAACACAACGCAGCGGCAGAAATAAACAAATTAAAGATGATGAGGACATTCTTTCTCATTAGATAGAACACATTATTGATTTATAACAACGTAAATAAGCAGATAACTTGAAGTCGCACAAAGATATGTAGAAATAAGCTGTCTTTACTGATAATTGAAATAGAGTACAATTGCAATAGAATGAAGGTTTACAACACATCTTTCATTGTATTGATAGCCAACTGAACACATGCCATTTAGGCTTACATTGGATTCATTAAATTAAAACTGGATATGTCGACTTAGCTTACAACTCACAGGTATTACTGATTACAATGTTCCATACATTATGCCCTTTATAAACAGAAGACATCATCTTTTCCAAGGGGAGCTTCTACATGCCCAACAAATCTTCGATGTCGCGGGACCGATCAAGCTAATCTTCATGTAAAGAACTTTCCAAGCACGAGTACCTAAAAAGAGTGCCTACACCGTGGGTCAGTACATCATCTATGTACTGGCGAGCAGAACCAGCATACTCGCTTAAACCAACACTAAGTAGTCATCTAAGCAAACATTGTTGGCAGTAATCTTTCTATTTGGGCCTAGCATCAGTTTACAGTTTTTGAACAATATTCATACTAAAGCATGTGAACATATTCTAGTAGTGTTTATATAGAGGCATCTTTCAAGCAGCGTTTGAGTTAACATACATTGAACATGTTGTAGTGACATTCTCAGAGAAAGCATCATTTAGCATGTATGTCATGATTAAGCAGGATTCACAGTAAAGCGTCATTGTAGCATCCTTGGTGTTATCATGTTAAGCAAATTATAGCAACAATTACGGAAAGGCAACATTTAGCAGTATTGTGTTCAGCATACTAAGCATGTTATAGTAATTCTCATGGAATGGCATCATTAGCAGCATCATTTCGTTTAGCATATTAAGTAGAAAAGTTGAAATAACAAGTATGATAATCAAATCACATTTAAGTGATTTCTTACCGATAGTCGACTCCCTCGTACCTGCATCAAATACAGATTATGTGTTACACTTACTCTGCCTGTACAAAATATTCATTAGCTGTACATCATGACTACATGGTCACTAACGTTGTTAAACCATATTAACTTTTGCCATATAGGAATTCAAGGTAATACGATGAATCCAAAGTAGGTAGCTAGCCTCTAAAGATGCCTCTAAGACCCTTGGTCCCACTAGCATGCCAATATTTTCTTCTAAGTCGAATCGGTCCCCCTCCAACGTCCTGAGACACTATTCGAGAAATCATATCTCTAAACTTTGTGCATAACTTGTCTATGACCATGCGAATACGTGTCCGATTCGATCGTGAAACATAAATGCATGGTAAAATAATAAAAGAAGTAAAGACAACCGTGCATCATCTTATCTCATCCAAGTCATGTTCAATGACTTATTCATTTCCATCATTACCGTCATCTTCACTTGGTGATCTCAGCGATCCCAAGCTTCATCATTTCTCTGTGACACAAATTCATTTATTTCTTATTGCATCAACTCAAAGACATTGAAGCATTAACAGATCATTCAGTTCTCAAGAGACATGTAGCATTTCATTCATTTCATAGGGATAACATTATTCATTTTAGTGATTATAGAAAACATGCAATATCTCATATCTTTCCAATATTTAACAAAGTGTACATGATCCAAGTGTTTCATTCATCTCATTATGTCAATAGCATAGTCAGTTCATTTCTTAAGTATCTTTCACAAAGATAACATTTTTCATGTGTTTCATTTGTTCTAGTAGCATTAAGCGTAAGGGACATTATCAATTCATTGCATGGCATCAATTCATATTAGCAGTTCAATGTTCAAGTGTTATTCATCCAACAGTATTCAACATTACCATCTCAATTATTAACCAACTAAAGCATGGGATATTCAGGGACATTCTATAGCAACATGATACTCTATTTTATTAAGCTTTAAGGAGTAGGGAGAAGGGACAGTTCCACTCACTTGTATAAAAGGGTCTTCTTGTTTCGGTCAAGTCTATTTCCACTAGACATGGCTCCACCGACGAACTATGTTCCAATATTCATTCCATCCGGCCAGCTTAGAGAGACTACATCAGTCTTAAATATCTGATTCCCAACACAAATCTCGGTCCAACATTTTGATCGCATCCAACAAGCCAACTAAATGCCTCGTACGAAGCGGGGCATTACAGTTTATTTAAGACGTTGTTAATATTTTCCATATAGGTTCACATATCGATTTTATTTCCCCCATCCTTCCAAAAATTTCTAAAACAATTCCCTCCATCCTTTCGTGCACGACCCTCCTGCAACCAACCCTCCAACGCTGACCCCCTCCGGCTCCGTTGGTGCTCCCCCTGTAATATCCTATCCCGCTCAGTTCAACCGGAGGAATCGAAACGCAATAACATTTGGACTTAGTCATGCAACGGCCGGCTCGAAGTCTCGCTTGGTCAGGGGAACTCTTAGTTGAGGTAGGTGGCGTCGGTAAACTTGCCTCAGCTTGGCCTTCACATTAATAATTGGATATTTTCAATTGTACTGAGTAGGTTTACTAATAAAAGAGATGAACCCCACATAGCTAAAGGGAATAATCCCGCTCTGAGTCAAATAGTGTAGAACATAAAAGTAGTCAACTTGAGCTTAGCTTGTACTTCATGTTGGGTTTTCAAAGTTGGCACTCGATCATTTGATCCCACGGTTTGGGTCAAGTGAGAAGTTCTATGTTGGCACATAGACTATCGACTTGTTGTCATAGTCTATAGGTCCCACGACTTCAAGGCACATTTCCACAGTCTCGATGCCAATCTTAGGAGGACGTATGGAAAAATGGTTAACTTGTTGCCTAGATAATCAATCTACGATAATTTTGAAAGTTGGTGTTTGCCATTAAAATCTTTTGATTGTGAATTTCAATTACAAACAGAACAGTGTTACAATGTAGGACTTAGACGTAGTCCTAGGAGTACACTTTTGTTTATCTGGGTCCCTTGTGCCGATGGAGCGAGTGGTAATACGTTGACTCCGTTGACGATCTGACGACGGTTATCGGTTCTCTGAAGGTCTGAGTTGCTCTGGGTGCTGGAGCTTGCGGAGAGGAAGAAGACGTTGATTGTCTGTATCTGCCTCTCTGTATATCGGTGGTTGTGCGATGTGTCTGTCGGTACGTAAGAAGGAAGTGATCCCTCTATTTATAGCTTTATAGGCTGGCTACTCATGCGCATATGTAGGATGCGCCTGTACGTGGGGATGCCACGTGGTGGTTGCTAATGGAGGCGCATGGGCGATGCGCTCTGATTGGGGAGTTGAACCCTTCATGTTGCCTTTGTGGGCTGCGGCCGAGCTGACACGTAGCAATGGAGAGGATCTTTCAGTTGCTGAGATCTTTGGTGATTAGCACACCTTCATAGGCTGAATCAAGTCAAAGGACGCGTGTTGTAGGTCCATGGCTCGAAGATCTCGGATTTTGGTGGGGAGTGATCTGATAGGATGTGCCTGGGATTGGGCACATGAGGAGACTTTGGCTCATAACCTTTAGGAGTCACGAACCAGTCGGGGCGCATGGCTTTCGAGGCGCATGCGGGGCTTCAGCAGTGACTTTACTTCTGTCTTTAGGGATCAGAGAAAAGTCTGAGGCGCATGGCTTTTGAGGCGTATGCAGAGATTTGGGCGCATGGCTGCGGAGGCGCATGCGAGATGGTTGGGCGGCCATGTGGCTTGTAACCGTCGGAGGGGAGCAATGATGATGCTGACGTCGGCGATGCTTCGTCTTCTGAAAAAGCTATCAACTGTTCAGTCCTCGGGGGACGTGCTGCCAACTTTGTCAGACTTCAGCATTTAATGTTCTTTGACGATCTGTGTTCCACTAGGCGCATGGGGACGCATGGGGCACATCCTCGTATGGCGCTTGGTGCTGATGGGCGCATCAGTATGATGCGCGGTCTGGCTGGCGCATCCTTTTGCATGATACGTCCTTATGGGCCCGACTGTTACGTTCTTCGAGTGCTTTAAATAGTTGTTCTTGACTTGGCTGAATTCAAAGCGTCAGGTTCATCACTATTTAATGTAAATTCATTGTACAGGATTCGGAGAGCCAGCCACTTGGCGTATGGGTTTGATTTGCCCGGCCTATAAATAGTGGCATAGAGAGAGTTTGCTTCTCGTTCTCTCACGTCCTCCCGAAATGAATTTGTTTGCTCGAGCACATTCTGTTGATGAGATGCTCCCAAGGGTGAAGATACGACGTGTTATTTTCATTGATGCACTTGAAGGTGACTGTTGCATCCAAAAGTCAGAGTCGAGGGCTTCCAAGACAGGCAGAAGGTGTCTGTTGCATCCAAAGATCGGGATGCTCGAGCCCCGTCTCCGTTATGCTGGAAGAGTCGCAGATCGGAATTGCGGTGCTCCGATCATCTTCCTTGGGCTTTGGGAGAGCTCCTCCTCCCGCTAGAGCGAGTGTTGCCCATTCTGGTTGGGTCGAAAGCTTCTCCTTTAGCCGCAGGTTGATTTGCGGTGCTCTTCTCTTCCTTGGTTTGAAGAGATCTTCCTCGAGCTAGAGGGTTGATTGCCACCCTCGTTCTGCTCAATAAATGCTTCATTAGTCCAAGCATTTGATGGCGCATATGCTGATACTTCATGATGCGCCTGACTGGGACGTTGAAGGGCTGCACATAACTGAGCTGCTGAAGGGATGCACATAACTGAGCTGCTGATGCGCCTGGCTGAGAATGCATGGCGAGATGCGCCTGTTTGAGAGCGCATGGCGAGATGCGTCTATTTTGAGAGCGCATGGTGGTTGTTGCGCCTAGCTGTAGACTTAGGGTCTTTTCTTTGTAGAAATCCTCCTTTGTACAGCTCTTTTTAAGACATATAATAGACTTTTATATGAAATAAAAATCTTTTTTTAATGTCTATGCTTTGCTGTGCCAAGTACTTCGTTTGAGCTCCCTGACGCATGTGATATTAGGCGCATAGAATTTCTGGTCCTGAAATTCCATGCTTCTACAAGACCCCCTTCAAAGTTTTCAAAACTTTTTGTCAAGTTTTGGAATACTTTGAATAAGAAGCATGGTGGAGTCTTCTACGGGACACATGACTGTTCGGGCGCATGGATACTCCGTGCATCAGTGATGTGGCGCATGCTCCTCTCAGTTAATGTAAATGATAACGCTTCGATAACCAAGAAGATTATTGATAATCTTTTTGGATTTATTTGCAGTTATCTCCTCACAGAACCCGAGACGGCGGCTGAGGTCACACTTCATCGGTTCATGCGTGCGACTGAGCCTATAAATAGGCGTGAGATGGAGAGAGAGAGAGAGAGAGTTCTTCATCTCTTTGCTTTTTTAGAGTTCTTTTTTTTGAAAAACCCTAACTTTCTTCCTTCAAGAAATGGCTCCCAAGACTCCTCGCGGCGGTGCTGGCAAGGGAAAGGAGCCTGCGGAGTTCGTCGAGGAGGACGTTCCTGTCACCATTGTGACTCCGGCCGACGTTTGGCCTGCGGTGACGGGTGGGTGTCATCTTTCAACCTTTTTAGATGAGTTTGGAGCACATGGCTGAGTTGCATCATGTTGTTGTGCCCTAAGTTTTTGTCGCCGACGCGCATGGACTTCCGTCCTGATGATGCGCCGAGGCTATTCCGCCGACGCGCATGGGTTTAGGCCCTGATTATGCGCCGAGGTTTTACTGCTAACGCGCATGGGTTTACACCTTGATGATGCGCCGAAGCTTCACTGCTGACGCGCATGTGTTTAGACCCTGGTGATGCGCCGAAGCTTCACTACTGACGCGCATGGGTTTAGACCCTGGTGATGCACCGAAGCTTCACTGCTGACGCGCATGGGTTTAGACCCTGATGATGCGCCAGGCTGCTTGACACACTTTGCCTTCTTAAAGTTTCTTGCCTGACTTTTGTCAGTGTCGATGACTATCCCTATGTTGAATGAAGTCCTTCTGGATGCTTCTCTTTGTCAAATGGGAGTTAATTTCGATGAGGAGGTTATTAACCCTACGAAGGCTGCTATTATGCTGGATCAGCTTCCCGAGAGAATGCTGCAAATCCAGAATCAATCACCTATTTTTCTTCAGAGTATGATGGAGAGCGACAAACTGGAATCTGCTGAGTCCGAGGATGTGACCTTCTTGAAACCTGCCTTTCTGTTCGGTGACCGACTGATCTCTACCGAGGCGAAGATACTGAAGATCAGAGAAGACTGGTTCTTCTCTGCGAAGGGCATGGTTCTGTACATGCGACAACTTGAACGCCAACTGCCGCTGACGGCCTTCTACCATTTAGCTTCCAAGAGAAGGATGTCATGGGAACTTACTCCTTCTCAAGGAGGGGAAGTGGGGGGTACTCTTTCGATTGATGTTACTTCGAATCAAAGGGATACCTTGGTTGCCTCGCGAGCCGGTCCCTCATTCAGTTGTCGAACTTTGCGTCCTGGGAGCCTTTATAATGAGGTCCCTAATGACACCTTTGCCTTTAGTGCTTCGACCTTTGCAAATCGGATGCTAACATCGAAGGTTATGTATCCGAAAGGTGGCTTTAGGGTTGAAGGTTGGTGTCACCACGTGCTGAAGTGGGACGAGTTGACCCTTTGGGTGTTATCGAAGTTCGAGGCTGAGCTTAAAGAGATTGGGCTGACGGCCGCTATCCGTGCTACACAGGCCAGCGCGGATCTCAAAAAGCATATGTTTATTGCGCTCTTGGAAACGTTCAATACCCAGACTGGCACTTTATTTACTCTAGTGGGGGAGTTGGGACTGGCCCTCCATGAGATGTACGAGGTGTCCAAGCTTCCCTGGGGCTTGGAACCGTACGAGGAATATTTTCCCTCAAATGAAGAGATCGTCGTTCTGGAAAGGAAGGACCCGGAGATGATGGCTGTTTTTAAAGAGGTGGTAAGCCATCATTATCTGATACAACGGAAGGATAAAGGCAAGTCTCAGCCTCATGTAACTGCTTGGAGGGATTACGTCTTCAAGCAGGATTTGGCGGACTCCTCAAAGATCCGGTTTACGAATCCGCAGGGGCTGAAACCCGCAGAAGTATAACTTCCGAAATGAGCCGACTAGACGAGAGGGCCCCCCGTTCAAATTAGAGTGGCGAAGATGCGTACAGCTGTTTCTGGCACTGTGTGCACCGGATGTCATCCAAGGCAGTATTGACTGCATACTTGATGATATGGCTCCGGGATTGTGTGTTCTCGGGCGGATCTGGCGAGGGTAAACCGGAATCTCATTTTGCCAGCAGTGAAATTGGTTTTTGGTCGCCCTTTGGCTCTCCTCCCCGCGAAGGTGTGTAACCTTTTGCGGGGCTTAAGGACTTTTGCTGATGATGTGATCCACGGGAGAGGTAGGAATAACAACTTCCCCCGGGCCGAGCTACCATTCCATTATCTGATGGGATGGTTGATTCTGCATCACCCGAACATGATGAGTCCAGGCCCTGAAGAGGATCATACTGAAGGCGACGACTTTATCCGCCACTTCTACAAGAGAAAGTGGTTGCACACCGGCGTCCCCGTCTGCAGGAGAGTCTTGTCTTATCTTCAGGGGTGGGAGATCGTCAAGGTCAGTCCCATCTTCAAAGATTTCTAGGCTGACCAAGATTTGGAAGACTGGTGAGGATGCGATCACTCTGCCGAAATGGGGATTTCGTTGGTTGCAGAGTATTCGACCTTCCCACTTGGTCTACCGCAACCAAAATAAGTATTTTCTGGAGCCATATCTGCCAAGCCGGTTTGCTCGACAGTTTAGTTACACCCAGTTAATGTTACGGAACCCCAGTAGCAGTCTGGGGTTTGCCGGGAGTTTACTGGATGGAGCCCGGGGTTGGCAATACTACAATGCCGGGTGCACTGGTGTTCGTTTCAATACACCAGTTCGCAACCCTCGGCCACAGATACTGTATTCGGCCGTTAAGCTGTATTGCACCATGAATACTGTGCCTCCTGATTATGATAGGGAGACCAGTTTTATCATTAGAACTCAGCTAGAGGCTACGAAGAACATATTGGTGGCGGCTCGTTCTTATCGTCCGCCAGAGTTGGCGGGATATCGAGCTACTGCTGTAGCATCAACGACAGGTATTCGAGAAGATCCCCCTGCTGGGAAGAGGCGGGCTGACGCAGAAGTCGGTTTGTCTGTACCAAAAAGGCCGAGAAAAATGACGACTCCAAAGGCTACAGGAGTGCCGCTATAACGCGAATGGGATCAGCTCCTGTTGGGGTAAAGACATCTTCCATGATCTGACTCCTTCTGTCATTTTTTTGTGACATATGCTTTCCTTTTGTAGGAACCGCCGAAGAAGAAGACCCGAGTTCCAAAACCGGGCGTCACCAAACTAAAGGAGGTGGCAAGCTCTTCTGATGAGCGCATTCCTCCGATTGTAATGTCTCCCGTGGAGGAGAAACCTGACGATGTCGTTCCGGCGGAGATTTCAGTATCTCCAGATTATATTGGAAGGGAAGCTGAGGTTGAAGCAGTTCTCGGGATGGTGCAAGCCGCTGCGGGGGCCTTGGACGTTAGGGTCCAGCAGACACGGGGTATCCAGATGAGGAAGTGGGGTGGAGTTCGTCGTCTTCAGATGACGTTCCTCCAGAGATGCATGAGTCTGTTGCGGGGGCAACATACGTGATTGAAACAGAGGAGAGGGTTGATTCCCCTCCTTGTCATGATGAGGGGAGGTCGGCTGCAGCGTTGTCGAGCCCTACCCCAGACTCAGCAGCGTTGGCTGAGGTGGCTCCTGACTGGGAGGCAACGACAGATTCTATCCCTGTAGAGGGATTCGATGGTGAAAGTGAGACTCGTCCACCGATCCTGACTCCAAGGGGGTCGAGTCATGAGACAAGTGCTGATCTCACTGCTCTGTCGGAGGGGAAATGTCCCGTACGGCCTGCTGATAGTATGTTGGGGACGGATGAGGTAGCCGCTATCGTCGGTGGTGTAATGCCCCGCTCCGTGCGAGGCATCTGGTTGGCTTGTTGGATGGGATCAGAATGTTAAACCCTGACTTATGTTGGAAATCAAGAGAGTTGAGACTGATGCAGTCTCTCTTAGCTGGCTAGACGGATTAAGTATTGGAACGTGGCTCGCTGGTGGAGCTACGCTTAGGGGGAATGTGTGCAACTAGAATAAGAAGACCCTTTTATGCAGGCAAGTGGAACTGTCCTCCTTATTCCTGCATGCTTAATAAATGGAATAACGTGATGCTATGAATTGTCTCTAAATGTTCCATGTTTTAGTTGCTGAATAATAGAGATGCCTATGCTGAGAATTGTTGAAATGAATAAGACATGAGTATTGAACTGCTGATTGAATCACACTCGAACTGCTAATGTAACTTGTTGCCTGAGAATGAATTGATAATGTCCCTTGTGCTTAATCTTAATGAAATGAATGAATCACTTGAATAATCAAGATGCTGCGTGAATGAGACATGAGAAAAGAACTGGCTATGCTATTAACACAAAGAATTGAATAAGACTCTTGAATCATGTACTCTCTATACAACTGTTGAAAAGAAATGAGACGATGCTTGTTTTTGTATAAGCAATAAAATGAATAATATTGTCCCAATGAAACGAAGGAAAAAGCTGCTTGTCCCTTTGAAATGAATGAAATGTTATTGGTTCCTCATTGAGGGGAATGTTATGAGAAATGTGCAACGAATCAAATAAGGAAGAATGATGAGGCCTGGGATCATGGAGATCACCAAGTAGAATGATGGTAATGATTAGTCGTTGAACACGACTCGGGATTGGGATGAATGTTGAACTGTTGGCTCTGCTTACTTTCAGTTGCTTTACCATGCATTTGTGTTATCGAGTCGACACGCATTCACATGGTCATGGACGTACTTGTACAAGTCTGAGTAAGTTTCCTCGAACGGTACCTGGGGCACCGGGGCCGATTCGACCCGGGAGGAAACATTGGTCGTGCTATGGTGGCACGAGGTATTACGGAACATTCGGCTAGGCTTGCAACCTACCCTGGAATGGTGCGTCGTAATACCCGTTGGAAAGTCCTTTATGGTGCAGTTTTACCAACGACCATGTAGTCAGGATGCATGCTAACGAATGTTTTGTGCAGACAGAGTAAGTATATCATATTATCCTGTATTTTTATGTAGGTACAAGGGAGTTGGCTACCGGTAAGAAATTACTTAAATGTGATATATGCAATATATGTGTTGGCTTAACTTGCGTGCTTAACGTGCCAAGTAAATGTTGCTATGCGTAGTCTTTCAATATGAGAACATGCTTAATATGTTAAATTCAGTATGCTAGAAAGATGCCTTGCTATGATCATTGCTCAAACATAAGATACATGCTAAGTGATGCTTGAAGTGAGAATTGTCATAACATGTTTAAGATGTTAATGTTAACGATGCCGCAATGGTGCCTTTGCATGATAACACCAAGAATGCTAAAATGAGATGTCCACATGAATACTGCTATGAATATGTTTACATGCTTCACTCTGATTGTTGCCCATGAACTGTAAACTGATGCTAGGCCCCAAAAAGAAAGATCATTCTGATAAATGCTTGCTTAAATGATTACTTAAATGTTGGTTTAGGCGAGTGGGATGGATTCTGCTCGCCAGTACATAGATGCTGTGCTGACCCACGTTTTGTGGGCAGGTGCTCGTGCTTGGAATTTTCTACACACGAAGATTGGCTTGATTGGTCCCGCGGCATCGAAGATTTGTTGGGCATACAGAAGCTCTCCTTATTCAAGATGATGTCTTCTGTCTATAAAGGGCATAATATATGAAACATTGTAATCAGTTGTACTAGTGAGTTGTAATCCAAGTATCAAATGTAAGCTGTATAGCATTGTTCAGTTGACTTTCAATGTAAATGAGATGTGTTGTAAGCATTGTACTTCAATACAAGTCTTGTACTCTTCTTCAATTATCAATAAAGAGAATAAAGTTCTATATATCTCTGTGTGACTTCAAGTTATCCTTTTATCTCCGCTGCTATAAAGAAGTCACGTATTTCTATTCAATAGAAAGGATTGTCCTCATTAACTTCAATTTGTCTGCTACTGCCGCCGCGATGTGTTCCTATTTGAAGATTATCGATTATGTACCATCTTTGCCTTGTACAAGTGCAATATCAGACTTGTACGGCATCACGCCCTAGCGAGGACGATCGATTTTAAGAGATAAAAATATGTGAATAAATGACTCTACGAATTGGGGCGTGACAGGTGGTCCCTCCGAGCTTGAGAAGGGTAAGGGTTTGCTGGAACCCTCTGTTGCTCCTTCTACTTGGGGTACGATATCGACGCCTCTCTCGGCTCCTTCTGTTCTTTTGGCTCCTCGGGCTAGTAGTCAAGCCCCTGTCAAGGAAGTGTCCGTTGATGCCGAGGTTCCAGCGTCGCAGGTTGAAGCCGGCGGGCCCTTTTCCGGTCCACTGTCTAGAGCAGCTCCTCCAACTCCTGCTATAACGCCGCAGGTGCTGGCGGATGCAGATGAGTATGTGAAGTTTATTATTGAGGCAGTGTATAAGATGCTGTAGAGCGGCGTATTGGCAGTGATGGATGCCAATAGGAGTTTTGCGACGGCAAAAACCCTAGCACTCCCTCACATCAGTCTGATACGTTCCCACCAGGGCCATGATCATATGGCCGAGATTCTGGAGGCCTCGATAGCCGAGCTGGACCAGCTGCTTTCCGAGTTTTAGTGTATCCAGCGAAATGATCTCTCCGCCCTGATAGACGCGAAAAAGGAGAAGTTGATCGCTGAGACTGAGTCCTCTTATCAGGCCACCGTGGGTATCTGGAAACGCGAGGTGGCTGAAACTGAGGCCGCGGTGGAGAGGTTGTCTCAGTCCACGCAGGAGAAGGTGGAGTTGTGAGCTGCGTTGGACGCTAGTATAGCAGAGGTTGATGCCAAGATTCGCCTCCTTGAAGACCAGCGGACCGAACTTTTGTTAGATGCTGAGCGAGTCCAGGCTGAACATGTAGCATCTAAGGAGGAGGAAGCAGCTTTCACCCGTCGGGCTCTTACCCTGGCTCAGCAACGGAAACAGTTGGACGAGAAGCATGAGGATGACACTTCTCCTGAGGCCATAGAAATGATGCGTCAAGAAGCCGAACGCCGGGTCCTGGCGACCGTAGAGACTCGGGCGACAGACTTGAGGTGTCGGATTGAAGAGCTTTCGGCCAACCCCGGGGATATTTAGGGATTGTAATCTTTTTTTTTTGTAATTTGCAACTCTTGCTGGGGGTGTAATCCTTTACTTTTGAATAAAGAATACAGAGTTTTTGGTGGTGCGTTCATTTTTGCTGTCATGAACTTGATGATTTGTGTGGACCTATTATCTTTTGTGCACTTTGGTTTTTAGGTACAAATAATAAGTTCGAGAGAACCGACATATTTGCTCAGAGGTGATGTGGACGTGGCAAATATAGGATTCCAATGATAGAATCTTCCTACTCAGAGGTGTTATGGACGTGGTAGGAATGACTCTGGGGGATACGCGGAACTACTCAGAGGTAATGTGGATGTGGAAGTTCTGCGATAAATGTACGGCAACGCAGGGGTTGTCTGTACGGGATGTTTACTCAGAGGTAATGTGGGCGTGGTAAACATGGTAGGGTAGCGTAGTCTTACGGAGTGTAAGATCCCGCTTTGTAGGGGAACAACTCAGAGGTAATGTGGACGTGGTTGTTCTTCTGCTGGAGAATGCTACGGAACAGCTGGGTTCCGGAAACGTAAGGAATTGTATGTGAGCCCCGATGATTGGGTCCACGGACTCCCTTGTTGGGTGGAGATGGAAGTACATGTCTGAAAGATGTCAAGAGTAGTACTTCTTTAGGAACTTGTCGTTGATGGACATCATGAACAAGTCCCCATCGGGTTTGGCGAGGCGGTAAGCACCGTTTGAGTATACCGTCTCTATGATGAAAGGTCCCTCCCACTTGGGCTCAAACTTTCCTGGTGTCTTGTGAGTCAACACCATCGGCCTCCTGACTGCCAGAACCAGGTCGCCTACTTGGAAAGTCCTCTGCTTGACCTTCTTGTTGAAAGCCTGTGATATACGGGCTTGATAGAGTTCGATGCGTTGTTGAGCTAGGAGACGTTTTTCGTCAAGTGCCTCCAATTCTCGCAGACGGTGACGTTGATTGCCTTCTTCTGTGAGTTGATTTGTGATTGCTACACGGAGTGAGGGTATCTGGATCTCGAGAGGCAGTACCGCTTCGCTCCTGTAGACCAGAAAGAATGGTGTGTTGCCCGTCGGGGTCCGTACCGTTGTGCGGTAGGCCCAAAGGCATTCGTCGAGCTTTTCGTCCCAGTCTCGTTTGTTGGATGACACGACCTTTTTGAGTAGCTTGACGATAGTCTTGTTAAACACCTCAGCCAATCTGTTTGCTGCCGGATTGTAGGCGGTTGATGCCACATTTTGAATGCGATTCTTGTCACAGAATCTGCTGAAAACATGGCTGATGAACTGAGGACCATTGTCATGGATAATCCTACGGGTTACCCCGAAACGGTATATGACATGATGCTTGATGAAGCTGATCACCCTAGAGCTTTTCACTTCCGCAAGTGGGACTGCTTCCACCCATTTGGAGAAGTAGTCAGTGATAGCCAGGATGAAGCGGTGTCCCCTCGATGAAGAAGGGGTGATAGGTCCTACAATGTCCATGCCCCAAGCTTCGAAGGGCCAAGAGGCGACCGTAGGATGTAGTGGTTCCGACGGTGTATGGATAAAGTCAGCGTAAAGCTGACACGCATAGCACTTCTTAGCATAGTCGACAGCGTCGGCTGCCATGGTTGGCCAATAGTAGCCCATGCATCGCAGTCGATCCTGCAACTTAGGACCAGGTTGATGAGCCCCGCAAGTTCCGTCATGAGCTTCTCGAAGGGCTTCGGCTGCTTCTTCGTTGGACAGGCATCGAAGGAGAAGTACATCGTAGGAGCATCGATACAGTATTTTAGTGGCTGTATCATAATAGAATCGAAGGGAACGCCTCTTGACCGAGACAGCTTCTTTCGGGTCCTCTGGGAGAATTTTGTAGATAGCGAAGTCGATGAACGGAAATCTCCAGTCTCAAACATTAACACCAGCACTTGTTGACATGGCATGGGCCATTCGTGAGCATAGGTTATTTTTAGGACAAACCAAGTCTCGACCCACTACCGTGACGTAGTGTTGAGTCCTGAGGGGTGCTGCCAATGAGGCTGCGAGGCCAGCCAGAGCGTCAGCCTCTAAATTTTGTAAACGAGGTACATGTTCGATGAAGAACTTAGTGAAGGTTGAAATGATGTTCAATGCAACTTCCTGGTAAGGAACCAGATCTTCATGGCGAACTTCGTACTGTCCTCTGATCTGGTTAATAATGAGTTTTGAGTCGCCGTAGGCTTCCAGATGATTCACCTCCAGCTGTTGCGCCAGCTGGAGTCCCATGATGAGCGCGTTGTACTCGGCAATATTGTTGGAGCATGGCTTCGAAAGGGAGTAGGCACGCTGGATGACCAGCTGATCGGGGGAGACTAAGACTACCCCCACTCCTGCGATGATTTGGCCTTTGGGGCCTGTTCTTGACGCGCCATCAAAAAATATCCGCCAGACGGAGCTTTCTTCGATGACGTTTGATTCTTGGACCTCATCTGGGATGTCTTCATTGAGTCTTGAGGACTCTGGGATGGGGTGTGCGGCTAAAAAGTCGGCCAGAGCCTGACCCTTGACGGCGTTTTGTGGAACAAACACCATGTTGTTTGGCGTTAGCAGGATCGACCATGTAGCTAGCCGGGAGTTTAATGACCCTGGCTTCGTCATGAGAACTCTGAGTGGATTGACTCGGAAGATGACATGAATTGTTTGGCCCGAGACATAATGGCGAGTCTTCTGGATGGCAAATACCAAAGCCAAACACTCTTTTTCAACGGGGTTGTACCGGTGTTCGGCCCCGATTAGTGTTCTACTGAGGTAGTAAATAGCTTACTTATAGCCTGTATCGCTGTTCTGAGCCAGCAGAGCATCGAGGGAATGATCCATGGCACGGACGTAGAGGAGAAATGGTTTGCCGACGACGGGTGCTACCAGGACTGGCGGGCTCGTCAAGTAAGCCTTGATGTCGTCGAAAGCTTTTTGGCATTCTTCTGTCCAGACGTAAGAGACTCCCTTTTTCATGAGCTGGGTAAAGGGTTGACATTTTCCGAAAAGGTTTGCTATAAACCTCCGGATGTATGCCAGACGCCCTTGCATGCCTCGAAGTTCTCGGAGGTTCTTCGGAGGGTCCATGTCAAGGATAGCTTTGGTCTTCTCGGGATCGACATGAATGCCTTTTGCTGTGATAATGAAGCCCAAGAACTTTCCGCTAGAAACCCCTAGGAAGGATTTAGCGGGGTTCATCTTGAGTTGATGCGCTCGCGTGAGATCGAAGACTGTCTTGAGGTCTTGTAGGTGATCTCCTTTGAGACGACTCTTGACCGCGATGTCATCAACATAGCATTCGACTGTCTTGCGCAGATGTTGATGGAAGATGGTACTCATAGCTCGTTGGTATGTAGCACCAGCGTTCTTAAAGCCGAAGGGCATCACTGTGTAGCAGAAAACCCCCTTCGGAGTCCTGAATGACGTGTGTTTTGCGTCATTGGGGAATATCTTGATCTGGTTGTAGCCCGAATACCCGTCCATGAAGGACATGCGTTCGAAGCCACATTTGTTGTCGATCATCACGTCGGTAATTGGAAGCGGGAACTCGTCCTTCGGGAAAGCAGTGTTGAGATCCCTGAAGTCGATACAGATTCGTATCTTCCCATTCTTCTTGGTGACAGGGGCAACGTTGGCCACCCAATTCGGGTATTGTTCTTCACGGATAAATCCGCTGGTCAAGAGTTTGTCTACTTCCTGATCGATAGCGTTCATGATGTCAGGACGAAAACGTCGCTGTTGTTGCTTTATAGGCTTGGCATCAGGTAAGACGTTAAGCCTATGCATCGCGATCTGGGGATCAAGTCCCGGCATATCTTCGTAGCTCCAGGCAAAGACATTGATATATTCTTTAGCCAGTTGGATTAAAGATTTCTGATCTTCTCCTTTTAAGCTTTTGCTGATGAAGATGGGTTTGGAAGAAGATCCATCCCCAAGGTCGATCTGCTCGACTTCGTCTTCGGTAGGGGGTTCGCGTAATTCAAAACGAGACTCCTACTGTTCTCCTAGGCGTTGAGCCCAGGGTTCTTCTTCAAAGAATTATGGGGTTTGGTCTTCGCCTTCATCTTCTTGAGATTGTGTCGTCGACTCATGGCTCGGAGATCTCGGATTTGATGGAGGGAATGATTTGGTAGGATGCGCCTAGGACTGGGCGCATGAGGAGACTTTGGCTCGTAACCTTTAGGAGTCACGAACTATTCTGGGCGCATGGCTTTTGTGGCGCATGCAGATCTTCGAATGGAGACTTTCCTTCTGTCTTTAGGGATCAGTGAAAAGTCTGAGGCGTATGGCTTTTGAGGCGCATGTGGATTTGAAAGCATGGCTGCGGAGGCGCATGCGAGTGGTTGGGTGGCCACGTGGCAGTAGCCGTCGGAGTAATGATGATGCTGATATTGGCGACGCTTCGTCTTCTGAAAAAGTTGTCAACTGTTCAGACTTCGGGAGGCGTGCTGCCAACTCTATCAGTTCAGCATTTAATGTTTCTGACATTCGATGGACAGCTGAGTGGGCGCATCGATTGGCGTTCCACTAGGCATATAGGGGCATATGAGGGCACATCTCCTGTGATGCGCTTGGTGCTGAAAGGCGCGTCTGTGTGATGCGCTTGATGTTGAAGGGCACGTTTGTGTGATGCGCTTGATGTTGAAGGGCGCGTCTGTGCATGGCGCATCTTCATTGGTCCGTCTGTTGAGTTCTTCAGAGCATTAGTGTCTCCCTGACTTAGCTGAATTCGAAGAGGCAAGTTCATTCATCAAAAATACAAGTTCATTGCACTGACTTCGGGAAGGTTGCCACTTGACGCATGGGTTTGATTTGCCCTGGCCTATGAATAGCAACAGTTTGAGAGAGTCTTGTTGTCTCTCCCTTGACTTTTCGACGAAGATGGATTCGACTGATCCTCTTCTTTGGCAAGACATTGTACTGTGGATGATGGTTCTCCTTGTTCAAAGAAGCTTTGATGGTGAACTCCTTCAGAAGATAAGAGCCCCAGGCTGGTAGATGCGCCTGTACGTTGACGAAGAAGTGATTCACTCTGACGGGGCAGAGTGATGCGCTGGAAGACATGTACAGCATGTTGCAACTGTTGGAACATAGACTGCCTTGGTGGTGGAGCCACTGTCTTACGATAGCAGCAGTTGACGACGACCGTAGCACAAGTGTGCCCTGTGAGGGGCACATTATGCTTGTTGGTCGGCTCTCCTAATCGGCGCTTGTGAGTGATCACGTTGCTTAGATCGTTGGATGAGAGTGCCACCTTCGCACCCCCTTCAGATGTATGGCAAGGCCAAGCGTCGGGGTGGTCAAGTGAGAGTGCCACCTTCGTACCCCCTTCAGGCGCATGGCAAAGCCAAGTGCCGGGGTGTTCAAGTGAATGCTGTGCCCCCTGATTTAATACCAAACAGGCATCCCAATCAGTAGTGGGGGAACCACAGCATTTGAAGTGACTTGAACGGACCTCCGACGCACAACCAGAGGAGGCATGGGAGTTCAAGACCACTGGGTTTGCCTTGCTCGACTTGGTTGTGAACGCAATAGATGCGCCCAAGTGAGACATGGAATTTGAAGGTCGGCTCGTTTCTGGTGTCGCAGCACCCGAGTCGACCTTGTACAGCTTACCATCAGCAGCGCGCATGATTGTGAGCGCATGCTTCTGGTTTACTGCTGACATAGCACGTTTGAGGCGCATGGCCCGTGCCGCCTTGGACTTCTTCGTACCAGCCCATGGGGCACATAGTACTCAGAGTCCAAATTATCCTCGCCATGACAGCGAGTGAAGAACTTGCAACCAACCCAGAAGAATACTGCAACTTTTGTGGCTCGAACGGGCTCCCAGGATAATGGGCTCCCTATTATTTATTTATTTTTGGTCCCCTTTTCAAAGAAGGCAAGAGGTCTCTATATATAGAGTGGAATGAGGCCTCCCTTCTTCTCCTTTTCGATGTGGGATTAAAAGAAAGATCCCTTCTTTTTCATGCTTCTACAGCAGGCTCGCAATAGTACAACTAACTTAAGTACTATCACGAGTTCGCATGATTTGGGAAAACCGACCAGCATGGGCCACCACAAAAACTTGTCACGACCCGCACCCTTTTTTTTTAAACGGATACGAGACGTGTCCAAGCCAGCCTACGCCGCAGTGTCGGCTGTAGAGCACGTTGTCACGGCCATGAAGATTAAAATCACAAATAATGCTCATTCACATAATTAATTTAACTTACAATATTCAAAGTTTTACATTTGCTGAAAAATATGAACTTGTACAAATATTTGAATGGCTACAACTCCACTATCTAGCTAGTCTCTAGGCCTTTGTCTGCAAGTACCCCCGTATCTCTCATGCTAAGTGAATCCACGGCTAACCTGAAAAATATTGGTTTCCAGTCAGGAATGGAACGAGTACAATTCACTGAATGCAGTTCCAATATATGAAAATGACTATATAACAGGGGTTAGCCTTTAGACATATGATTCATAAAATAAAATGAAGAAAGACAATAAAACTGAGTAATAAGAACAGAAAATAAAATACAATAAAATACTCACCAACTGACCAACTGAAGTACCTTTGATATGTGATCGGTCTCGGGACAATTATGCGACACGGTCTACACGGTCTAAAGTTACACGGTCTACAGTTACACGGTCTACAGCTACACGGTCTACAGAAAATATTGTAATAAAGAAACACTGTCTACAAAATAATAATCACGAACTACACAGTTTAAATGCAATAATAATCACGGTCTACACGGTCTACAAGATATAAGTGCAATAATAAATCAGTCTACACTGTCTACTTTGCAATAATAAATCACTGTCTACACTGTCTACACGGTCTAAGGTCAGATCACACATCGTTGGTACTTCACCTCCCGACACAACAAGGAACAAAATCAATATAAAACTGAAATCACATATCTATCGACTAAGCACTGATGTATAGTAAAGATCAATACTGAAAACAAACAATAAACTGTACTCGTCTGTGGTCCTCTGCTGGTAAAACCGATAGTCTGAACTACTCAATATGCCACAATAGTCAAAACCCGTATAACAGTCCCCGGAATCTGAAATAAACATTACCAATGTTCTCAGAATAGTAAAAATAGCTAGAATTGCCTGTCCTTAAGTCCAATTCTGGATACAGGGGTAAAACGATAATTTCGATTCAAAACGATGTCCGCCGTTGGACCCGCTTTGCACCGAAAAGCGTGTCAGAGTCAACGGTCTCTAAAGTCGTCAAACTACATATCTGCAGATCCAATTTTTCGATACGAACCCAACCATATGTCCTAAGTTGGATTCCGGCAGGCCGTGCACAAAATCGCCCGTTGAGTTGGACCGTGGGGCCCGCAAAACGGCGATCCAATCTAGGGGTGAGCATTATTCGGTTCTGGACCGAAAACCGAATCGAATAAGAGATTCGGTTCGATTTTAAAAAAATTTGGTTCGGTTTCGGTTTTGAAAATACTAAATTTTTTTATTCGATTTCGGTTTCGGTTTTGGGTTTCGGTTTCGGTCCAAAACCGAAAACCGAATAAGAAAAATTAGTTACTATATATATATGTATATACTATATATACACACACATGTATTAACATATATAGGTATATACCGAATATACATATGTATATACTATAGGTATATAGTAAATAAATTTAGGTATATTTAGTTATTATATATATTAACAAAAAAAAGTGCAAATAAACCGAAAAATTGAATAAACCGAATAAACCGAAAACTAAACCGATTTAATTTGTTTCGGTTTGATTCGGTTATTGATCAATTCGGTTCGGTTTCGATTTTGCTTATTCGGTTTTCGGTCCAATTCTGTTTTCGGTTATTCGGTTCGGTTTGAACCGAATAAACAGAATAATCACCCCTAATCCAATCAACTGTCTCAGAATCGAACCAAACTTGGCATACAGGACCAAAAAAATGATACGGTCCTGCTGGCGCAAGATTCGTCTCGATCTGACGAGCGTGCACAAACTAATTAGGAAATTTGCACAGAGGCTGATACGGTAAATTTCGACGGATACGTATCAAATTCGTCGCGCACACGCGACCAATTTTAATTCCGTCAAAGCCCACACGTCCACGAAGCCGTTACGCACCTTTCAATGCTTTTGGTTCGTGACCATGTCGCCCGGATTGGCGGGACGCACGTCGTATCGAAGAGTTTTTCATAATTTTTACTATTAGAAATCAGTTTTACGTCAAAATTGGGAAGAGGATTTCGCAACACTCGGTCGATGAAATCGAATTCCGTAAAGAGGTTTTGGCAGCCCTTTAGGTTGTATAAGACTGTATCAAATTAGTTTTTGAAAATTCCAAATATTTAGACCAGGAAATGCCTGCCAATATGGCACTCTGGACCAGATTAATCCTATTCCGTTTTTTCGAAAAAATGGGGTTTTGTCCAATTTCTCACCGAATATCATTTAGTTCAACACTAACTAATTGATAAGGTTTTTAGATGGTTAGGGTGTCTACCCAGCAGACTAAACGGTTCGCGATTTGGTGGAACATATGAAAAGAAATCACTCGACGAAGAGAGGTACCTCACGACGAACTGCTGTCGTTGCGCGTGGCGTGCGCGCGGTTTCGTGGTCGGCCGGTGATCGTCCTCCGGCGTGCGAGGGTGGCCGACGACGAGTGTCAGGGGTGCACGAGGTCGTTGGGGATCCAGGGGTCCTAGGGTTTTGGCCGACTCCCCTTCCATCTCTCGGATATATATGCATCTGCGTATGCTGCTAAAACCGAGCGGTTTCCATTACTCGGGTTGGGCTCAGTTGGAGCTCAGGTTTGGGGCTTGGATTTGTTGGTTGTTGCTGCTACTTAAGCGGCTGGGTTTAGCTCTTGGTGGCCACTGCTCCCGCAAGGAACAGTGTGCATGGCCCAATTTCTTTTTTTTCTTTTTTTTTTCTTTTTTTTTCTTTTTAGCAAGTCTATTCTTATATATATACATATCTATATAACTCATATATATATATATATATATATATATATATATATATATATATATATATATATATATATATATATATATATATATATATATATACAAACATGGCCTACACTAGGAATAGAAAATATGGAGATTTGTATTTCTATAAAAATATTATTTAGTTATAAGGATATATATATATATATATATATATATATATATATATATATATATATATATATATATATATATATATATATATTTTTTTTTTTTTATTTATTTTATATATATATATATATATATATATATATATATATATATATATATATATATATATATATATATATATATATATATAAAAATATATATATATATATATATATATATATATATATATATATATATATATAAAATATATATATATATATATATATATATATATATATATATATATATATATATATATATATATATATATATGACTATCTATAATAATATTTAATTGACAAAAATATAATAACCAATAATAATTAAATAATATTATCTATATAATAACCTCAATAAAATAATAATAAATATAAAAAAATTCAATAAAACAATAATGATGTATATATACCATTATGCGCAGTCTAATAATCCTAAAATACACAAAGGCCCATTTATACGAAAGTCACTGAATATCACCAATAATAATATTTATAATATTTAATTAAAAATACTTAAAAATTTCCATTAACTCATTAAAACAAAATACAACACCCTCATACCAAATTCTCTCTACTCGAATGTCATTGGACGTGCCGCCAGACTACATGGGCTTGGGCTCAGTCCGGGTCCTGTCCGGGCTAAAAATGGTATAACCGATTTCCCTAAAATTCAATAATATAAATAATGAATAAATAAACCTTCGGTAAGGGTTAAGTCACAACTTGGCTTGGTTTTCCTAGTTAGGACATCGCTATGGTTCGGCCTTCCCTATCAGGGCTAACACACTAGTCAAAGCACGCCATTGCACTATCCGTGCCACGATTCCTAGTCGCCTTGTACTCCAAAACTCCACTATGGCTAAAATTATCTACCGTAAAAATTAACTAAATAATTATTTATAAAAATCTAAAAATCACCATTTAATTCAAATAAATGAATAAAAATAAATTATCAAAATTCCGAGAAGAGGGGTTACACCTTTACTCTATATTTCTGTCTTGCTTCATGTTCTCATATTGACACGTTGTACACACGATGGTTCATTGTTCATCGTTCATCATTCATTGTTCATTGTAAAGTGTTCTTTAGTTATACATTGGGGTGGGAAAATACTACAGATATGTGACCAATCCTACATTAGCTAGGCATTAACTAATAGCTTAGGTCTCACATCGTGCACGTGGGACTGTAAGCCGTACCTTCATCGTTCATTATTTATCTAGCCGGTCACATATTCTGATAGTTATTTCAAATGCATGTTACACTGATAGTATAGTTCATTGTTCTGGATCCGGTACCATAGTTTCATCGTTATTCATGTACTACAGTTTCATGTTCCTGTCTTATACCATAGTTCATATTTTGGATCTTTTCATGCATTTCAATTTACATTGTTTAGTACTTCTTGTCGGGATCGTGCTTTGCTCTTTTCCGGACAAAATATTTTGCAGGTGAGCTTGAGGTCACATGGAGCATGGCAAGATCATTGGTGCAGGATTTAGTTCATTGTTTATTGTTTAGATTTTATGTCTGGATATTTTATTATTGATTTCATCATTGTAAATTATATTTTTACCGGATTTGTCACCGGATGATATTGTACAAATAACTTGATGGATTGTGGTGATTTCTGGGACGTTATAGATGCTGTGGTGATTATTTACATTATGACTTGGAGTTCTCCTTAGTATTGTACAGCTTACTGCATTGTATCTTCCAACGTAGGCTGGGCGTGTCCGACTCGTGTCTGATTATTCGGGAGCGGGTCATGACACCCTTCAATTAGATTCGAAAATACTTGACTAGATTTCTCGGGAAATAGATCCAAAAGTCGACCAAAAACTATTTCGAAAATAGTTTGGAAATAGTTTAGGTGCCCATGTTCAAGGATTGATTCCGAGCAACTCGTGCGCAACTTTTTGAAACCAATTGAAGGCTGTGGTAGTCAACCTATAGAGCTTCATGAGACTTTTTATAGATTTCGATTTGATCGACTATGTGTCGAGAAAATCACACCCCAAAAATATCAAAAATATTGTTCGAAGCAATAAGATTTTAGGAAAATTCTCCCTATACGACGTGCACCCTAACAAATCGGGCGATGTGGTAGCAACCCATGAGCATCGAAAGACACGTATGGTCATTGTCGACATGTAAAATTTGACGGAACTCGATTTTGCTATGCGTGCGCGATGAAATCAAAGCGTATCCGTTGAGATATCCCGTATCGGCCATTTTTTAAAGTATACCCTAACTTCATACACGTTCGTCATCTTGAGACAAAACTTGTGCCAACATGATCGTATCATTTTTTGGTCACGTATGCCATATTTGGTCCGATTCTGAAAAGGTCGACCGGAACACCCTTTTGGCGGGCCTGCGACCCGACCCAACGGTGCGAATTTGTGCACGATCCATCAAAATCCAACTTTGGACATAAGGTTGAATTTGTCTCATCAAACCAGACCCGCAGATATATAGTTTGACGACTTTAGAGATCGTAGATATTGGCACGCTTTTCGGTACAAAGCGGGTCCAACGGTAGACATCGTTTGACCCAAAATTACAATTTTGTCCCTGTGTCCAGAATTGGACTTTTGGACGGGTATTTTTAGACATATCTTTTATACCAAATACGTGCCCTTTGACTCAACTCACCCAAGATTTCAGTAACAGAAAGATCTTCTCCTCTGCTACGTGCCGGCTCACAACAGTAGTATGAAGAATTCAACCCCTCGATCAGGGCGCATCATCCATGCGCCTCCATCAGCAATCACCATGTGGCGTCCCCACGTATAGGCGTATCCTACGTGCGTGCATGAGCAGCCGGCCTGCAAAGCTATAAATAGAAGGATCATTTCCCTCACACACACACAGAGAACGATCCTACGTACAAAAAATGAAGGAACACACCACCAGAGAGGTAGATACAGACACTCAACGTCTTCCTTCTCTCGGCAAGCTCCAGCACCCAAAGCAATCCAAACCTTCAGAGAACCGATAACCGTCGTCAGATCGTCAACGAAGTCAACGCATTACCATTCACTCCATCGGCACAAGGGACCCAGATAAACAAAAGTATACTCCTAGGACTACATCTAAGTCCTATATTGTAACATTGTTCTGTTTGTATTAAAATTTGCAATAAAAGAATTTTAATGGCAAACAAGCTGGCGACTCTGTTGGGGACTTCTTTCTCCTCCACCGAGAAAGCTGTATCGCAGTCCGACGACGTGAAGGTGGGCTCCTCCCACAAGACGCTGGTCGTACGCCTCAATCAACAGGCGTATGAGGAGTTCATCTCTGAAGGCAGTACGAGTCCTTCGAAGCGGCTGCCGAAGCCGATGAAGACCCGCCGAGTCTGGGTGCGCAAGGTCGACGCCTCGGGCACCACCACCGAAGGGGATGTGCCGATCCAGCCTTCTCTTCCTGCTGACGTCCTCAGCAACCAAGATGCGCCCGCTAGTGCAGCGCATCTCTCGGGGAAACATGCGGCTAACCACGTTCCCCAGCCATCTCCCTCTCAGGCGAGGAAGATACGTCGATGGAGCAGGGGCGCAGCCAATGCCCCGCGCATCACCTCTGATGCGCCACAGAAGGTCTCTGTCTTTGACAGACTCACTCGCTGTAGTGGCGAGGAGAATTTGGATTCTGAGTACTACGCGCCCCAGCGGCCTGGTACGAAGAAATCCAAGGCAGCACGGGCCATGCGCCCCAAACGTGCTATGCCAGCAGCAAGCCATAAGCATGCGCTCACATCATGCGCGCTGCTGATGGTAAGCTGTACAAGGTCGACTCGAGTGCTGCGGCGCCAGAAACGAGCCGACCTTCAAAGTCCTTGTCTCGCTTGGGCGCATCAATTGCGTGCACAACCAAGTCGAGTAAGGAAAATCCAGTGGTCTTGAACTCCCGTGCCTCCTTTGGTTGTGCGTTTGAGGTCCGTTCAAGTCACTTCAAATGCTGTGGTTCCCCCACTACTGATCGGGATGCCTGTTTGGTATTAGATCAGGGGGCGCAGCACTCACTTGACCACCCCGGTGCTTGGCCTTGCCAAGTGCCTGAAGGGGGTGTGAAGGTGGCACTCTCCTCCAACGATCTGCGTAACGTGATCACTCACATGCGCCGATCAGGAGAGTCGACTGATAAGCATGATGCGCCTCTCACGGGGCATACTTGTGCTGTGGTCACCATCAACTGCTGTTGCAAAGCGGCAGTTCTACCAAGGCAGTCGGTGTTCCAGCGGCTGCAATCATCGACAACCCTCCGACGTCGCCTCGGGAAGAAGGTGTCAACAGAAGAAGAGCCAAGGGTTGCTTCATGCAACGTGATCTCCAACTCCTCGTCAGTCCGAAAGGCGACTGGCAGTTCCTCTTCCTCGTCCAAAAGCCGGCCGAGGAAAACCAAGACAGCTGTCGCGTCCTCCGGAGTGTTCGAAGGCACTCGGGGGAGGAAGAAGATCTTGGAAGAAGATGGGGGTAGTCAGACCCTTGTCGAGTCCGAAGACGAGGGTGTCCAAAGCACATCTGGGGCGGATCCTATCAGCCTCCCAGGAGATGAGGATATCCCCCAGAACATAGCTGGGGGTAGTCTAGCATCTGCGGACCCGAGTTTCAGAGACGCAGAGGCCCTTTAAGGCGGAGCTGAGGGTAATCAGGCCCTTGCAGATGCGCCCGTGGTAAATGTTCTTCTGAACATAGCCGGAGGTAGCCAAGACGAGGCTCCAGGAGAGGCAACTCCCCTACAAGAGAGTGAGGCTGAAAGTGAAGCCTCAACCCATCCATCCACTTCCGGCCGCATCATGACAGTAAACGTGACTGGGGCAGATATCGAGTCTGATGCGCCGCCAACAGACCTCGTCCAGCGTATGGACACTCTGGAGGGAGGACTCAAAACCCTCTCTGCCTCCATGCAAACACTGACTCAAGCAGTGTTTGAGATACGGTCAGCATTGGCCAGGACACCTTCTGCCGGTCCCGACCCAGGGGCCAATGGAGAATCGAGTGTACCCCTTCAACGGGTATCCTCGGACATAGATCACCGCGAAGCACCTCGGACATTGGAGCCCTCAAGTGCTCAACTCCCGGTGGTACCACCTTCTTCGACTCCCAGCTCCACAGAAGACGTGGTCGAGATGATCAGGGACTTGTGCGAACGCTTTGAGTCCAAGACAAGACAAGAGGAGCGCCAAAAGATGGGCATCCCCCAACCTTATCCACTCGAATGGAATAAGGTGGTTTATCCTCCTAAGTATAAACCACAAACACTGATGCCATACGATGGGAAGGAGTCTCCGCGTCGCTATCTGACGTATTTCTAGTCTCAGACGGGACATCTTCCGAAGGAGGACGCACTACTTACCAGCATATTTGTTGGGGCACTGAAAGGAGTGGCGTACGACTGGTACTGCAGCCTTCCCGACAATTCAATATTTTCCTTCGATGACCTGACGCATCTTTTTCTCGACCGTTTCTACGATGGCGAAAAGGACATGACAATGGCGTCCCTTATAGAGATATGCTAGAAGGAGAAGGAAACAGTCCGAGTGTTCATCGAACGCTTCCGAAAGGCCTGCTTCAGACTGCCCTCGGGCATGCCAGAACATGCGCTTCTCTCCTCCTGCAGCATGAACATGCTGCCTGCAGTCAAACACTGGCTTAACTCTACTCCTCCTCCCGACTGGAGCTCCTTGATCATTGAAGCAGAAGCCGCAGAGAAGAAGGCAGCCAATGCTCGTCTTCTGGGAGTCAGTTTCCCTGCCTTCAAGGACAAGGGGAAATGGCCTGCAGCCAACAACCCTGGACGAGAGATAGAGGGGAAACAGGCATTGACTGTCAATGCCTCAAAATGTGCATCAGCACCTGCTCAGAAACCTCCACTTGCACCAAGGCCGAAGGAGGTTTATTCGTTCAACGACGAAGACACCCTGCAACTCTTTGAAATACTGAAGCAGGGTGACAAGATCAAGCTTCCGGACCCGAAGCGTCCCGATGAGGTTGGGAAAGTGGACAACCCGAGGTACTGTCACTACCATCGGTTTGTCGGACACCCAACCAAGGACTGCTATGTCCTCAAGAATTACATCCAGCGCTTGATCAATGCGGATGTAATCTCCATCGACTACGAAGAGAAGACGGTGTCAGCCAACATGGTGTCACTCCAGTTTGGCACCCTGCCGTCGACTACAACACAAGATGGCGTCGTCCCCATCCCTAAGGCGACAATGGAGATGGTTAACCTACCACCTACCCGTGACAACGTGAGTGGACTCATCCCACTCACTACATCTCGAGGAGAGATCCTATGGGTTCACCCCGATCTCGTCTCTGAGGTGACTCAACCGGAGGTACGCCCTACCTCCAAATCCAAAGGCAGGAAGATCAAGTCTTGCCGCATGGTCACTTCTTCAGCGGAAGAGGCACTTCCTGTGCAGACGCGTTCACAACGGAACGTCCAACCCGACGAGGCTGCCGTCGAGGTGGTGCCTCCTGGCACCGTCCCTGTTGTCCAAGACGAGGGCCCGTCTAAGCCCCAGCAGCCAATAAGCAGAAGCAGATAGAGGCCCGCTTCGCTAGGCCTCTACGAAAGAAGAATGCTTTGGGGATAGCCAAGCCCCACAACTTCGACATACTGGCACAACTGGCCAGTACTCCTGCTCGCCTATCTCTGTTCGAGCTCCTTCGTCTTTCCAAAGACTCCCGAGAAGCTCTCTGTGAAGCTCTGAAGGATGCTGAATCCATTCTCAGTCAGGTCAAGCAGCCTGAAGATCTTCCGACTGCATGTACGCATTGCCACTGTGCAGATGAGGTTATCCCCAATATAACCTTTACCCAACAGGACATGCTGCTTGAGCACAACCGACACAATAGGCCGCTGTATTATACAGGGTATATCGGTTCAGTCAAGGTGAAGTGGATTCAGATCAATCCGTGGTCGTCCCTCAGCATCATCCGGAAGATGCTGCTCTCAACACTGGGGATCCCAATGTACCGATTGGCGCCCTCCAACACAACAATCAGTGGCTTCAACGCTAGCAAAAGCGAACCACTGGGCAAAATACGACTAAAGTGCCACATCGGTAACCTCAGAACCGAGGTCACTTGCTATGTCGTGGACGCTGAAGTCAACTACAACCTTTTGTTGGGTCGCCCATGGCTGCATGAGTACATGGTGGTGCCATCCACGCTCCACAAATGTATGAAGTACGTGTCCACCAACAACGTCATCCGGACGGAGTTTGCGGACATTGACCCTTTTAAGGGGATTGAAGCCTACTTCACCGATGTCGACTTGTACAAGTCACCTGACGGGGAGGAAGCCAATGATGCTGACGACGAGGCAGAAACGGCAGCAGAGCCAGACATGGAGCCTGAGACAACTCCCGACGCCCCTTTGAGGATCAGGCTGAAAGGTAAACCGCCTCAGAAGTTGCCTCCCATGAACATCAAGCTACCCGGGAAAGCACCAACTGCACCTGAAGCTCCCCTGAAGATACGACTCAAGGGAAAACTACCTCAAACATCGGCTCCCCTTGTGGCGAAACTACAGGGGAAGGCACCAATCACCGGAGGTGTTGGCCCATTTGGTCATATGGTCAAACCTGATTTTAATAATTGAATAAACTCTGTCTGGATATACAAAGCTAGTCGGAACATCTCCGACTCTTGAACATGATCAAGAATAGCTATCCACTGAATTCAAGACCGAAGATCTGTTTGCCTACTCGAGTCTGTAATTCCTTATGCAATATATTTTCATTTTATTTGAGTCTAGGAATATGTTGTACACCGAGTCGTACTAGCAAATAGGCTACCCTCAAATGAGTTCAAAATATTTTTAAACTGACCTCTCAAAAAGGTTTTCAAAAATAACCAAAAAGCTTTTTCAAAACCCTAACTAAACCCTGACTTAACCCTGACAGAACTCGGACCGAGTTCGGCCAGAGTTCGGCCAGAGTTCGTTTAGTGGCCGTTGTGATTTTGAATCTTTGGAACTTGGTCCTCCTGCAGTTGCGGATTTGATCGAGATTTGCTCATAGAGTTCTGCTCGAATTCTGCCCGAATTCTGTCAGAAGTCTGCCTTTGAAATTCCTATAAATAGAGAAGGATTTCGATCATTTCAACTCACATTCACTTTCAATCTTCTCTCTATCTAAAGCTTTCAGTCTTTCAAAGAGTTTTCTAGAGCTTTCAATTTCTGATCCTAAGCCAATTACAATCCTCTAGTCGATTTACCAGTGCGGTACGGTCTAGAAGTTTCTGAGAGATTGTAATCAGAAGGCTTGATTGAAGAATACCTCTTCACATTTGAAGTTGGACGAGTTCTTCGTATCAAAGCTCGCGTTGTAGAAGTTGCAAGGACTTCGTAAGAAAACTTACAGTTTTTCTAATAGTGGATTCAACTGGTAGCAAGAGTTCTACCGACTAGATTAGTCCTCAACAGAGGGATACCAGTATACATCGCTGTCTTTGCGTTTGCTCTCTTAACTCTGTCTTTACTTTATTTCAGTTGTGATTAATATTCTGTGATTGTGCTGCTAATATTTTTAATTAGCATTATTCTGCTGCCAACTCTATTCACCCCCCCTCTAGAGTATTACGCTTTACTATTCGTTCCTACAATTGGTATCAGAGCGGGTGTTACAGGTAAAGCAAAGGTAACAGTGCAATTATTTATTCATTTTTAATTAACTGTTATATAGATCACAGCACAACACATGGCAACTGTGAAATTTATAAGTGAAGGCCAGGCCACAAACAGACCCCCACTGTTTGATGGTACGAACTATACCTATTGGAAAACACGGATGAGTTTCTTTTTGAAATCACTTGACTTTGATTTATGGTCCATTGTTCTTGATGGCTATCAAAAGCCACCTCGTATAAATGTTGATGAAGTTTTAGTTGAAAAACCCCACAGCAGATATACAGAGAAAGAAAAGTAAAGGGCCAGTCTTGACGCACGTGCCATTAATGCTCTCTTTTGTGCTTTAGACAGAACTGAATTTAACAGGGTGTCTATCTACACAACGGCTAATGAAGTGTGGAAGCTACTTGAAGTCACACATGAAGGCACGACTCAAGTCAAAGAATCTAAAGTCAGCAGACTTACTCAAGAGTACGAGGCGTTCAAGATGAAGCCCAACGAAACAGTGACACAAATGTTCGAGAGATTCCTGGATATTGTAAATCCTTTGTCCTCCTTAGGCAAAGATTACAGTAACCATGAAAAGATTCGCAAACTCCTGCGAGCACTTACCAAGAACTGGATTCCGAAGGCTACTGCAATCATTGAAGGAACGACCTCACAACTATGTCCCTCGAAGTACTCATGGGTAAGCTACTCACTCATGAACTGGAGCTACAAGATTTTGAAGAGCCTGCACCAAAGGAGAAGACGATCGCTCTCAAAGCTCAGCACAGAAAAGCTGCTGAAGGTGAATCAGACAGCAGTGGATCTGACGCTGAAGATCAAGCACTCCTAGCAAGGAAGTTCAAAAGATTCATGAGACATGAGAAGAGAGTCAAAGAAAACAACAACAACAACTGGTATCAAGAAGATGCTGTTTGCTATGGTTGCAAGAAGAAGGGACACATGGAGAAGGATTGTCCCACAAACTCATCATCAAGCAAGAAGAGCAACAGGTATGAAAAAGGGAACCTGAAGAAATCAACATCTAGGAGATATGCCAATACCAGTATATGGCATGAAAGTGAAGCCAGCGACTCAGAAGACGAACAATCAGAAGACGCTGCAAACGTATGCTTTATGGCATCCGATCAGGTACCTACTGAACCTGTAGTTGATACTTATGATGACTTCACCTTTGAGCAATTAGGAGATGCCTTCAGTGACCTGATGACTGATTACAAGAAACTGCGTAGCAAGTATCAGACCGCTAAGAAGGTACTCAAAGAGTACAAAGGTGAAATAGGTAGACTTACCGACCTACTAGCTGAGATTAGAAATAATGTTAGTGAGTCTGGTGAGCTTTCTTCAACAAAGCTCTTATTACACGAGACTACCAAGTCATCTGAAGAGAAAGACAAAATTATTGACCAACTCAAGGAAGAACTTTCTATAGAGAAGAAAAGTCTTTGATGTGCACAAATCAGAATAGAATCACTCACTTTTGATTATACTAAGTTGTATGACACTTCCAAAAGATTAAAAATTAGGTTAGAAAAACAGCCTGAGCCTGCTGCTTCCTACCCTAACACGTGTCACTTACCGAAAAATCGGAACATTCCCAAGCCAAACACTGTCAGACCTAACCCTATTAAACCTTTACCCCAAAAGGTTAAGCCCAAACAAGATTATAGGTATGCTTTCTTCTATACTAGAAAACCTAAACCTACCAACCATGCACACCACTCTGCTTTCAACACTCGACATGCACAATGACATTATTGTGGCCTCATTGGTCATATTTCATCTGCATGTAGAATGAGAAAGCTTGTTGATTTAAATGTTTATGCTTGGATACCTAAAGCTAACAATTCAGGACCCTACAAGAAATGGGTACCAAAAGTTTCATCTGCAAACTGTTTTATAGGTGGAACACCCTTCACATGCTAGAAGCAAATGGATCTTCGACAGCGGTTGCTCATGGGATATGACCGGTGATGCTACCCTATTTGCAACACTGTCGAAGAAAAAGAAGGAAGGCTATGTCTCCTTCGGTAATAACTTGAAAGGGTATATTATTGGTATCGGTGATGTTGGTAAGTCTTCCTATCCTGTGATTAAGGATGTCTGTCTGGTTACCGAGTTGAAACATAACCTACTCAGCATAAGTCATCTAGCTGATCATGGTTATGGCATCAACTTTGGCAAAGACAAATGTACTATAGTTGATAGCTCATATGGTAGTACTATCTTTGAAGGTATCAGGGAAGACAATATATATATTTTCTATTTGTAAGAAGAAACTAATATTTCAGGTAGATGCCTAATGGCCAAGAGTGATGAGAGTCATCTATGGCATATGAGACTCGGTCACGCTAATATGGATACGATCTCAAGATTATCCACAAAGAAGCTAGTACGCGGTTTACCGGGCATTACATTCAAGAAGGACTCGGTATACAGCCAATGTGAAAAGAACAAAGCTGCCAGATCCACATTCAAGTCAGTAAACGTAGTATGTACTACTAGACCTCTACAATTGCTTCATATGGACTTATTTGGTCCTAGCAGAGTTGCTAGCCTCGGAGGTAAACTTTATGCTTTCGTAATTGTAGATGATTTCTCTAGATACACGTGGGTATATTTCTTGACATGCAAGAATGATGCATTATCCGAATTTGTCGCCTTTTGTAAGAAGGTACAGAATGAAAAAGGTTACATGATCACTCGCATAAGAAGCGATCATGGAGGCAAATTCGAGAATGCTGATTTTGAGCATTTTTGTGACACACACGGTTTTGTACACGAGTTCTTCTGCCCTAGGACTCTACAACAAAACGGAGTTGTGGAACGTAAGAACAGAACTCTAACCGAAATGGCCAGAGTGATGTTAAACCAGTTTAGTCTACCCAAATATTTCTGGGCTGAAGCTGTCAACACAGCTTGCTTTGTACTCAATAGAGTTCTAATTCGACCCAAATCGAAGAAGACTCCTTTTGAGTTATGGTTTGATAGAATTCCATCTGTTTCATACTTTAGAATATTTGGCTGTAAATATTTTATTCTTAATACAAAAGACAATTTGGGAAAATTTGATGAAAAGGCCGATGAAGGTATATTTTTAGGTTATGCGGCCAAGAGCAAAGGATACAGAGTCTTCAACAAAAGAACCATGATCATCGAAGAGTCAGTCAACGTCACCTTTGATGAACTAAATCAGATAACGATCGATGACAATGACGAAGATCCAACTGTACCAAGCTCAACATCAGCTGATCCTCAACCAAGCTCTGCACTAGCTGAACCTCCTAGAGAAGATCCAGGAACCAGCTATCTTCAGAATCTACCAAAAAGGTTGAAATTTACAACTGATCATCCAAAAGATTTGGTAATTGGTGATATTACCAAAGGAGTAAGTACTCGTACATCCAGTAGAGATATTGTTTCTAGTGTTGCATTTATTTTACAGCTAGAACCCAAAACTATTGATGAAGCATGTAGTGATAGTTTTTGGATAGATGCTATGCAAGAGGAATTAAACCAATTTGAACGGAATCAAGTTTGGGAACTTGTTCCCAGGCCTATTGATCATCCGGTCATTGGCACCCGTTGGGTATTCCGAAATAAACTAAATGAGAATGGTTGAGTGACTCGTAATAAGGCTCGACTCGTAGCTCAAGGATACAATCAAGAAGAAGGTATCGACTACGATGAGACTTATGCCCCAGTTGCGAGATTAGAATCCATTCGCATGTTATGTGCATTTGCATGTTTTCATGATTTCAAACTATTTCAAATGGATGTCAAGAGTGCTTTTTTATATGGTTTTATAAAAAAGAAGTTTTTGTAGCACAACCTCCAGGTTTCACGGATTTCAAAAATCCTGATCATGTTTTCAAGTTGAAGAAAGCCTTATACGGTTTAAAACAAGCCCCTCGTGCTTGGTATGATCGTTTAAGCTCTTTTCTACTTGACAACGGCTTTTCAAAAGACAAGGTTGACACTACACTGTTTATTAAGTCTTTTAATGGCAAACTTCTTTTAATTCAAATATATGTTGATGATATTATATTTGGATCTACGGATGAATCTCTGTGTCAAGAATTTTCTAAGTGTATGCAGAATGAGTTTGAGATGAGCATGATGGGAGAGCTGAAATTCTTTCTCGGATTGCAAATCAAACAAACTGATATGGAACATTTATAAATCAAGCCAAGTATACAAAAGACCTGCTAAAGAAGTTTGATCTGGATAATGTCAAACCTATTGGCACTCCAATGGCAACTTCAACAAAGCTTGATTCAGATGAACCAGGCAAGCCAGTCGACACACGTAAGTATCGAGGTATGATTGGTAGTTTACTTTATTTAACTGCTAGTCGTCCAGATATAATGTTTAGTGTTTGCCTGTGTGCACGTTTTCAAGCTAACCTAAAGGAATCACATCTGTCCGCAGTTAAGCGTATCTTTCGATACCTTAAGGGCACTTCTTCTGTTGGCTTGTGGTATCCCAAAACTAAGTCCTTTGACCTTATTGGTTATTCGGATGCAGATTTTGCTGGATGCAAAGTTGATAGAAAAAGTACCAGTGGCACATGTCATTTCTTAGGCAAGGCTTTAGTCTCATGGTTTAGTAAAAAGCAAAATTCTGTAGCCCTATCAACAACAGAGGCTGAGTACATCGCCGCAGGACGTTGTTGTGCTCAGATTTTGTGGATGAAACAAACCTTAGACGACTATGATTTATTTTACACACATATTCCTATTTTCTGTGATAACACGAGCACTATTAATTTGACTAAGAATCTAGTATGTCACTCTCGTACTAAACATATCGAGATTCGACATCACTTTCTTAGAGATCATCATCAAAATGGAGATATAAACCTTGTGTACATAGATACTGAAAATCAACTAGCTGACATCTTCACTAAACCTCTAGCGGAAGATCGTTTCAATTATTTACGTTGAGAATTAGGAATTTTGGACGTCAATAATATTAATTAATTTTGTTTTATGATTATATATCATTGCACAAAAACTGTGTTAGAGACAAGCCAATAAAGAGTCTGTCTGTCACCATAACTACGGTTGAAGCGAAGCGGTACTTAAGAGTTCCCCGGTGAACCTCCGCCAGCTGGGACAGTACTCATACCGCTAATCTGAAACAGTCACTGTGTAACGACATTTAATCTATAAAATAATATTAATTATGTTAATTGAAGTTGAAATGACTAATCTTTGAATTAAATTTTTGAAATGAGTCAAGGATGATGAGGAGATGTGACTATATGATTTTGAGTGATATTTTATGACGCACTTGGAAATGCTCCGACATTCCAAGTTATTATCAGTACTTTTTATTTGTACCTTTTAGTATGCTTTAGTACTTTTCTTTCATGGACATGTTTATTATGCCTGAGTTTATGGCATTCAGTTTATTTCAGCACTATGTTTCAGTTTCAGTTTATGCTAGCACTATTTCTTATATTGCTTCATAACTGCCTGTGAAATTACATGCCTGTGATGATTTTTTTTATACATGCCTGTGATATTTCTCTAGTTTTATGCCTTATTTCTTTCATATAAGTTTTCTCACTATTTGTTACTTATGCATTTGATTGCGGGGGAGCTTTATCTTTTGCAATTATTTTGCTATGTGACAAAGGGGGAGAAAATTAAAGATCTAACATTTTTTTGAGATCATACAGGATATGAACAATTTCTACTTTTTGATATTTTGAACAAGCTTAATGTTATATCATTCATAGTTTGTCAATTATCAAAATGGGGGAGATTGTTGGCCCATTTGGTCATATGGTCAAACCTGATTTTAATAATTGAATAAACTCTGTCTGGATATATAAAGCTAGTCGGGACATCTCGGACTCTTGAACATGATAAAGAATGGCTATCCACTGAATTCAAGACCGAAGATCTGTTTGCCTACTCGAGTCTGTAATTCCTTATGCAATGTATTTTTATTTTATTTGAGTCTAGGGATATGTTGTACACCGAGTCGTACTGGCAAATAGGCTACCCTCAAATGAGTTCAAAATGTTTTTAAAATGACCTCTCAAAAAGGTTTTCAAAAATCACCAAAAAGCTTTTTCAAAACCCTAACTAAACTCTGACTTAACCCTGACAGAACTCGGACCGAGTTTGGCCAGAGTTCGGCCAGAGTTCGGTTAGTGGCCGTTGTGATTTTGAATCCTTGGAACTTGGTCCTCCTGCAGTTGCAGATTTGACCGAGATTTGCTAATAGAGTTCTGCCCGAATTCTGCCCGAATTCTGTCAGAAGTCTGCCTTTGAAATCCCTATAAATAGAGAAGGATTTCGATCATTTCAACTCACTCATTCACTTTCAATCTTCTCTCTATCTAAAGCTTTCAGTCTTTCAAAGAGTTTTCTAGAGCTTTCAATTTCAGATCCCAAGCCAATTACAATCCTCTAGTCGATTTACCAGTACGGTACGGACTAGAAATTTCTGAGAGATTGTAATCAGAAGGCTTGATTGAAGAATACCACTTCACATTTGAAGTTGGACGAGTTCTTTGTATCAAAGCTCGCGTTGTAGAAGTTGCAAGGACTTCGTAAGAAAACTTGCGGTTTTTCCAATAGTGGATTCAACTGGTAGCAAGAGTTATACCGACTGGATTAGTCCTCAATATAGGGATACCAGTATACATCGCTGTCTTTGCGTTTGCTCTCTTAACTCTGTCTTTACTTTATTTTAGTTGTGATTAATATTCTGTGATTGTGCTGCTAACATTTTTAATAAGCATTATTCCGCTGCCAACTCTATTCACCCCCCCTCTAGAGTATTATGCTTTACTATTTCGTTCCTACAGGAGGCACAGTGGAGGCACCTCTGAAGGTGCGTCTTAAAGGCAAGCCGCCGCAATCCAAGCTGCCAGAGAAGGCCCACGTAGCCCTCTCGGACCTCAAAATCAAAGCTGTGGTGGACTCTCCCGATCCAACCCCAGGACTTACAGATGAGGATCTAGGAGAATATATCTCTGCTGATGTAGATGCACCCTCTCTGGACACTGTAATCCTGCGGGATAAAATCTCGTATTTCATCAATAATAGAGTGTCCTTTAATTATTCTAGTCTTCCACATTGGAATGCCATGTATACATTAGATAACGTTCTACGGTCGTTGCAAACACAAATAACGACCGTCCATCATATATATCGAGTAGTCCTGTCCCAAGGCATCTGTTACATAGTCCCACCAGGGAGTCGAGATGAAAAATCTACCATCTTCGGCAAGGTTGAGCGTCATCAAGACCTCCCGCCACTCGAGCCAGAACCAGATGCCGGCAGAATGCAACTCTATCGGTACACGGACAAGGCAAAGTACCTCATCCAAAAGATGGGTTACGACCTAAAAATCGACAAAGGCCTGAACTACGGCAAGGGTCGACGTCTCCCTCTCCGGCTTCCAACTCCTAAAGGAAAGCCGCAGGACTACTACAATAAAACTCGACGGGGGGTAGGCTATGTCACGCCACCGTCAACTCCAGAGAGTTCAGACGCGGAAGAGGTAAAACATTCTCATTCGTCCGAAGCATAGACTTGGGACTCCGATACCAGTATCGGCTCAGCCCTCAAGAGGGTGCTTTCAGCCAACATGACGTTTGCACAATCTCAAGAAGGAGAAGGCGAAGACCAAGCGCCGGAATTCTTCGAAGAAGAACCCTGGGCTCAACGCCTAGGACAACAATGGGAGTCTCGTTTCGAATTACGTGAACCTCCCACCGAAGACGAAGTCGAGCAGATCGACCTTGGGGATGGATCTTCTTCCAAACCCATCTTCATCAGCAAAAGCCTAAAAGGAGAAGACCGAGAATCTTTAATCCAGCTGGCTAAAGAGTATATCGATGTCTTCGCCTGGAGTTACGAAGATATGCCGGGCTTGACCCCCAGATCGCGATGCATAGGCTGAACATCTTACCTGATGCCAAGCCTATCAAACAACAACAGCGACCCTTCCGTCCGGACATCATGAACGCCATCGATCAGAAGGTGGACAAGCTTTTGACCAGCGGCTTCATCCGTGAAGAACAACACCCAGACTGGGTAGCCAACGTCGTCCCCGTCACCAAAAAGAATGGGAAGATACGAGTCTGTATCGACTTTAGGGACCTCAATTCTGCTTGCCCGAAGGACGAATTCCCGCTTCCAATCACCGACGTGATGATCGACAACACATGTGGCTTCGAGCGCATGTCTTTCATGGACGGGTATTTGGGCTACAACCAGATCAAGATGTTTCCTGATGACGCAAAACACACGTCGTTCAAGACTCCAAAGGGTGTTTTCTGCTACACAGTGATGCCCTTCGGCCTGAAGAACGCTGGTGCGACATACCAACGAGCTATGAGCACCATTTTTCGTCAACACCTTCGCAAGACAGTCGAATGCTATGTTGACGATATCTCAGTCAAGAGCCATCTCAAAAGAGATCACCTGCAAGACCTTAAGACAGTCATCGATCTCATGCGGGCGCATCAACTCAAGATGAACCCCGCTAAATCCTTCTTAGGGGTTTCTAGCGGAAAGTTCTTGGGTTTCATCATCACGGCGAAAGGCATTCATGTCGATCACGAGAAGACCAGAGCTATCCTTGATATGGACCCTCCGAAGAACCTTCGAGAACTTCGAGGACTACAGGGACGTCTGGCATACATCCGGAGGTTCATAGCAAACCTTTCCGACAAATGTCAACCCTTCACCCAGCTCATAAAGAAGGGAGTCTCTTACGTCTGGACAGAGGAATGCCAGAAAGCTTTCGATGACATCAAAGCTTACTTGACAAGCCCGCCAGTCCTGGTGGCACCAGTCGCCGGGAAACCATTCCTCCTCTACGTCCGTGCCATGGATCATTCCCTCGACGCTCTGCTAGCTCAGAACAACGATACAGGCTATGAGCAAGCAATCTACTACCTCAGTCGAACACTCATCGGGGCCGAACACCGGTACAACCCCGCTGAAAAGGAGTGCTTGGCTTTAGTATTTGCCATCCAGAAGACTCGTCATTATGTCTCGGGCCAGACAATTCATGTCATTTCCCGAGTCAATCCGCTCAGAGTCCTCATGACGAAGCCAGGATCATTGAACTCCCGGCTAGCCACATGGGCGATCTTGTTAACACCGTACAACATGGTGTTTGTTCCGCAAAAAGCTGTTAAGGGTCAAGCTCTGGCCGACTTTTTAGCTGCACACCCCATCCCAGAGTCCTCAAAGCTCTATGAAGACATCCCGGATGAGGTCCAAGAATCAAATGTCACCGAAGAAGGCTCTGTCTGGCGGATGTTTTTCGATGGCGCTTCAAGAACAGGCCCCAAAGGCCAAATCGTCGCAGGAGTGGGGGTGTTATTAGTCTCCCCCGATCAGCCGGTCATCCAGCGTGCTTACTCCCTTTCGAAGCCGTGCTCCAACAACGTTGCCGAGTACAACGCGCTCATTATGGGACTCCAGCTAGCCCAACAGCTGGGGGTGAATCATCTGGAAGCCTATGGCGACTCAAAACTCGTCGTAAACCAGATCAGAGGGCAGTACGAGGTTCGTCATGAAGACCTGATCCCTTACCATGAAGTTGCATTGAACATCGTTTCAACCTTCACCGGGTTCTTCATCGAACACGTACCTTGCCTACAAAATCTGGAGGCTGATGCTCTGGCTGGCCTCGTAGCCTCCTTGGCGGTACCCCTCGGGACTCAACACTACATCACGGTAGTGGGCCGAGACTTGGTCTGCCCTAAAAACAACCTGTGCTCATAAGTGGCCCACGCCATGTCAACGGGTGCTGGTGTTAACGTCCGAGATTGGAGATTCCCGTTCATCGACTTCGCTGTCTACGGAATTCTTCCAGAGGACCCGAAAGAAGCCGTCTTAGTCAGAAGACGCTCTCTTCGATTCTACTACGATACGGCTACTAAAATGCTGTACCGACGCTCCTACGATGGACTTCTCCTTCGATGTTTGTCTAACGAAGAAGCAGCCGAAGCCCTTCAAGAAGCTCATGATGGAACCTGCGGGGCCCATCAACCTGGCCCTAAGTTGCAGGACCGACTGCGACGCATGGGCTACTACTGGCCAACCATGGCCGCTGACGCTGTTGAATATGCTAAGAAGTGCCATGCGTGCCAGCTTCACGCAGACTTCATACATACACCGTCAGAACCACTGCATCCTACAGTCGCCTCCTGGCCCTTCGAAGCTTGGGGCATGGACATTGTGGGACCGATCACCCCTCATTCATCGAGGAGACACCGCTTCATCCTAGCAATCACCGACTACTTCTCCAAATGGGCAGAAGCAGTTCCGCTGGCAGAAGTGAAAAGCTCTAGGGTGATCAGCTTCATCAAGCACCACGTCATCTACCGTTTCGGAGTACCCCGAAGGATTATCCACGATAACGGTCTCCAGTTCATCAGCCATGTTTTCAGCCGATTCTGTGACAAGAATCGTATTCAAAACGTGGCATCAACCGCCTACAATCCGGCAGCAAACGGATTAGCAGAGGCATTTAACAAGACTATCGTCAGGCTACTCAAAAAGGTCGTGTCATCTAACAAACGCGACTGGGACGAAAAGCTCGGCGAATGCCTTTGGGCCTACCGCACAACGGTACGGACCCCAACAGGCAACATACCATTCTCTCTGGTCTATGGGAGCAAAGCGGTACTGCCTCTCGAGATTCAGATACCTTCACTCCACGTAGCAATCACAAACCAACTCACAGAAGAAGACAATCAACGTCGTTGTCTGCGGGAACTGGAGGCACTTGATAAAAAGCGTCTCCTAGCTGAACAGCGCATCGAACTCTACCAAGCCTGTATATCACAGGCTTTCAACAAGAAGGTCAAGCAGAGGACTTTTCAAGTAGGCGACCTGGTTCTGGCAGTCAGGAGGCCGATAGTGTTGACTCACAAAACACCAGGAAAGTTCGAGCCCAAGTGGGAAAGACCTTTCATCATCGAGACGGTATACTCAAACGGTGCTTACCGCCTCGCCAAACCCAATGGGGACTTGTTCATGATGCCCATCAATGGCAAGTTCCTAAAGAAGTACTACTCTTGACATCTTTCAGACATGTACTTCCACAAGGGGATCTGTGGATCCAATCATCAGGACTTATAGACAATTTCCTTCCAACAAAATCATACGCTTCCGGAACCCAGCTGTTCCGTAGCATCCTCCAGTAGAAGGACAACCATGTCCACATCACCTCTGAGTTGTTCCCCTACGCCCTACAAAGCAGAATCTTACATTCCATAAGACTACGCTATCCACCATGTTTACCACGTCCACATTACCTCTGAGTAAATATATCATACAGACAACCCCTGCGTTGCCGTACATTGATCGCAGAACTTCCACGTCCACATCACCTCTGAGTAGTTCCGCGTATCCCCCAGGACCATTCCTACCACGTCCATAACACCTCTGAGTAGGGTGATTCCACCACTTGAACCCCATATTTGCCACGTCCACATTATCTCTAAGCAAACATGTTGGTTCTTTCAAACTTATTATCTGTACCTAAAAACCAAGGTGCGTAAAAGATAATAAATCCACACAAATCATCAACTTCATGACAACAAAAATGAACACATCACAGAAAATTGTGTACTTTTTTATTTCTAAAAAGAGAGAGTAAAGGACTACACTATCCCCAGCAAGAGTTGCAAATACAAAAAAAAAGCAGAGACTACAATCCCTAAACATCCCCAGCGGAACTTCCATGTCCATATTACCTCTAAGTAGTTCCGTGTATCTCCCTCCAGAGCCATTCCTACCACGTTCATATCACCTCTGAGTAGGAAAGCTCTACCATCAATCCCATATTTACCACGTCCATATTACCTCTGAGTAAATATGTTGGTTCTCTCTCTCTCAACTTATTATCTGTACCTAAAACCAAGGTGCGCCATGGATGATAAGTCCACATAAATTCTCCAGTAGAAGTACCCAAACCTATCACCTCTGATAGGATTGTCACACCTAAACAGCTCTACCATTCATGCTTCTTGTTCAAAGTATTTCAAAACTTGTCCAAAGGTTTTAAAAACTTTGAAGGGGGTCTTGTAGAAGCATGAAAAAGAAGGGATCTTTCTTTTAATCCCACATCGGAAAGGAGAAGAAGGGAGGCCTCATTCCACTCTATATATAGAGACCTCTTGCCTTCATTGAAAAAGAGACCAAAAATAAATAAAGAAGAGGGAGCCCATTATCCAGGGAGCCCATTCGAGCCACAAAACTTACAGTATTCTTCTGGGTTGGCTGCAAGTTCTTCACTCGCTGTCATGGCGAGGATAATTTGGACTCTGAGTACTATGCGCCCCACGGGCTGGTACAAAGAAGTCCAAGGTGGCACGGGCCATGCGCCTCAAACGTGCTATGCCAGCCTTAAACCAGAAGCATGCGCTCATAATCATGCGCGCTGCTGATGGTAAGCTGTACAAGGTCGACTCGGGTGCTGCGGCGCCAGAAACGAGCCGACCTTCAAAGTCCTTGTCTCACTTGGGCGCATCTATTGCGTTCACAACCAAGTCGAGCAAGGCAAATCCAGTGGTCTTGAACTCCCGTGCCACCTCTGGTTGTGCGTCGAAGGTCCGTTCAAGTCACTTCAAATGCTGTGGTTCCCCCACTACTGATCGGGATGCCTGCTTGGTATTAGATCAGGGGGCGCAGCATTCACTTGACCACCCCGGCACTTGGCTTTGCCATGCACCTGAAGGGGGTGCGAAGGTGGCACTCTCACTTGACCACCCCGGCGCTTGGCCTTGCCATGCGTCTTAAGGGGGTGCAAAGGTGGCACTCTCCTCTAACGATCTGCGCAACGTGATCACTCACAAGTGCCGATCAGGAGAGCCGACCAACAAGCATAATGTGCCCCTCACAGGGCACACTTGTGCTACGGTCGTCATCAACTGCTGCTACCGCAAGACTGTGGCTCCACCACCAAGGCAGTCTGTGTTTCAACAGTTGTAACATGCTGTACATGTCTCCCAGCGCATCACTCCACCCCGTCAGAGTGAATCACTTCTTCGTCAACGTACAGGCGCATCTACCAGCCTGGGGCTCTTATCTTCTGAAGGAGTTCACCATCAAAGCTTCTTTGAACAAGGAGAACCATCATCCACAGTACAATGTCTTGCCAAAGAAGAGGATCAGTCGAATCCATCTTCGTCGAGAAGTCAAGGGAGAGACAACAAGACTCTCTCAAACTATTGCTATTCATAGGCCAGGGCAAATCAAACCCATGCGGCAAGTGGCAACCTTCCCGAAGTCAGTGCATTGAACTTGTATTTTTGATGAATGAACTCGCCTCTTCGAATTCAGCTAAGTCAGGGAGCCACTAATGCTCTGAAGAACTCAACAGACGGACCAATAAAGATGCGCCATGCACAGACGCGCCCTTCAACATCAAGTGCATCACACAAACGCGCCCTTCAACATCAAGCACATCACACAGATGCGCCTTTCAGCACCAAGCGCATCACAGGGGATGTGCCCTCAGGTGCCCCTATACGCCTAGTGGAACACCAATCGACGTGCCCACTCAACTGTCCATCAAATGTCAGAAACATTAAATGCTGAACTGACAGAGTTGGCAGCACGCCTCCCGAAGTCTGAACAGTTGACAGCTTTTTCAGAAGACGAAGCGTCGCCAACATCAGCATCATCATTACTCCGACGGCTACTGCCACGTGGCCACCCAACCACTCGCATGCGCCTCCGCAGCCATGCGCTCAAATCCGCATGCGCCTCAAAAGCCATGCAACTCAGATTTTTTACTGATCCCTAAAGACAGAAGGAAAGTCTCCATTCGAAGCTCTGCATGCGCCACAAAAGCCATACGCCCAGAATAGTTTATGACTCCTAAAGGTTACGAGCCAAAGTCTCCTCATGCGCCCAGTCCTAGGTGCATCCTACCAAATCATTCCCCCCATCAAATCCGAGATCTCTGAGACCTGAGTCGACGACACGTGTCCTTTGACTCAACTTACCCAAGATTTCAACAACAGAAAGATGTTCTCCTCTGCTACGTGCCGGCTCATAACAGCAGTATGAAGAATTCAACCCCTCGATCAGGGCGTATCATCCATGCGCCTCCATCAGCAATCACTACGTGGCGTCCCCGCGTACATGCGTATCCTACGAGCGCGCATGAGCAGCCGGCCTGTAAAGCTATAAATAGAAGGATCATTTCCTTCACACACACACACAGAACGATCCTACTTACAAAAAACGAAGGAACACACCACCAGAGAGGCAGATACAGACACTCAACGTCTTCCTCCTCTCGGCAAGCTCCAGCACCTAGAGCAATCCAAACCTTCAGAGAACCGATAACCGTCGTCAGATCGTCAATGGAGTCAACGCATTACCACTCACTTCATCGGCACAAGGGACCCAGATAAACAAAAGTGTACTCCTAGGACTACATCTAAGTCCTATATTGTAACACTGTTCTGTTTGTATTAAAATTTACAATAAAAGAATTTTAATGGCAAACACCTGCGACTAGGAAATACTCATTCACGAAATAATGATTAATTTAATTTGAGAGAATGACTAGGACTAGGAGTCCCTTGAACAAATTTACCGATGGGTAGTCTAGGCATGTAATTTAGATGAGGACTAGTTATTAATTTTAATAGTTTATCAAATCCCTATAGGTACACTATTCCTCTTGATATGACGATATGATCCAATGTGGATAGATTATTCACTTGGTGAGATCGGACTTCCTAGGATTGATAGTCTAACTTTGATAAATTGTTCAGTTCCTCCTCTTGACCTCTTAGATATCATCCCCATATCCTAGTCTGAATCGTCTATTTAATTCCTAGTTGCCCTAAGAATCATTATTCTGATTTTGTTATCCATACCAGACCTCGAGTTAGTTTCGATTCAGGATTTTTCACAATGGTTTGAATATACATGGAATAGATATTATAATGTTGTATTTCTTTGTCCTCAGTTATTTTCCTTCCTGTTCAATCTTTTATTTTAAAGGGTTGTGACTGATAGGACAAATACTTACGCTTTACTTCATGGTCAATATGTTTGAATCTCTAGAAGCTCATAAATTTTTTTTACAGATATAGTTAATGGAATGCTAGTTAACTCATAATGGCAGGACAGCAGCGCACTGTCGCCATTTATTTGAATTAGGGAGACTATGGGTTCACTGCAGCCAGCAGCGCACTAGTGAGGCACGATCCCTAGAGTTGAAATTGGTTTAAGAAAATATAGGTTATAGAATATTGCTAAACTATAGCTAGTGGTCCTCTTTTGACCGTAGTCACCCATGTGTCAATATAAGGTAGAGTATCAGATAACATATCACCCTGAAATCACGAATCCAAGGGTTTACCACAGCCCGAGTATACGGGTGAGGCATAACTCTCGGTGAAATAACTTCAGACGTGATTACAAGTTTCGGATACTATGGAGGATAGGACAATGCCATGTATGTCCCATAAGACCCGAAGCCAATATTAGTAGAAGTTTTGCAAGTTGGGTAGCACGTCTCCCGATCTAGCATTCCGTGGTCCTTGTGACCTATTGGCGAGGATATTGATTAACGCTAATATGTTTACCCAGAATATAGAATTTAGAGATCCATAACCCATTAGTCGACCAAGGCTTTATGGATAGGAAGATAGTAAGAAGATTGTATAAGCAAGAACACCTAGTAAATTTTGATTCTCACAAAACTCGAACTACTTGTGCCTTCTTTCAAAAATCTTGTATACTTATAATTTGACTATTTTGACCAATGTTGCTATCACAGCCTAGTTTTGCAAGCTTACTCTCTTATCGAGCTTGATTCAAGACATATGTTTATTGGGGATGCCCACTAACATATTGTCTAATCAGAATCGATGTATTACGGTCTGATCAACCGTAGTGCACTCGGTTCGCTCTCTCTTTGATTATCCCACGTGGATTAAGATATCGAGGTATCTATGATCTCATCCGCGACTGCATTGACAATTCCTCTTGAAATTATACATTCGCCTTTGAATCACGAAATTGCATTCAGTGACATCTCCCTTGAACTCTTTATTGTTTTTGTCTTTCACTGAATCGGAAAGACGAAAGCTCGTAAGTGGTAGAGAGATACAGAGTATCTCCATAGCTATGATAGTGGTATACACAAGTGTAGCTACCATTGGTCAGTCATGTGATTGAGTTACTCGTTCTCCTCTCGACCCTCAAACTACTATTGGGACTTTCAAGCCATCTGAATTTGAGAATGATTAGGGTTTTACCCTTAATCAAAATGCCAACCTAGGAGACTATATATTCTCAAGAAACCAATTGTTGTGAGTCTCTAATTATTTGCTTGAAACTTGTTTTAACTAGAACCCTTGTGAAAATAGTCTGGCAGGTTTGACCCCAATAGAAATTCGCGACTCAGTTGTTAGAAATCTTTTCATATGATGTGCCTTAGAGTTGGTTACCCCGTCGATAACTCTTGTATACGGTGGACGAGTAGGCCATTCTATTTTATCGACCATGTGTCATTGTACACACTCATTTTCCACTTATTGAGGAACGATCCATGACTTATATATACCGTATCCCGTTACGCCTCGCCTTATTCTTCATTAACAAGTGTCAGGGTACAATATCCGGACCTTGGAATCCTTCTAACCTCATTATTCCTAAGACCATGTCCTAACTTCTAAGGTGGGTAGACTGTAAGCCTTCTAAAATTTTAGGATATACGAGGATTACTGAGTGATTAGAATAACTTCCATTAGGATGATGATTAGTACCCTTGGACTCCCACTTTTCATTTAGATCATTTTGTGTCCCCGGCCATGTCATTAATATTCGGAGCACGAGGCCAGTTGTTACTTTCCAACAAATGTCATATGCAAGATCTAGATGAGTCCACCTTCATCTAGGTATATCATGTCCCACTCAAACACGTTCTCTTGTACTCTATTGTTATGGTACGACTTTCAGGTCAAAAAGACTAGTTATAACCCTTACCATAATACCGGTATGCTTTCCGACTTTCATTAGAGCTTCAACTTCGATTCGAATCTTTCAACCCAATATATGGGTGTGACATACTCGAAGCCCACTACGCACATGTCACTAGTGTGCCATTCAATTGTGTCTTCTTGTACTACTTAAAAACAAAGGACACTGAAGGCGCACTTTTGGACTTTAGGAACCTAGCTAACCAATCCGACTGACAACTAGCTCAACCACTTGGACCGAAATCTATTCTAGGTTACCCCAACCTAGTAGAAATAGTTTTATCATAGGGATCTTGTCCAGTCAATATAGATTGAAGTCCAAGGTTCATCCAACCGACGACTGATATCCAAATTGGGGAACCCATTAAGACCCAGTAATACCCATTCGTGCATACCACCATATTTGGACTACAAAACCGAACTATTTGAAATAGGTCCCTATACCTATTATGTAGACTCCCCCTCTTAGAATAAGAAGTCATTCATAACCCTTATTACATCTACCTAGAAGTCGCGATACGATCTCGTATTGCATTTGCTTATGTGTGTAAATAACCACGAAAAGGGTCACAATCTTGATTTCCCAAATTTAGTCCTATTACGGAACCTATTTAGAATTTCGAGAACAGAACTTCGGTATTTGTCACGACCCGGTCCCAATTTCTTGGGTCGAATCGGATCATGCCCAGCCTGCACCGTTGTTGAGACGACGGCAGTAAGCTGTATTCAGTAGTGAAACATATGCAGATAAAATTTTAACGAATATAAAATCTTTTATTCAATTTAAAATTTCTGAAATACAACAACTATTAATACATCATTCAATTATTACTCTTGTTTCCAAAATAAATGCTAATCCAGCTCTTAAGATTCTGGGGTTCCAAGTTCTGCGGGACCAGAGTTAGACATCAGATCCTCGACGATGCAATTACCTAAAAATGTTGGTCTCCAGTCAGGAGGGAGCAAAGTACAATTCATGATAATCCAACAATTAAAATAATAATAGAGTTATGCACTTTTAAACAATTTGAAAATAAACAGTTTTTCAGCAGTTAAAACATTGTGATGTGAATAGACAATGAATATGACCGGTTTGGGTTGTACAGTTGTATCCTATTGATACGATATGGCTTATCCCCGTGTGTATGAGGGGTAAGCTAACACAGTCAGTATACTACTTTGGATGTGGTCATACTCATTACACTACTCCTCCAGTACCCAACAGTCAATCAGTCAATGCTCTCAGAGAGAGTTCCGTGTTGCATCATGGTTTAAACTTGCAATAAAACGATTATTAAATAATTGTAAACTACCACAAAATGTACTTGCCTTGATTACGACTGGATTCGATGTTGGTTCCGGGATGATGCTAGTACAATCCTCGAAACCCTACAATTTAGAATTCCTGACTTAGCACCAATATTCAATCCATATCTAGGTGTGCTAGTTACAATCTCTAGTATTTATCCTAATCAAATTTTTAGGTTATTTACAACTCTACTTAGAATGCTTATCGAGGTGAGTTACTATCTTGCAAAGAAAAAGTCAATTTAACTTTTTATTGAGAAAATCGTATTTTCCAATTATTTGATAAAACTTTGTATTTCATTATATTATATTAAAAAATAATATTTTTCTTTAAATGAGGAAAATCGTAAAATTTGTTTAAATAATAACTTGTAATTTTTCTAAATTTATTTAATATGAGAAAATAATATTAATTTTCTATAAATTAATTATTTTAATATTTTTACGTGTTTACGCCAACCACAAACCAGAAAAGAAATAAACTACACTAACTTATTACAAAACCACAGAAAATAATAAAAACTGGGCTTATGCCCTTACAGCCCATTTTACATGAATTTAAATAAGAAGAAAAACATTGGTTAGTCCTAAAATTTCCTACAATTTAATTATAAAATAAAATTAATAAATTAAAATATAATACGAGTCTCAGACTTTGGTCCAATCGTCAAAATAGCTAATGCCTCAACGTCCGGGTAAAACCGGTTTCGTTTGCATTTCGCTAAGGGCCCATGGACCGGTACGGTCGTCGCCCAAAAATCCAATTTATAAATATTTTTGAAAACTGATTTGAAATCCATTTATATAATTTTATAAAAGTTTCGGCAACATTCCCTCTATTTTCGGGATAACCCAAAACTGGGAAAATGCGCCACAATACCAATATATATATATATCCCAAACCAGGGAAAACCCATAATTTAAATTCCTCCACAAGGATTAATAACTCACAAAAATATGTTTCCGAAGAATACTCGAAAAACCCGAAATTACTCGGAAACCCGAGAATTCACAGAAACAAACCAACATAAAGATTAAACTCTCAAAACCAATCCAACAGAACCTAAATTCTTCCAAATGAAACCAACAGAAACTTCCCGAAACTAACTCGAAATTTCCGAGAAGCTAATGGGAAGAAACCACAGAACCAACTCGGAAATCCGAGAAATCACCAAAACTTATTCCGAAATGAGTCTCGAAAATACCGAGAACACAACCAGAAACTACAACCGAATCCCGTTGTAGGATCGGGGACCAAAAATCATCATCGACAATAACGAAAATGAAATGGGTCAACGGAATTATACCTCAGGTGCTCGGCTAGAGCTCTCAGGTGTAAATAATAGAGAAATGGAACTCACGGACGGTGAATCGGCTCGAGACAGCGCCTCGCCGGGGTACGGCTACGCTGGACAGCGGGATCCAGGACTGCAGAAAGCCACGGACAGCGGATCGGGGCACGAAAAAATTAGATCGGGACAGCAAGCCGGGCACGAAAAAGTGCTGGACTGGAAACAGCGCTCGAAGGTGACCGGATCGGGGCACGGGGTGCTGCGGCTCGGAGAGGAGCGACGACGGAGCCACTGGAAGGGAAACCGACGAGAGGGGTCGCGAGGAAACCGCGCCGGAGGAGATCGGGGCCGGCTGGTGGCGTGGCACCGGAGCGGGGAACAGCCGATCGGGTCGGGCCGAGAGGGGAGGCATACGGGGAGGACCGACGGAGGCCGGGGGAGCGATGCCGGAGGTGGAGCCGCGCCGGAGACCGGGCTGGGGAAGCCAGCGGGCGCGGCCAGCGCAGAGGCCGAAGGGTGGCCGGCCTGGAGTCGAGCGCCGGAGCGGCGGCCCAGGGGCGCGCGGGCTGCGAGGAATGCCCAGCTGGCCTGGCGGGGTCGTCGGGCTCAGGCTGACCTGGGCGTTGGAGAAGTGTCGAGCCCCAGTGGTCGGGATCGGAACTCCGGCTAAGGCTCGCCGGAAGTGGCTAGGGCACGGTTAGGGTTTTGGACTTTGGGGGAAATGATGGAGTGAGGAATGGAGAGGGATGAAGAGAAGGGTTTTATAGGATGTAAGAGAGGAGTTATGGAAGAAGAGGGGGTGCTCCGCCGGCGGGAGGCGAGGGGTCGGCCGGTTGTGGAAGATGAACCGAATGGTTCGGTGAAGGAAATAAAAACTTTCCTCTGCTGGTTTAAATAAAAAATGGGAGAGCGAGAAAGTTAAATGTTTTAAAATAAGTGTTTTTTTATTAGTTATTTAGTTACTTTACTATATTTAATTTATAAAAATAATCCGAAGGTGGATTCGGGTTCGGAAATGGGTTCGGATCTCGGGTGCGGGTTCGAAAATGGGCCAGACAAACAAAAGTCCAATATTTTTATTTTTTTTAAAATATTGTTTTTTTAATCATTAACAATTTTATAATAATAATAATAATTAGCAAGCAATCATTTAAATCAATTAAAATAATAAAATCGAAAATTACGGGTTTCACAACCTTCCCTCCTTAGAAAATTTCGTCCTCGAAATTAAGGCAGTGTTAGGGGTACAATCTTGCAATCATGCCTCAACCAGTCTAAGTATTCTTCCACACTAGCCTCATGCCTAACTGGACTACTATCTCATAGCAGATCAATCTAGTGCAATATGTCTATCAATTTTATCTACTATTCCGAAATAATTTTCTTTCCTCCTTAGAAACATAGTCACTAACCATAATTATGAATTTCTGTCAAGTACCGTCACGATCTTGAAAATTTGGTCTTCCATATTTTTCATACATATAATATTTCCTCCAATATATACTATACTTTCTTCAGTTTGCTAAATTATACAAAATTTAACTCTATGATTTTATACACTTCGTTTTGTCTTAATACTTCAGTATCAAGCCTCGGTAACCCAATATCATATTTTAGAATCCAACATCATACTTCTATACTCTAATTTGTCGTGATTAGAAAAAAATTTATCATTCATTACCCATACGTGATCGCTCTGTAATTTGTTTAGATGTCTATTTTCATCAACATGTGTATATCTTGATTCTAAATCCTCATTTTCCATATTTGATCCTGAAATCTCAACAAAATTTAATTATCATGCTTAAGCTCGAATCCTTCATCTTGATTTTATTGTATCATTTGACTAAACATTTCTCTGTAAAAATCTTATTAAAATCTTCCCACCTTGTATTATTTATAACTTTTCTATCTATGGTTTCTGATTTGTAATCTTTTGCATCCTTCAATTCATACGTTTACAACCTTAATTAGTTACATCTTAACTCCATAGTTTCTTGTTTCGATTGTCCCTTTCCTGATTCATCATGCATTTTCCTATAGTACATCTCCATACTTATCATTTAACTATCTCTAATCCACAATGTCCATTTGCTTAATATTCACATCATTAATTTATTCCTTCCTAGGTTTAAGTTCAATCACGAGTGTTTCATATTTCATGTACTCCATAAGTTCCTTCAATAGATCGTTCCAATTTTAATTCATCAGGCATAATCAGATTCAAGGCATGATTGCTAAATATAAAGATAAAAAGGAAAAAGTAAACATGTTTAGAATCTTCTAGATAGAGTTTAGAATATTTTGTTGTGATCAAAATCATGAGTAAACATCGAGGTATAATTTAAATAATCATAACAAGTTTAAAGTTTTAAAATGAAATAAAATAGAAAGGTCATAAAATACGACATCAATTTATTTGAGAAACAAAAGATAATGTAATTTTCCGAAATGAGGGACAATTTTCAATTCAAACTGGTATGAGGTATAGGAGTTTGTGACTCAGAAAGAATCAACAAGTTGTATGATTTTAAGATGGTGAGGGTGATTAAAATAGCCATGACAAGAATATAATTCGATAGAATATTTCTGGAAGTGGGAGCAAATGCTAGAATACAAATCCTCAGAATGATTTGGAGATAATCATGATATGAATATAGTCTTATTAATATTCGAAAACTAATTATTTTCGAAGTCACTTTGTTTCAAATTCATGCCTCGCCAGTGTGCACCTGACTGCAATGAATTTTTGACTCCATAACTTGAATAATTTAGTTTACCGAGTAATCTTCCAACTTTATCCATTTCATGGCTAAGCAAACCTAGAACAAAATCTCAATAATATTTGGAAACCTAACGATTACCTGTCATTATTTCAACTTAGAGTTTATGCCTCGCTAGTGCACAACTAGCTGCAGTAAACTTGCAGTTTTCCATAATTCAGATTAGTGACTATCACGTAAATGTGCGGAGTCATGTTAGGTTTGCTAAATATTTCCTCAACTTTGTCCTATGTGAATTTCAGAGAAATTTCAAAAATTCAAACGGGTTTAAAGCTCTAAACAGGATAGAAAATATAGATAACTGTTCTTCTGAGATCAAGGGATTTATCAAAATATGTGTTTGAGATTCAAGAGACTGGGGCTAAAATCAAGAGTATCCGATTATCTTTTCCAAAGATGAAACGATCGACTTTGATTTGAATAATTGAGTCAAACACTAGATAAGATAGAAGCATCACAGATTCGGATTAAGTAAGAAAAACCAATGAAAGTATCCCTGACAAATCACTCAGGGAATACAGAAAATTATTTTGAGTAGAATAATTCCATAACTAAGGAAAGTTGGAAATTTGAGAGAAGATAAGTCTCATTGATTCAAGAAAATCAAAATGAAATTGCCAAGAAATTAAATAGCTTTGGGACAGTTAAAAATCTCCTTGACCAAAGGAAATTTAACAATAGAATGGAAAAAATGTGATCAATTTTCTGACCGTTCCTGCTTCATGATCATAGAAGCTTTCTTAGGCTTTGATTTGATCAAGAAATTTGCATAGAGAGAGTAGGGTTTTAAGATGAGTGGAGGAAGTCAACAGATGAGAATATTCTCGGTCTTTGGAATAACTCAGGTGATAACAATCAATATTGAAATTGAAAATAACCCCTTTAAAAGAATCATGAACTAAACTAATTCTTCTGGTAATAATTGGCCTTGAGGTTTAAATGATCCCAGAAGAATTTTGATTCAGGATTGATTCCGAGAAAGTTAGTCATTTAGAAAGAAGATCAAGGCAAAAGGTTGGATAATGGTTGTAGATATATATTGGGTAGATAAGAATTTATCAGGGTTGCTAAGAGAATTCAAAATTCTACATAGCGAATGAATCAAGATTTCAATTAAAGGTAGAGAAGTAATGAAGAATTCAAAATTTAGGTTTGATAAAGAAGAAGAAGAACAAAGAATTAAATATTATTCCAAAAAGAATATGAATCCTAAGGTAGACTAGAACCTGAAAATTATGGCAGGAAAATAATCTCGAAAGTCATGGGACACTCAAAGGTACAATCAGCCTAATCTAGATAAGGTTTAGGTACAAACACAAACAAGGTATCCTACGAATCTATAAGCAGGCAAAAATAGATATTTAAGTAAATAATTTTCGGCCCTAAAATATAACATGGTGTATATCATCTAAGTGTTCTAGTTGTTTCTAAAGTCTGTTTTCCTACAGTCTCAACTATCTCTTGGTCAAGTTACAGAACTGTGCGATGGTCTAGACTAAGTTGACTAGACCAATTTACAGATCTGACCTGCATGGGCCACCACTAAAAACATGTCACGGCCCGGTCCCAATTTCTTGGGTCGAATCGGATCATGCCCAGCCTGCACCGTTGTTGAGACGGCGGCAGTAAGGTGTATTCAGTAGTGAAACATATGCAGATAAAATTCTAATGAATATAAAATCTTTTATTCAATTTAAAATTTTTGAAATACAACAACTATTAATACATCATTCAATTATTACACTTGTTTCCAATATAAATGCTAATCCAGCTCTTAAGATTCTGGGGTTCCAAGTTCTGCGGGACTAGAATTAGACATCAGATCCTCGACGACGCAATCACCTAAAAATGTTGGTCTCCAGTCAGGAGGGAGCAAAGTACAATTCATGATAATCCAACAACTAAAATAATAATAGAGTTATGCACTTTTAAACAATTTGAAAATAAACAGTTTTTCAGCAGTTAAAACATTGTGATATGAATAGGCAATGAATATGACCGGATTGGGTTGTACAGTTGTATCCTATTGATACGATATGGCTTATCCCTGTGTGTATGAGGGGTAAGCTAACACAGTCAGTATACTACTTTGGATGTGGTCATACTCATTACACTACTCCCCCAGTACCCAACAATCAATCAGTCAATGCTCTCAGAGAGAGTTCCGTATTGCATCGTGGTTTAAACTTGCAATAAAATGATTATTAAATAATTGTAAACTACCACAAAATGTACTTGCCTTGATTACGACTGGATTCGATGTTGGTTCCGGGATGATGCTAGTACAATCCTCGAAACCCTACAATTTAGAATTCCTGACTTAGCACTAATATTCAATCCATATCTAGGTGTGCTAGTTACAATCTCTAGTATTTATTCTAATCAAATTTTTAGGTTATTTACAACTCTACTTAGAACGCTTATCGAGGTGAGTTACTATCTTGCAAAGAAAAAGTCAATTTAACTTTTTATTGAGAAAATCGTATTTTCCAATTATTTGATAAAACTTTGTATTTCATTATATTATATTAAAAATAATATTTTCTTTAAATGAGGAAAAACGTGAAATTTGTTTAAATAATAACTTGTAATTTTCCCTAATTTATTTAATGTGAGAAAATAATATTAATTTTCTATAAATTAATTATTTTACTATTTTTACGTGTTTACGCCAACCACAAACCAGAAAAGAAATAAACTACACTAACTTATTACAAAACCACAGAAAATAATAAAAACTGGGCTTATGCCCTTACAGTCCATTTTACATGAATTTAAATAATAAGAAAAACATTGGTTAGTCCTAAAATTTCCTACAATTTAATTATAAAATAAAATTAATAAATTAAAATATAATACGAGTCTCAGACTTTGGTCTAATCGTCAAAATAGCTAATGCCTCAACATCCGGGTAAAACCGGTTTCGTTTGCATTTCGCTAAGGGCCCATGGACCGGTACGGTCGTCGCCCAAAAATCCAATTTATAAATATTTTCGAAAACTGATTTGAAATCCATTTATATAATTTTATAAAAATTTCGGCAGCATTCCCTCTATTTTCGAGATAACCCAAAACTAGAAAAATGCGCCACAATACCAATATATATATTTATCCCAAACCAGAGAAAACCCATAATTTAAATTCCTCCACAAGAATTAATAACTCACAAAAATATGTTTCCGAAGAATACTCGGAAAACCCGAAATTACTCGAAAACCCGAGAATTCACAGAAACAAACCAACATAAAGATTAAACTCTCAAAACCAATCCAACAGAACCTAAATTCTTCCAAATGAAACCAACAGAAACTTCCCGAAACTAACTCGAAATTTCCGAGAAGCTACTGGGAAGAAACCACAGAACCAACTCGAAAATCCGAGAAATCACCAAAACTTATTCCGAAACGAGTCTCGGAAATACCGAGAACACAACCGAAAACTACAACCGAATCCCGTTGTGGGATCGGGGACCATAAATCATCATCGACAATAACGAAAATGAAATGGGTCAACGGAATTATACCTCAGGTGCTCGGCTAGAGCTCTCAGGTGTAAATAATAGAGAAATAGAACTCAAGGACGGTGAATCGGCTCGAGACAGCGCCTCATTGGGGTACGGCTGTGCTGGACAGCGGGATCCAGGATCGCGAAAAGCCAGGGACAGCGGATCGGGGCACGAAAAAATTAGATTGGGACAGCAAGCCGGGCACAAAAAAGCGCTGCACTGGAAACAGCGCTCGAAGGCGACCGGATCGGGGTACGGGGTGCTGCGGCTCGGAGAGGAGCGACGACGGAGCCGCTGGAAGGGAAACCGACGAGAGGGGTCGCGGGGAAACCGCGCCGGAGGAGATCGGGGCCGGCTTGTGGCGTGGCGCCGGAGCGGAGAACAGCCGATCGGGTCGATCCGAGAGGGGAGGCGTACGGGGAGGACCGACGGAGGCCGGGGGAGCGACGCCGGAGGTGGAGCCGCGCTGGAGATCGGGCTGGGGATGCCGGCGGGCGCGACCAGCGCAGAGGTCGAAGGGTGGCCGGCCTGGAGTCGGGCGCCGGAGCGGTGGCCCAGGGGCGCACGGGCGGCGAGGAACGCCGGGCTGGCCTGGCGGGGTCGCCGGGCTCAAGCTGTCCTGGGCGCTGGAGAAGTGTCGAGCCCCGGTGGTCGAGATCGGAACTCCGGCTAAGGCTCGCCGGAAGTGGCTAGGGCACGGTTAGGGTTTTGGACTTTGGGGGAAATGATGGAGTGAGGAATGGAGAGGGATGAAGAGAAGGGTTTTATAGGATGTAAGAGAGGAGTTATGGAAGAAGAGGGGGTGCTCCGCCGGCGGGAGGCGAGGGATCGGCCGGTTATGGAAGATGAACCGAATGGTTCGATGAAGGAAATGAAAACTTTCCTCTGCTGGTTTAAATGAAAAATAGGAGAGAGAGAAAGTTAAATGTTTTAAAATAAATGGTTTTGTTTTTATTAGTTATTTAGTTACTTTACTATATTTAGTTTATAAAAATAATCCGAAGGTGGATTCGGGTTCGAAAATGGGTTCGGATCTCGGGTACGGGTTCGGAATTGGGCCAGACAAACAAAAGTCCAATATTTATATTTATTTATTTTTTAAAAAATATTGTTTTTTAATCATTAATAATTTTATAATAATAAAAATAAAAATTAGCAAGCAATCATTTAAATCAATTAAAATAATAAAATCAAAAATTACGGGTTTCACCGTATTGCACGGATTGCAGGCCCTCTGAGAAACGTAGGGTTCTTCGAGTTAGCAAGTGAATGGACTAGAGTAACCCGATCCAGCAAATAAGACAATGGTTCATAGACTTTCATCCTATCTGCATAATTGGATACTCTCTACCGCTCTTGAAACTTCAAAATTGCTCTTGATTATTCTTTCTTATCTTCCTGTCCTTCCTATTGTAGAGTGACAAAAGGTCATGCTTATTAGAATTTACCAATATTTTTTAGATACTTGTGTAAATTAATGCTTATTAAATATTGGGTTGTTTGGTAGATAGGAGCGGATTATAAATACCATAAGCAGTAGGTATCTATTGGTAGAAATTTTTAGCAAGTAGTTGGATGAATGTAAAGTTTTAGTTACATGAGATTGGAGGGAGTAGTGTGACCAAAGGTGGGTAGAAGTCCTCGGAGTTCCGTAGTTACAAAATGGCTAGGAGGAGGATATGAACTGTTTTTTAAGGAAGTAAAAATTCGAGGAGATTAAGGTAAAGGTAGATTTCTTTTTGAATTTAAGAAATAGTTATGAATTAGAATTTCGAGGACGAAATTATTTTTAAGGTGGGTAGATTTGTAACCCCTCTTCTCGAAATTTTGATAATTTATTTTTATTCATTTATTTAAATTAAATGGTGATTTTTAGATTTTATAAATAATTATTTAGTTAATTTTTACGGTAGATAATTTTATCCATAGTGGAGTTTTGGAGTACAAGGCGACTAGGAATCGTGGCACGGATAGTGCAATGGCGTGCATTGACTAGTGTGTTAGCCCTGATAGGGAAGGTCGAACCATAGCGATGTCCTAACTAGGAAAACCAAGCCAAGTTGCGACTTAACCCTTACCGAAGGTTTATTTATTTATTATTTATATTATTGAATTTTAGGGAAATCGGTTATACCATTTTTAGTCCGAACAGGACCCGAACTGAGCCCAAGGCCATGTAGTCAGGCGGCACGTCCTATGACATTCGAGTAGATAGAATTTGGTATGAGGGTATTGTATTTCGTTTTAATGAATTAATAGAAATTTTTAAGTATTTTTAATTAAATATTATAAATATTATTATTGGTGATATTCAGTAACTTTCGTATAAATGGGTCTTTGTGTATTTTGGGATTATTAGACTGCGCATAATGGTATATATACACCATTATTGTTTTATTAAATTTTGTTATATTTATTATTATTTTATTGAGGTTATTATATAGATAATATTATTTAATTATTATTGGTTATAGTATTTTTTTTCAATTAAATATTATTATAGATAGTCATATATATATATTTTTTTTTATAGATAGTCATATATATATATATATATATATATATATATATATATATATATATATATATATATATATATATATATATATACAAACATGGCCTACACTAGGAATAGAAAATATGGAGATTTGTATTTCTATAAAAATATTTATTTAGATTTAGGGAGATTTAGTATATATATATATATATATATATATATATATATATATATATATATATATATATATATGTATATATATATATATATAAGAATAGACTTGCTAAAAAGAAAAAAAAAAGGAAATTGGGCCATGCACACTGTTCCTTGCGGGAACAGTGGCCCCCAAGAGCTAAACCCAGCCGCTTAAGTAGCAGCAACAACCAAAAAATCCAAGCCCCAAACCCGAGCTCCAACTGAGCCCAACCCGAGTAATGGAAACCGCTCGGTTTCAACAGCATACGCAGATGCGTATATATCCGAGAGATGGAAGGGGAGTCGGCCAAAACCCTAGGACCCCTGGATCTCCAACGACCTCGCGCACCCCTGACACTCGTCGTCGGCCACCCTCGCACGCCGGAGGACGATCACCGGCCGACCACGAAGCCGTGCGCGCGCCACACGCAACGACAGCAGTTCGTCGTGAGGTACCTCTCTTCGTCGAGTGATTTTTTTTTCATATGTTCGACCAAATCGCGAACCGTTTAGTCCGCTGGATAGACACCCTAACCATCTAAAAACCTTATCAATTAGTTAGTGTTGAGCTAGATGATATTCGGTGAGAAATCGAAGAGAAATTAGATAAAACCCCATTTTTTTCGGAAAACAGAATAGGATTAATCCGGTCCAGAGTGCCATATTGGCAGGGATTTCCTGGTCTAAATATTTGGAATTTTCAAAAACTAATTCGATACAGTCTTAGACAACCTAAAGGGCTGCCAAACCCTTTTTACGAAATTCGATTTCATCGACCGAGTGTTGAGAAATCCTCTTCCCAATTTTGATGAAAAACTGATTTCAAATAGTAAAAATTATGAAAAACTCTTCGATACGACGTGCGTCCCACCAATCCGGGTGACATGGTCGCGAACCGAAAGTATCGAAAGGTGCGTAACGGCTTCGTGGACGTGTTGGCTTTGACGGAATTCAAATTGGTCGCGTGTGCGCGACGAATTTGATGCGTATCCGTCGAAATTCACCGTATCGGCCTCTATGCAAATTTCCTAATTAGTTTGTGCACGCTCGTCAGATTGAGACGAAACTTGTGCCAGCAGGACCGTATCATTTTTCTGGTCCTGTATGCCAAGTTTGGTCCGATTCTGAGATAGTTGATTGGATCGCCGTTTTGCGGGCCCCACGGTCCAACTTAACGGGCGATTTTGTGTACGGCTTGCCGGAATCCAACTTAGGACATACGGTTGGGTTCGTATCGAAAAACTAGATCCGTATACATATAGTTTGACGACTTTAGAGACCGTTGACTCTGGCACATTTTTCGGTGCAAAGCGGGTCCAACGGCGGATACCGTTTTGATCCGAAATTACCGTTTTGCTCCTGTGTCCAGAATTGGACTTAAGGACAGGCAATTCTAGCTATTTTGATTATTTTGAGAATATTGGTAATGTTTATTTCAGCTTCCGGGGACTGTTATACGGGTTTTGACTATTGTGGCACATTGGGTAGTTCAGACTGTCGGTTTCACCAGTAGAGGACCACAGGCGAGTAGAGTTTATTATTTGTTTTCAGTATTGATCTTTACTATACATCAGTGCTTAGTCGATAGATATGTTATTTCAGTTTTATATTGATTTTGTTCTTTGTTGTGTCGGGAGGTGAAGTACCAACGATGTGTGATCTGACCTTAGACCGGGTAGACAGTGTAGACAGTGATTTATTATTGCAAAGTAGAGAGTATAGACAGTAATTTATTATTGCACTTATATCTTGTAGACCGTGTAGACCGTGATTATTATTGCATTTAAACTGTGTAGTTCGTGATTATTATTTTGTAGACAGTGTTTCTTTATTACAATATTTTCTGTAGACCGTGTAACTGTAGACCGTGTAACTGTAGACCGTGTAACTTTAGACTGTGTAGACTGTGTCGCATAATTGTCCCGAGACCGATCACATATCAAAGGTACTTCAGTTGGTCAGTTGGTGAGTATTTTATTGTATTTTATTTTCTGTTCTTATTACTCAGTTTTATTGTCTTTCTTTATTTTATTTTATGAATCATATGTCTAAAGGCTAACCCCTGATATATAGTCATTTTCATATATTAGAACTGCATTCAGTGAATTGTACTCATTCCATTCCTGACTGAAAACCAATATTTTTCAGGTTAGCCGTAGATTCATTTAGCATGGGAGATACGGGGGTACTTGCAGACAAAGGCCTAGAGACTAGCTAGATAGTGGAGTTGTAGCCATTCAAATATTTGTACAAGTTTATATTTTTCAGCAAATGTAAAACTTGTGAATATTGTAAGTTAAATTAATTATGTGAATGAGCATTATTTGTGATTTTGATCTTCATGGCCGTGACAGCGCTCTACCGCCGACACTGCGACGTAGGCTAGCTTGGACACGTCTCGTATCCGTTTTTAAAAAAAAAACGGGTGCGGGTCGTGACAAAAGGGTTCGAGTCGGTGTACTTGCCTTGCCTTCGTTGCACGAGAGTAGTAGAGCATGAATGTTCACCTGGTTTTGCATAAGTTTGTTAGGGTTAAAACAATGTTAACTAATTATTGCTAACTATATCCATTTGCTAGTTTACTTTATATATATATATATATATATATATATATATATATATATATATATATATATATATATATATATATATATATATATATAATAATTTGATCAAAAATAAGTAGTAGTGAAAATATCTTTAACTATATTTTGCAGAATCATTTATGTTTATATCTAAGAAACTAGCAATATTTTGAATAACATATATAATATAGTTTTTAAAATAATCACTAGTAAAACACCTTAAAATGCTGGCTAGTTAAATTATTTATAACATTAAAAATATAAATATAATATTTTGGGAATCTCTATATACTTCATAGAAATACCAATTATATATACCGTATCCAAATAGTCCTTAGTAGAATATTCTAGTAAAGCTTTAGACAATTTAAGCTAATACTAAATTTTGGTACAATATGTATTAGACAGAAACTCATATTAATCTGTAGATTTCTTAATATGCATAGATTAAAATCTGCTAGTACAATTATCTATAGAAATATTTACAATAATTATTTAATACATATATAGTACAAAATCAGCATGAAATACCTGTACTAACATATACAAATATATACATTCAATTATACTGTAATATATATACATATATATAATTTAGTTGTTTCAAGTGACTGGCCCAGAGCCCAGTACACAATGTCTGAATAGAACCAAATTTTAACTCAGAAGATCCTTTTCCCGGCTAGAGCCTATAACTCATAAATCAATATTAGCAAAATCAAGTATGTCTTATTACTTACTGGTTTGAGCCCTCCTTAACAAAAATCTGACTTAAAATAACTTACTAAACTACTAAAACTTTAACTGTAAGCCAGTAGACCCCATCCCCTCTGTTGCAACAATTCAGCCCAAAGCAAAAAAGCATTACTGCTACTCCCCCATTGGATGTTCATCCGAGCAACGATATAAAGTTTAGAAGCATGAGTATCACTCTTCATCTAGACACACTTGCACATATAGAGACCCAGCTTTGAATATATAGAATAGATGTACACTCAAAACTTAAATCCAACCCATCACATGCCAAGCTTTTGCCACTTCTCAACCTCTCAAGATTTATGCATCAAAGCTAAAACTCCTCACACCAATCACCAGCACCCAGACAACTAGAATTAAACATAGTTAAATTTATATAGACATTTAAACAAACCCAAGCTAGAAGTACATCCAATCACCAAGTCAAGCTTCCTGAACATAGGCTCAACTGCAACAGATGTTCTTCTGCTCCAAACACAAACTGAATTTCGAAACCAGAATTAGCGACAAGACTCCGTTGTATTCTAACACACTTCTGTATCCTAACGCGACTCAACCCGATCACAACCTACTGTAGGAGAGAGACAAAAGGCCGGACACGAGAAACCTGGACTCCCCTGCATCCTGTCCCCATCCTAAGCCGACACCGCCAATTAATTCTAGCTAGAAGCAAAACATCACACTAAGAAAGTAAGGTAGTACCTGAAGAAAGGAGAGCAAATCTGGAAGAAGGAGCCAACTCCGAGGGTTCGAACAATCTCACGAGTCTGATACAGTCTCCTTATGATCGAAAAACAATTTGAAACCCTGATTAGACATTTCATCAAATAGGTTTAAAGCACAAAGAAAAAATAGGAAGTATTAGGAACTAATAATTGTTCCTTCAAAGATCTCAAGAATTCATCAAGGATTAAAGCAAGAATCTAATCATTTACAAGGAAAAAAATCAAACTCAATCGTTCGTGGTCCAGTCGAACGACCAATTCGATCCCGATCCTTCGCTGATCCAAACTTCCAAACAAGAAAAAAATTCCACACCAAGAAACTCAGTAAGGACACAGGAAAATATTTCCAGATCCAACTAAAAATTGACATCGACACTCACCTTGTCGATCGACCCAGAGATAGAGAATCGAATTTGCAAGAAGGGAAAATCTCGCAGTGGGGGATCACCGGAGAAGACAGTGCCACCGGAGAAGTAGCCGACAACGGGAATGATGATGTCGAACCTTCGCTGAGAAGTCAAGGCCAATCGACTGGTCTCAACCAATCTTCATATATGAACCAGTCGTCAACAGGATGATCGGCACACTACCTCCACAGGAGAAGGAATCGTCGAAGTAGAAGTCAGCCCTCGCTGATCGACAATGAGCTTATGGTGGAGGTGTCGAGGAAGAATCTCGGACGTGGGAGCAGATGAATCAACCGTCGAGTGTCGCGGAGTGGTGGCCGCCGCGAAGATGACGAATAGTCGCCACCAGGAAGAGCGGATCGCCGAAGAGGAGATCCTCGTATCGTCGTCAAGACAACAGTCACGGGTGCGGGGACTCCTCGTGTGCTGTTGCCTAGGAGAGGTTCCTTATCGTCGTCGGGAAGAGCTCAAATAAAAACTTGGGTTAGGGTTTAGACTTGAAGTTTGGGGGAGGGATGGTCGAGCGCTCTGCTCTCATTTCTTGAGCAGAGAAGAACTTAAGACAAAGAGAGAGAGAGTGTGGTGAGGATTTAAATAGATTTTTAGAAGAGAATGGATATTTAGAAAAAGGTCCCAAATAAATTATTTTATTACAATTGTTGTAAAAAAATCAGTTAGAAAGGTTTGTTGAGTTTGTTAGAAAGAGGGGGAAATTTTGTTACAAGTTTGTTAGGAAGTTAAGAAGTAGTTAGGAAACTTGAAGAGCACTCCAAGCATGCTAGTCTTCTCAACAAATATTTATTTATAAAATTACAAGGGAAAATTAAGTTTGTAAATGACTATCCTTCAACACAAAAATAATATTCCAAAATTTTAAAATACTATAAATTCATAAAATTAGGAAAGTGGGGTTACAAAGGGATATGTAGATGGTTATATAGGCCACTCGCAGGTTTTCATAGATCGTAAAATGATCAATCGATGAGAGATAAAAAGAGGGAAGAACAGGGGTTACATGCGGTTGCACCGCTGCTGCTGTGGCCTGTTGTCGCCGTGCGTTTCACGCCTGCTCGGCGCTGCCACGGTCGTCGGCCACCGCGGCGAGGCACGCACGGGGTCGGGGTCGACATGGGAAGGACGACAGCTGGTGTTAGGGTTTGGGGTTCAGGGTTTTAATTTTATCTCTAGCTCTCTCGCTCTCTCTCTCTCTCGATACTATATATATATATATATATATATATATATATATATATATATATATATATATATATATATATATATCCACTACCAAAATACAATCAATTAGCGACGGATATTTAGCGACGGAATTTTTTAGTCGGCGTTAGCGGCGGATTAGTGGCCGCTGGCCGACTGATTACCGACCACATGCCTTTGCTATTTTTATTTTAATTTTAGGGGGAGGAAAGGTCGCATATCCCTCGCTAGACTGTCGGAGTTATAGCGACGGATTTATAGTCGTCGCTACACAGTCGATTATTTGGCGGGAATTGTGTAGAGAATTGGCGGGACATATCTTCGACGACTTAGCGACGGATATTCAGTCGGTACGTATCAAAAAAGGCGACTGCTGGGCGACGGGTTTTTGCCAGTCGCGAGTCCGTCACTATATATACATACCAGACTTTAAATGAAACGGCGGGAGGAACTTTTTGCATTCCCCCCAAATTCACTTACTCTCCTCTCTCTCTCTCTCTCTCTTTTCTCTCTCTCTTGCGGTGTCGTATAGGGGCTGGGCGGCGCGCTTGGGGCTGGGCCGTCCGGGGCTGGGCGGCTGGCTTGGGTCGGGGACTGGGCGGTAGGCTTGGGACGGGGGCGTCGGGGGCTGGGCGGCGGGCTTGGGGCTGGGGCGTCGGGGGCTGGGCGGCTGGCTTGGGTCGGGGTCTGGGCGGTGGGCTTGGGGCGGGGGTGTCGGGGTCTGGGAGGCGGGCTTGGCGTTGGGGCGTCGGGGGCTGGACGGGGGCGTCGGGGTCTGGGAGGCGGGCTTGGGGTTGGGGCGACGGGGGCTGGGCGGTTGGCTTGGTCGGGGTCTGGGCGGTGGGCTTGGGGCGGGGGCGTCGGGGTCTGGAAGGCGGGCTTGGGGTTGGGGCGTCGGGGGCTGGGCGGCTGGCTTGGGTCGGGGGCTGGGCGGTGGGCTTGGGGCGGCGGCGTCGGGGGCTTGGCGGCTGGCTGGGGACGGGGGCATCGGGGGCTGGGCGGCTGGCTTGGGTCGGGAGCTGGGCGGTGGGCTTGGGGCGGGGGCGTCGGGGTCTGGGAGGCGGGCTTGGGGCTGGGGCATCGGGGGCTGGCGGTTGGCTTGGGTCGGGGCCTGGGCGGTGGGCTTGGGGCGACGGCGTCGGGGGCTGGGCGGCTGGCTTGGGGCGGGTGCGTCGGGGCTATTTGCAACCGACGCACACCCATAAGCACTCTTCATATATATATGCAACCGAACTACTGGGCGGCGGGCTTGGGGTGGCAGGCTTTGGTTGGGGGCGGCGGGTGGCTTTGCTTCTCAAATTCATCTAAGTTTATATATTGGCTAAATAATGTGTTATCCATATTGGGTGTTCTATTAGTTTTGTGGTGTTTGGATTAGTAAATGTGAATATATATGGGGTTTGGATTCATGGTGTATATGTTCACTGTCTCAAGGACAGTACGAGTTCTATCTGTTGTGTGCTTCTGTATAGATGTATATATCTATACATCTAGCTGTGATATACATATGTGTATGTGACAATCTCAGTTAGCGACGGACTAGTTACCGGTTAGCGACGGATATTTTCAGGTCCATTAATTGTATTAATCTACGGTACGACATGGTGATCAGGACATAGTCCCTGCAGCCATTCGACTGGCGAGGCAGAAACTATGTAGCCGTAGATAAAGTTGCCTGTCCTCCGACCCTCATCCCTCGGCAATGATGATACGGCAACCTATCACTATATCTTATATAGTAGTAGATGATGTCTTAGTATTACATTAGTGAGTTCATCTTGATTCTGTTACGTCCTTCAGATACTAGATACGATAAGAACATATACTACACGATATGTATACAGAATATAGATGATCCACACTAATGTATGCTTGAATGAATCTTGGGTTGTGTTCTGAGCCATCCGTTCTCACACTTAAAACACATAGGAATTAGTAGTGTGAGAGCGCCGGAGAGAGTGAGAGTGCCGGAGGGGGGGAGGAGAGAGAGAGAGTAAAATGGTACGACATGGTGAAGTAGTACTGTATTTTGGCTCCAGTTCCAGCTCTATTTGCATTAATCTACGGTAAGACATGGTGATCAGGACATAGTCCCTGCAGCCATTCGACTGGCGAGGCAGAAACTATGTAGCCGTAGATAAAGTTGACTGTCTTCCGACCCTCATCCCTCGGCAATGATGATACGACAACCTATCACTATATCTTATATAGTAGTAGATGATGTCTTAGCATTATATTAGTGAGTTCATCTTGATTCTGTTACGTTCTTCAGATACTAGATACGATAAGAACATATACTACACCATATGTACAGAACATAGATGATTCACACTAATGTATGCTAGAATGAATCTTGGCTTGTGTTCTGAGCCATCCGTTCTGATCAAGCATCTTCCTTCTCCTCTCCTCCACCATGGCACTGAACCAATCTGCTCCTCCCTACTTCCATTCTTTTTATTTGACTCTCTCAGCCACATATGACATCCAGCTCAAGTGTAGAGTCGGGGGAGAAGAAGTGGGCAGGAAGAGGAGGGGAAGCAGCACAGCCGGCGACATGACCCGGAGGAAGTACAGAGGTTTTCTTCAACAGCCGTAGAAGAACTATAAGGATATATCTTTTCACAACATGTCATCTTGTCAAAGACCCTTCATGTGAATATCATGTTACCGCGGTGTCGGAAGACTAACATGTCATAAGTTTTCAAAGCCGTGTGTTTTGACATAATCTTCCCAACTCTTTCCTTCTATGTAGTAATCTTGCATTATTACATAGCAGGAAAGAGTTTGGAGGATTATGTCAAAACACATGGCTTAGAAAATTATGACATGTTAGTCTTCCGACACCGCGGTAACATGGTTGTCACATTAAGGGTCTTTGACAAGGTGATATGTTGTGAAAAGATATATCCTTATAGTTCTCCTACGGCTGTTGAAGAAAACCTCTGTACTTCCTCCGGGTCATGCCGCCGGCTGTGCTGCTTCCCCCTCCTCTTCCTGTCCACTTCTTCTCCCCCGACTCTACACTTGAGCTGGATGTCGTATATGGCTGAGAGAGTCAAATAAAAAGAAGGGAAGTAGGGAGGAACAGATTGGTTCAGAGCCATGGTGGAGGAGAGGAGAAGGAAGATGCTTGATCAGAACGGATGGCTCAGAACACAAGCCAAGATTCATTCTAGCATACATTAGTGTAAATCATCTATGTTCTTATCGTATATAGTATCTGAAGGACGTAACAGAATCAAGATGAACTCACTAATGTATGCTAGAATGAATCTTGGGTTGTGTTCTGAGCCATTCGTTCCGATACTTGGCAATTAAGCCATTCGACTGGTGAGGCAGAAACTATATGGCTACTTGCATGTTCTTCCAACTTTAAATTACAAGATTACTACATTAGGTTAAATAAATCACTAACCTCATCACGGCCAATGTTTACAGTCTTGGTCTCAACTGTCTTCGATTCTATGATCCCATGCTTTCGGAAAATAGACAACGCAGACTCCATGGAATAGAATGGCCTTACATGCAAATCGTCTGTGATTATGTATCTTTTCCCTCCTTTCACAAACACGCCATCCTTGTTGCCTCCATCTGCAACCCCCTCCCACGCAATATCCTTATCCATTGCCTTACCACAGGGATATCGAGCGCCAATAACCGAACTATATAGACGGTGAGTCTTGGTGTAGCACTCAAATATGGGGCACCCGTAAATTTGCCGAGGTTTTAAATCATCGACATTGAGTTTTAAACCCTCACATAGCCTTTCTGCTTCACTTCTAGGCTCGAGCAGCATCTTCTTGCAAGCTTCCGTCTCCAGATACTTAGTGTCAAGATTCTGGACGCTTTCGTAGAGCATGTCAACGCATCCTAGCATCAATTTCCTGTCGAGGAAATTGACGCTAGGATGCGTTGACATGCTCTACGAAAGCGTCCAGAATCTTGACACTAAGTATCTGGAGACCGAAACTGGCAAGAAGATGCTGCTCGACCCTAGAAGTGAAGCAGAAAGGCCACGTGAGGGTTTAAAACTCAATGTCGATGATTTAAAACCTCGACGAATTTACAGGTGCCCCACATTTGAGTGCTACACCAAGACTCACCGTGATGAGGTTAGTAATTTTTTTAACCTAAGACATGGGATCATAGAATCGAAGACAGTTGAGACCAAGACTGTAAATATTATGTGAGTTCATCTTGATTCTGTTACATCCTTCAGACACTAGATACGATAAGAACATATACTACACTATATGTACAGAATGTAGATGATTCACACTAATTTATGCTAGAATGAATTTTAGGTTGTGTTCTGAGCCATTCTTTCCCATACTTGGCAATTAAGCATGTGAAATAGAACTGATTATGTTTAGTTTGTCTTACGATACAGATTTTCACATCCAAATTGAAATGGATCGTTACTTCGTTGTTCGTACATGGATGTACTAGCGGATCAACCTCCTGGACCGTAGGTACTTATAAGTATTGACCGTATCGGATTAGTATCGATCTATCGTTTTGGTATGGGCCGTATCGGTTGGTATTGGTCTTAGCGAATTGGTATCGTCCTATCCGATATGTATCGGCCGTATAGCTAGGATTCATATTGGCCTTATCGGTTTGGTATCGGTCATATCCGATAGGTATCGGCCGTGTTGGATTATTATATACCATTTCGGATTAGTATCGTGGAAGGTTTAGTAACAACTGTACTTGGATTTCTCTCTTCTAGAGCTAGATTACCATTGCAAGAGAGTCACGAGAACGTAGATGGCCAGTTACAGAACATACATTCTTCCTTTTCAATCTCGCTTTTCCTGATGGAAAAGGAAGTATGTATGTTACTGTAACTGGCCAATCACGATCTGGTGATTCTCTTGCAATGGTATTCTAGCTCGAGAAGAGAGAAATCCAAGTACAGTTGTTACTAAACCTTCCACGATACTAATCCGAAATAGTCTATACTAATCCAACACGGCCGATACCTATCGGATATGACCGATACCAAATCAATAAGGCCAATATAAATCCTAGCTATTCGGCCGATACATGTACATATCGGATATAGGACGATACCAATTTGTTAAGGCCAATTCCAATATGATACGTCCTATACCAAATCGATAATACTAATCTGATACACTAGATACTAAGTACATCTGGCCTATACCAGCAGATCCACAAATTACTGCACGATAGGCCCAACGACTCTAGTTACATCCGGTTATTGGTGAGTACATGATTACATAGTAATTCTGTTAGTCTTGTGATACAGATTTTTACTCTCTCATGCTACCAACGTCACAACTTTTCCAGTGCTGCTCCCTCTAATGATGATGAACGCAAAAAACCAACGTCACAACTTTTATAACTTGAGTAAATTTCTTTACCCTATATGAAAATTTCTGTTGTCAGAAAGATGGCTCCTAGAACTCGTCGAGGTGGTGTTGCTAGTCGAGGAAGGGGTCGAGGCAAGAAACCCTTGGAGGTCGACACGGAGGAAGTCTCCATCGTCAAACAAGAGCCGGTGACTGTTAAGGAGAAGGTGTCACCAAAGGTCGAGGTCAAGGAAGAACCGATGACTATCAGGGAAGAGATTGCTCCCAAGCTTGAAGCTAAGGAGGAGCCACCGTCAGAGAGTAGTAGCATCGGGACCGACCCTCCTGTCCCTACAGAAGACCTCAACCAGATTGAGCCTTCGTATGCAAAGTGGCTGATAGAATGGTACATGCCTCAACGCAACTATCATCCATGGCTGTGAGAATTCATCGTCTGACTTGTGGTCTTTGTTGAGGCCAAAGTCGATTTTCCTATGTGTTTCGGAATATTTGTGAAAATTTTGGAATATTTATGCTATGATCGGTCGCCAGCGATGGATATTAGGTTACTGTAACTGGCCAACTCTTTCATATGTGTTTTGGAATATTTGTGAAAAATTTGGAATATTTGTACTATGATCGGTTTATAACGATGGATATTAGGTTACTCTTCCGGATAATTGATGTCTATTTTATATTAATTTGGTTTGTTCTATATGATTCTTGGATAATTGGTGTGCATTAAATTCGTATGTGCATATTTGGTCTATGTGATTCTTGGATAATTGGTGTGCATAATATATTTGGTCTATGTGATTGTTGGATAATTGGTGTGCATTATATATTGGTTTGGTTTATGCAAATTTTTGCGAACAGGAAAAGCGCTGTAATTTTTTTTCAAAATATTCTCAGTTAGCGATGGGCTTGTGACCGTTTTGCGACGGTTACCACCAGTTTCGGACTACTTTTGGACGGTTATTCCGTCGCTAACTGGATATTTGAAAATGTTCCCAGGTAGCGACGGTTGGTCGACGGATTATCCGTCGGCATGGTATATTGTTCGACGGAATAGCGACGACCTATCCGTCGCCCTTGTTCTGGAAATAACAAGAATTTCCAGAACAAGATCGACGGTTAATCCGTCCGTATTCCGTCGATATATATTGACGGAATAGCCACGACTTATCCGTCGCCATGTTGCTGGAAATGACATGAATTTCCAGAAGCTGATCGACGGATTTTCTGTCAGAAAACCGTCGCTAATCCGTCCTTTGTTATCGAAGGCGTCGACGGATTAGCGACGGCCTGATACACTCTGATACGCTATTACGACGGGTTACCGACGGAAATTTACGTCGCTATTGTCTACACATTTCAGTACTTAATACTTGAAAAGGACGCTAGTCCGTCGGAACGTCGTCGCTACTGCTTTGTATTGTTAAGTCGATAAAATATCGCTATTCCGTCGCATGTCGACTACGTAGCGACGGACAGTTAATAGCGACGAGCTGATTGCCGACGGATTTTTTTGGCCAAAATCCGTCAGTGATCGGTCGCTAATTGTAATTACCGTCGGATTGGCGACGGATGTGGCCGTCGCTAAATCGATAAATTTTGGTAGTGATCCTTGTGGACTTGGGTCTGGGGCAATTAGCTCACCCACGAGATCTTCATGATCTTGTGAGAATTTGATTTCTTTATTTCATTTTATATATATATATATATATATATATATATATATATATATATATATATATATATATATATATATATATGTAAATAAAAATATAATAAATATATATATATATATATATATATATATATATATATATATATATATATATATATATATATATATATATATATATATATATATTATATATGTAAAAAAAAAAAAAAAAAAAAAAAAAAAAAATATATTATATATATGTATATATTATTTATATATACAAGCAAATGTATTCCTAAAAAAATTATAAAAATTCCTAAAATCCTAAAATATTTTCATCAGAATATTTTAGTAAATAATCTATACTGTACATCTACTAACTATATAAAATGCAACAATCTTTGCTATTGTTATTAATATCAAACTATTAGATTTTGAATACAAGCATTTTATACTTAAGGAAATGTTGTAACAATCAATAAAATTAATAAATTCCAAACTTTCCAAAAAGAATAAAATACTTTTTTGAAGTCTTGGGTACATAAACTGCTACAACTTATCTATTTATAAAATGTAGCATTTGAAAGTTGTTACCCAACATATTATAAAAATCTAAAATTTTAAAATCCAATAATTAAAAGAATATTGTGAAATTAAGGGAGATTTACATCCTACCCAAATTATAAAAAATTTGTCCTCGAAATTAAAATAAATCTAACATCAAGGAACCCGAAATTAAATACGAAGGGAGAACAAATATGCCCAATCATAACCCGGTTCCAAACCGCGGAAGGACATGGTTAACACAGGAACCCAAAATGACGTCATATTCTATAAGATGGGGTATTCTTCATTCAATACCCTACCCAACTTATAGAAGTTGGTTAACCGTAAAATCGCAGTTACAATGCTTCTTAGGAGGACAATTTTCGTAGGGGAGGCATGAGAATATTGGACACTTCTAACCGCAGTCACCGATCTAAGTAATCCTAGATATTTCCATTGCGTTCTTGGTCAATAACTTCTATAGGAGAATTGTTGTCGTTAACATTGTTCCTATCGGCTATGCTTTTGATAAAATGGTAGGAATCTCTTGTTCGAATATAACTAAAACATTTTGCTTCAAGGGATTTCACTCTTCGCCTAACGTGGAAAACTAAGAGATGAACTTGAAGAACTTAGGAAAATATGGATTTATGGCTAAGTGATGAGAATCTATAATAAGTAGATGAACTTTGCTATAGAATATGATAAGGTAAGTGTTCGAAATCTTTACGTCATAATGACTAGTGTGTGTGGGATCGATGTTTGGTGTCATGTAGGAGGCATGTGCTTGCTTGGGTGGAATGCATACATCATAGTGTGATGTGTCTTGCATGGATCATGGGTATTTAGTTTATTTGAGGAAATGGGTCAAATTCGCACAAGTAAAATCATATCAGACAAAATAGACATCTATGGTTTGTTCTAGGAAAATATGTCATACATGTGATGTAATTAAAATGGAGCACAAGAAGGCACTTTTGTGTGGGACAAGAGTGGACGTTATGAACCACAGTTTTATTAGCTCAATTGAAACCAATTTATCCCAATGAATTGCTAATTTAAGAACCTTACATTCTAGAGAGGCTAGGAATCTGAGGCTTGGAATTGATACACCTCAAAAATCTCGTTCTCGACTTAAACTAAGACATGATTCTATGATAGAATGGATTTGAAGAACCAAGATGATGATCCTTTACCGTGGTTATCTAAACGCACGAGCAAAGGGATATAAAAGCAATATGATGATTGTATCGCAACCTCCAACCAGATGGAAGAACGGTTATGGATGGAATCCAAATTTGGTATCCTATTCTAAAAGATAGAGTACACTGAGTTCAAGATTCTACCCAACTTATAGAAATTGGCTGATCGGAGAAAGCACAATTATAGGGCTTCTAAGAAGGTCAAATCTCAAGGGGCTATATGAGGATATGAGGTACTTCTAATCGTAGTAACAGGCTCTATAGTAAGCCAAGGTACTGCTTATTTAACATTACCCATAATGCACCATGTTTCATCAAAACAGAAGGAGAGGTCTTGGTCAAGCATACCCAGAAACATATTGGTACAGCATTCCATTCATCGCACAACATATGATACGAAGAAAATATGGTTAAAGGGTTTATAGAAGGTGGATTAGTGGACCAAGAGATGGAGACTACATAATAGGTTTATGGACCTATTTAATAAGGTTTGGTTTTGTAGTCCAAATATGGCGATATGCATAGATGGGTTTAACTGGGTCTCAATGGGTTCCCTAATTGAACATCAATCTTGATTGAATGAACCTTAGATTTTAATCTATATTGGCTGGATAAGATCCCATAAAATCAATCTAAATCATTCTTATTAGATTAGGGTAGCCTAGAATAGGTTCCAACTCAAGTGGTTGGGCTAATTGTCAGTCGGGTTGGTTAACTAGGTTCCTAAAGTCCGAAAATGTGTCTTCTGTGACTTTTGTGTTTAAGTAGCACAAGAAGACTCAATTGAGTGGCACACTAGTGACATGTGCGTAGTAGGCTTCGAGTAGATCACAACCATATATTGGACCGTAAGGTTCGGGTCAAGGTTGAGTCTCTAATTGTAGTCGGAAAGTATATCGGTATTATGGCATGGGTTAGAGTTTAGCCCCTTTTTCATAAAATTCGTATCATAAAAATAGAGTACAAAGGGACATGTTCGAATGGGACATGATATGCCTACATGAAGGTGGACTAGTCTAGGTCTCGCATGTGAAATTCGTTGGAAGGAAACTGCTGGTCTTGTGCTCCGATTATCAATGTCACGGTAAGGGACACCAAAAGAATCTATAAAAAAAGTGGGTGTTTATGAGACACTAATTTGTCATCCGAGTAGGAACTACCTTATCCTAGTCAATCGGTAATACTAGTAAATTCTAAATTTTAGAGGACTGACCACCTATATACATCAGAAAACTTCTCAAAATTAAACAAGATAAGGTTTTATGATTAATAAAGTTAGAGAAATTCAAGTCGTGATCACGGTGTAATAGATAACATGATACCATAGATATGGATCAAGTTTGAAGATCATTTTTCGATTTCAAATAGAGGAAAAACGATTACGAAATAGATTTCATGGCCATAGGTGGTATGGTGAACTAAGGGGGGCATTATGTGTCTGTCATCCCATAAATACAAGTGTTTGTTTTCCGAAATAAGTAAAGGCAGAAAGCAACAAGGAGTTCATGGGAGAGGATGGAATGCGAATACGAGGTTCCAAGGACGCTTGAATAATTCAAAGGGAGTTGTCAAGGTAGTTGCGGATGAGATCATAGAGACATCAATATCTTAATCCACATAGGTTAATCATATGAGGAGCGAACCGAGTGCACTAAGGTTGATCAAACCATAATACACCGATTCTAATCAGACTATATATTAGTGGGCGTCCCCAATAAACATATGTCCTGAACAAGCTCGATAGAGAATAAGCTTGCAAAAACTAGGCTATCATAGCGGCGTTAGTCAAGGTATTCTAAAAATATAAGTACGCTAGATTTATGATTGGAAGTGGGCACAAGTAGTTCAAGTTCTTCAAATTCTAAGAATCATCCGGTGTCCGTGCCTCTACGGTTGTCCTACTGTATTCTTATCTAAGGTCTTGGTCGACCAATGGGTTAGGGACATCTAAACTTTATATTCTAGGTAAACCTATTAGTATCATTCAGTTACTTCGTTAATAGGTCATAAGGACAACAAGATGCTGGGTTGGGAGGCATGCTACCCAGCTTATAGAAATTCTACTAATATTGACTATGAATCAATGGGACATACAGGTTATTTTTCTACCCTCTATAGTACCCGAAAACTATAATCATGTCTGAAGTTATTTTACCGAAAACTTATATCTCGCCAGTGTACACCTGGCTGTAGTAAATCTTTGGTTTCGTGACTCAAATATGATGCAATATCGAATATTTTTTAACTCTATCCTAAATTGACACGAGGGTAACTAAGATCAAAAGAGGACAACTAAGACATAGTTTTAGCAATATTCGATAACCTACATTTCCTTGAAATAATTTCAACACTAGGGGTCGTACCTCGCTGGTGCGCTGCTGGCTGTAGTGAACCCACCGTCTCAATAATTCAAATAAATGGCGACTGTGCGCTGTTGTCCTGCTATTATGAGTCAACAAATATTCTTCCAACTATATCCATAAAATTCAAAGGAGCTTCTAGATAATCAAACAAGTTGACTATGATAGAAAGCGTAAGTATCTGTCCTTGAAGTGACAGTATCCATTTTGAAAATCAAATGATCGATTAGGTATCAATTTTAAAAACTAAACGATCGACTAGGAGAACGACCGAAATAAAATTTCCAATTCTCTATTCCTCTCATACTCAAGATTGAAGGACACCATAAAACAAACTGACTCGAGATTATTAGATGGATAATTGGGTCTTATTAGGCTCAAAAGTCAACGGAGAAATAGAATATTGACTTTTTAGCAAATAAATTTCTTATGGAAACAAATAAGTGATACGGCTTTGATAGAAAAAATAACTCGAACCAATCCTTGAGTGATCAAGATGGGAGAAGTGTAAGTATCTGTCCTATATGTCTCAATCCTTAAAAATAAAAGATTGATCAGGGAGAAAATAACTGAAGACGAGAGAAGTACAAACATTCTAATCTCTATTTCATATGTATTGAAATAATTGAGGAAAAACTTTGAATCGAAACTAATTCGAGGTTCGTATATGGATAACAGAATCAGAAATTATAAAAATAGTTCTTATGGCAAAATGGGAATTAAATAGGCAATTCGGGTTATGATATGAGGATGATATCTAAAGAGGGCAAAAAGAAAAAGAATTGAACAATTTATCAAGGTTAGAGCATAAATTCTAGGAAGGCCTAACTTACCAAGTGAATAGTCTATCCACATTGGGCCATATCGTCATATCAAAATGTAATAGTGTATCTATGGAAATCTGTCAAGCTATCAAAATTTAAAAACTCCTTATCTAAATTGCGTGGCCTATATAACAACCTTAACTATCCAACGGTCAATTCGAATAAGGGACTCCTAGTCTTAATCATTCTCTTAATTCAAATTAACCCTAACTTGTGAATGAGCATTTCGCATGCTCGCAATAGTACGACTAACTTAAGTGATATCACGAATTTGCATGATTTACGAAAACAAACCTGCACGGGCCACCACAAAAATTTGTCACGATCCGCACCTGCTTTTCGGGATACGAGTGCATGTCCAAACCAACATATACCGCAGTGCCGGCGATAGAATGTTGTCAAGGCCATGATAAAACAAATAATCAAAAGATAATCTTTATTGCTCATTCACATTGCTAAACTTTTACAAGATTTACATTTAAATAAAGTACAATATTCTTACAAATATAAAAAATGACTACAAGTCATCTATCTGGCTCATCTTTAAGTTTTGGCCCTCAAGTACACCCGTCTCTCCAATGCTAAGCGTAGTCGCGACTAACCTGAAAAATTTTGGTTTCCAGTCAAGAATTGAACGAGTACAATTCATTGAGTGCAGTTCCAAATATATACTAACTACTATAAGACAGAGATTAGCCATAAAATACATGATAAAATATTTAGGATAATGGTAACAAGAGACATGAGCATGTAAATAGGATTATATATAACAATAGTTAAAGAGTAAAGCAACAGGAAATACTATCTATGTGATTTGAAGTGCCTTTTGATATGTGATCGGTCTGGGGACAGTTACACCACAAGTTCTAAGTAAATTACAAGGTCTACTTTAACATGGTCTACATTAACAAGGTCTACTTTAACAAGGTCTACTTTATTTTACAAGGTCTACAAGGTCTACAGTGCAGAAAAAAAACATGGGCTAAGGTCTGATCACATATCTATTAGTACTTTCCCGTCCCGACACCATGAACAAGGTAGGAAACATGACATGAACAAGAAACATGAGTGCTATCATGTGACGAACGTGTCAAAAATCAAGTATGATATAGCTAGCAGTGAAATATAGGAATTAGCAATATTGAAAACAAACAACAAATGTACTCGTTTGGTGTCCTGAGCTGCTGATAAAGGTCTAGTGAAGTAAAGAAAGCTAACTGCTACAACCGTCCTCGGATGCTGCAATAAACATCACAAATGTATTTGCTATAAAAGATATGTCTTAAAATGCCTATCCAAAAGTCTAATTCTGGACACAGGGACAAAATCATAATTTTGGGTCAGACGATGTCCGCCGTTGGACCCGCTTTGTACCGAAAAGCGTACCAGTATCTATGATCTCTACAGTTATCAAATTATATGTCTACGGTTCTAGTTTGACGAGACAAACCCAATCGTATATCCAAAGTTGAATTCTGGTGGGTCATGCACAAATTTGCTACATTGGGTCGGGCCGCAGGCTGGGCAAAACGGTGTTCCAGTCGACCATCTCAGAATCGGACCAAAATTGGCGTACAAGACCAAAAAAATGATACGGTCTTATTGGCGTAAGATTCATCTCGAGATGATGAATGTGCACGAAGTTAGAGGCTAGTTTATAAAATGGCCAATTCGGGGTATCTCAACGGTTACGCTTTGATTTTGTCTCACACGCACAGCAAAATCGACTTCCGTCGAATCCCACACGTCGAAAACATCCATACGCATCTTTAGATGCTCATGGGTTGTGACCAGGTCTCCCAGTTTGTCGAGGCGAACGCCGTATCAAGACTATTTTCCTAAAATCTTTTTGGTTTGAACACTATTTTTGACATTTTTGGGGTATAATTTTGTCGACACATCGTCGATCAAATCAAAATCTACAAAAATTCTCCTGAAGCCCTATAGGTTGACTACTACTGTCTTCAATTGGTTTCAAAAATTTGCACCCGAGTTGCTCAGAATCGATCCTCGAACAGGGGCACCTAAACTGTTTCCAAACTGTTTTCGAAATATTTTTGGTCAATTTTTGGATTGATTTCTCGAGAAATCTAGTCAAGTATTTTCGAATCTATTTGAAGGGACATGTAGATTGTTATATAGGCTATTCGTAGGTTTTGGCAGATCGTAAACCGATCAACCGATAAGAGAGAAAAAGAGGGAAGAACAGGGGTTACCTGCGGTTGTGCCACTGCTGCTGTGGCCTGCTGCCGCTGTACGTTTTGCGCCTATCCGGTGCTGCCATTGCCGGTGGCCACCGCGGTGAGGCACGCGCTGGGTGGTCAGGGTCGACATGGGGAGGACGACGGCTGGTGCAAGGGTTTGGGATTTGGGGTTTTAATTTCGTCTCTCGCTCTCTCTCACTCGACACTATATATATATATATATATATATATATATATATATATATATATATATATATATATATATATACTCGGCTGCTGATATCCCCATGTGGGCTCCGGTCTGGGGCAGTTAGCCCACTTACGAGATCTTCATGATCTCGTGAGAATTTGATTTCTTTCTTTTTCTTATTATTATTATTATTATTATTATTATTATTATTATTATTATTATTATTATAATATATATATATATAAATAAAAATAATATATATATATATTATATATATATATATATATATATATATATATATATAGGGTAAAGTGTAAAAAAACCCCTCGTTAAATATGTGCCTTTTGCACTAAAAGATCTTTTAGAATTTTTTGTCAGTTTACCCCTCCATAGATTATATATCCGCTCGATTAGGCCCTTCCAGCCAAATTTTAAAAAATTTATACCAAAAATACCCCTCCCCCCCGTCCGGCGGCGCCGACGCCGGCGAGCCCCCAACCCTCCCCTCCATCGTCGGCGAGCCCCCAGCACCACCGACCCCTCCCCGCCAGCGATCCCCCAGCCCCCTCGACCCCCCCCCCGCCGGCGATCCCCCAGCCACCCCGACCCCCCCCGCCGGCGATCCCCCAGCCCCCCCGACCCCCCCGATCCCCACCCCTCGACGGCGAGCCCCCAGCCCCACCCTCCTCGCCGGCGAGCGCTCCCCCGACCCACCCCCCCTCCTCCTCCCTTGCCGGCCTCGACCCACCCCACTCCTCCTCCTTCGCCGGCGCCGACCCCCCCCCCCGCTCCCTTGTCGGCCCCGACGCCCGGCTTCCTCGCCGGCCCCGACCCCCCTGCTCCTCCTCGCCGGCGAGCGACCCCCCGACCCTGCCCCCTCCCCCCTCCGCCCGCCACCCCCCCGCCTCCGTCGTCGGCGAACACAGCCGAAGAAGGAGGGGGGAGGGAGGGGTAAAATTGTCATTTGGGGGCAAAATGAGCATATTTTAAACTTTTGGGAATTTTAAGAGCATGGGGTCTTTTAGTGCAAAAGGCACATATTTAACGAGGGGGTTTTTTGCACTTTACCCATATATATATATATATATATATATATATATATATATATATATATATATATATATATATATATATATATATATATATATATATATATATATATATATTACCCATATATTATATATTACCCATAAAAATATATATATATATATATATATATATATATATATATATATATATATATATATATATATATATATATTACCCATATATTATATAATTATATATATATGCAAGCAAAAGTATTTCCTAAAAAATTTATAAAATTTCCTAAAATCCTAAAATATTTTCAGGAGAATATTTTAGTAAATAATCTATACTATACATCTACTAACTATATAAAATGCAACAATATTTGCTAATATTATTAATATCAAAACTATTAGATTTTGAATACATGAATTTAACACTTAAGGAAATGCGGTAACAATTAATAAAATTAATAAAAATTCCAAACTTTCCAAAAATAATAAAATACTTTTCTGAAGTCTTGGACATAAACTGCTACAACTTATCTATTTATAAAATGTAGCATTTGAAAGTTGTTACCCAAAATTTTGTAAAAATCTAAAATTTTATAATCCAATAATTAAAAGAACATTGTAAAATATAAAAATTTAAAAATAAAGGGGATTTACAAGTTTGAATTGAGTCATTTCGATTTTAACTTAGGAAGGGTCATAAGACAAAGTTTGGGTTAAGTCATGTTGAATTGTGAGACACGACCTCGATGTTGAAGCATGGACAAAGTTTACGGCACGACCTTGTTGTTGTATCTCAAAGTATGAGCCAAAAGGCAAACACGAGCTAGTTCGTTACTGTGGTTGGAATGGGAATGGTCTTGAGGCACAAAAGATAAGTAAGTTATTTCTGCAAGGCACGACCATGATGTAGCACAACTGAGTTTTATAGCACTGTCAGAACGATTTTGGAGCTCGATCATGTTTGTTGTAAAACAAGTAGGCCAAGAGTCTTAGTATTGAAATTGATCCTAAGGCAAGATTGTTTCACTTAACAAAATGCCCTTAAATTGCTTTTAAAAGAAAACGAGAAAAAGTACAAAAGTACAAATTGTTTCTAGGAAGTATTGATATGGAAGTTTGATCTGAGAACGATCACTTTATTCCTTGGACCACACGTTGATGATGAACAAAAACTGCTGGAAGATGAACGGCTGGAAGAACTAAGTCACCAGAAAGGTATCGACGCAATGGACACTAATGGCAAGGTCGAATGCTTTCCTGCTTTGCTTCACTCTGTTCTTGAAGAAAAGTTAAAGAGGAATGCTCTGGAAAATCACTTTGCTCTCAAAGTATCTGGGCTCTGATCTCTGTGTTCTGTTGTCTCTTCTATTTTAAAAATTAGTCTATTTATAGACTAGACCTTCTGTGCATAAAAAACATCAATGTTGAGTCTTTACGCAAGTAACTGCCACCCACGATTGAAAATTGCCCTCTACATGTGATGACACATGTCCCATATAGAGTTATGGTCTCGACGCAGGGTGACACGTGTCCCATAATTTCAAAAATAAGGGGAGAGCACAAACACACGTTCCTCGATAAGTGTGGCATGGAAGCCACGTACGCAGACCACGTTCTCTTATAGCCAGAAAAGATTGAGCGTAAAATAACCCAAAACAAACTTCCTGCGTAAAGCGGCTAAGAAATAGCCTTGAGCGTATAGCTAGCTCAAATAAACTCTACGCACACAAAAGTAGCTGAGATAGCCTTGAGCGTAAAAACTCAAATAACTTTCATGCGTAATGGAAGCGGTCTTTTGAGCGTAAAGTAGCTCATCTGCACATTAAACGACAAGCGTTGAATTTGGTGCAAAAAAAATCTTCTTGGCTTCTGTGCAATGTTTTGTCAGCAAATCATTCTGTCAGAACAGTATCACGCACATTAAATGCGGTCTGGACAGCCTGTCACTCTCGCGTAGAGTTTAAAGATGGCTCTTGCGTAAAGGAGCTCGCGTAGAGTTTGAATCTGACTCAGTAGAGTCCTTAAATGAGCCTTGCGTAGAGTCTGACTTTGCGTAAAGTTTTTAATTTCTTTGACTTGGTCTATGAAGTTTATTTTATGCTTCTACAAGACCCCTTTCAAAGTTTTCAAATTTTTTTAAAATTTGAAATATTTTGAACAGAAGCATAAAATTCGGAATATCCAACAGTCATCCGCGTAGAATTCGGGATACCCAACAGTCATCTCAGAAGCGTAAAAGTTGGGATACCCAACAGTCATCTCAGAAGCGTAAATTTCGAGAATTTGAAACAATTTCAAAATTTCCTATAAATAGAGCTTCGCTAACAGATAAAGAATTTTACTCATCTCTCATAATCTCAATCTCCTTTACTATCGTCTTTAAAATCCCCAGTCTTCGAAATCCCAGCCTTAACCAATGGCACCAAAGAGCAAGACCAACGTCGGCGCTAAGGGCAAGAAGCCCGTTGTTGCTGCTTCGTCGACGGCTGAACGTGCGGAGACCACCAATCCATCATCAGTGGCAACCCCGAGGCCTAATCCTGCTGTGGCTCCAGCCATGATAGGTAAAACCCTATCAAGTTCGGCCGTGGGTTCGTCGGAGAAGAAGAGGAACCAAACAAAAACCCTAGATTTTATGCCCACGTTTATACGTGTCAGCGTAGAATAAAAACCACCGAATACGCCCACGTCTATACATGTCAGCGTAAAAATAAAAACAACAGAATACACCCACGTTTATACGTATCAGCGTAAAAATAGAAACAACAGAATACACCCACGTGTATACGTGTCAGCGTAAAAATAGAAACAACAGAATACGCTCACGTCAATACGTGTCAGCGTAAAAATAGAAACAACAAAAATATGCCCACGTCTATACGTGCCAGCGTAAAATGTTTAAGCATTAAATACGCGCAAGTCTATATGTGCCAGCGTAAATTTAAAAATACGTAAGTCACCCACGTTCATTCGTGTCAGCATAAAGCAAGTCAAAAGACTATATGTTTTCATGCGTACAACTTTTACTCTTTTTAACAGAGAAAAGTACGCGTAAAACTTTTAGTCATGTACTGCCTTAACTTAGAATATTCCCAAAATTTGTGAAATAAAGAACAAAAAATATTAAAAATCCTTTACGCACAACTCTTCACTTGCGTAAAAGAACTCTTACGTAAAGATGAACCAACTTAGGATATTTTTCAATATTTTGAAAAATTTCAGAATCTTTTACGCACAAACATTTTATTGCATAGAACTTCTTGCGTAGAGATGTGTAGAGATCAATTCTGAATTTTACTAACTTGATTTCTTTTTTCTTGATCTTCTTTTTGCAGTGGACTTGCAGATTCATCCTCTCTCTGGAGTCTTTGGTTCCCTAACCGGTATCTTGGGTTCCAACTATTTGGAGAATCAGTCTCATGTTGAGTTCCCACAAAGTGGCAAACAGTACCCTGAAGAGAGACAACAACTGATAGCTGCTCAGGGAGACAGGATGCTGCTGATTTTGATAAATGGAGAATTGCTGATATCGCTGGATGGCCAATAATTTTTTAAGCCTGCCTTCATGTTTGGAGACGCCATTGACTTCAAATCTCCGACAAATCCCAAGAATGAGTCCAGGGTATTTAGATTTGGGGAAAGAGCGATGTACCTCCCGTCAATGTCAAGGGATTATCCCTTGTCTTCGTTTGTCTATGCCGCCCACCCAAGACATATGATCGGGAACCTGACTCCCAACAGTCATGGTAGACCCGGAAAAATTATATTTAAGAGAGATGGTTCTAACCAAATGGGCTACCATACCAGTACTCCTAGCGGTGGTGTCATTCCTTTCTCCGGTTTACTGTCTGGATTCACATCAAGCGAGGATTCAGCTTTGATCCAACCAGTGCAGATCCCAATGTTCATAAACAAGCTTATGAAGGCCTCAGTTTTATATCCCCAGGCCAACCCTAGGCTGCCAGGGTGGATGACCCCTTATAATCAGAACTGGATTCAACTTAGTGCTTGGATCATGACGAACTTCGAGACAGAACTACGAGCCATTGGACGGTTTGAAGCAGTAGCCTCCACTAGTCAAGGCATACCAATAAACAATAATTTGTTCTTAGCTTTGATGGAGTTGTATATCAGCTTGATAGGGACTTTTGCAACCCCAATAGGTGAAATGGGTCTTGCACTCCATGAGATGCAATTCATCTCTAAGCTGCCAATAGGGGAGACTCCATATGAAGAGTACGTTCCCTCCAACCGGGAACTAGCAGAGATTAGAGAGAAAAACCCCGAGCTAGTCGAAGTATATCAAGAATTGATGTGCCATTATCTGATTTGCACCACTTTGTATGAAAGTGGATCGCATTTGGCATACATCAATAAACGGACAACATATATATTCTACCATCAGAATAGGATATCCAAGGATGACAAGGAAGATTCTAAGACAACAAGGCTCAATCCATCGACCTTTGTTCAATAATTTCTTCGGATGTGATCCACGGTTTAATGATCACATCTAAGTCTCAGGACAAGTATCTGACGACCAAGACTGGAGAATCCCTGCGGGGATTGAAGCATTGAGCTACCTTAAGCATGGAAGTCGAAAGATCTTAAGGAAAGCCTTGCTGGCGGGCTTTTTTCTCTGTGGCTACGAAGATGGGTCATACCAGGGACTGGTACGGTTGACAGAATTCACCGGAATGTACTATGGCCAGCAGTACGTTTGGTGTTCAAGACCAGACTCAGTCTATTATCGGCAATGGTGTGTCGGATAAATGCTGGTCTGTGAGCATTTGGTGAGGAGCTAATCAATAATGCTCCATACCATAAAGATTTTCCTAGGGTAGAGATGCCCTACACTTATTTAATGGGCTGGTTACTGCATCACAACTGTAGTTTATTGCCACTGGGCCCTGAAGATAATACGGAGGTCTTCCTCCAGAAGTTCAATAAAGCCACATGGATTGCAACTTCAGCGGCAGATACTCGAGTAGTACTAAACTACTCTTATGGGTGGAACTTTTTCTGCACACGACCACCAGTTCCAGCCGACTGCCTCGATGTGCAATTTTAAGATGTAGGTGAAGAGAGGACGGGGCTCCCTGCGCCTGTCTTTAATTGGCTGATATGTATCAGACCATCACATTTGATGCATAGGATCGAGGATAGCAGCATCTTCGAACCTTACCTGTCCAGTCGGTTCGCTCATCAATTCGGGTATGACCAACTTCACGTTGGTAATCCCTCCACTGCCTTCAACTATTATGGGAAGTTGGTTGATGGTGCAAGGGCATGGAGATATTTCAGCGCTGGATGTGCCGGTGCTAAATTCCATGTGTCAACTGCCACCAATACAACTAAGCTACGAATACTACATTCGTATGCTCGTTTTTATGCCTTCATCCGTTCCTTTGCAAATGACTACAACATGAAGGAAAGTCTTCTATGGGTCAAGGAAGGAAGCATTGAAGAACCAGTTAGGGTACCTTCGGACATACCCGATGATGCTGCTGTTCCAGATGAATATCTGGAAGTGATCCCAACGGGAGTTAGGGAAACAGCTGCAGGACCTATTACCATCAGCACAAGTCGGAAGCGTAAAACAGATACAGCTGTTACTCTCCGGGAGAAGAAGAAGAAGACTAAAGGGCCTTCCAGACAGAGGGCTGCTACTCCAGAAAGCAAAACTCCAATCGAGGAGGCTCAAAATATTGCATCTTCTTCAGCTCATCCTGGAGAAGGGTCTTCAGCATCCCAATCAGCAGCAGCAACAGAAACTATGGGTCTCCTATCTCCCAGACGTCTCAGCACCTCGATGCATCTCACTTCGCCACAAAAGGCACAAGCTATCAGAGATGCCGCCACGACTTATACCAATGATCCAGAACCCATCCCTTCGGATGAACCGGCCCTTGAGTTAGAGGATGATGACTGGGATCATGATTATGACGCACTCTTGGCGCGTCCCGCACCTGCTCCGGGTAAAGATAAATTACACAAAATTTATATAAAATTATGTATTATGATTTTGTATATTAACTATTTTGCTTAATCCTTTGTAGGTGTCATCGCTGCAGCAAAGCCTGTGGCTCCTCTTTCTTCTCAAGAAACTATTTATGAAGAAAATATATATTCTGAAGAAGAGAGTTCTTCTTCAAAAGAAGATTCTGCTTCTAAAGAAGACTCTCCATCTATGGAGATACCAGAAGAGCCTGTAGTGGAGGTCCACCAAGCATTGCCTTCTCTTGCTAAAGAAAGAGAAGAAGAACCTGCTGCAGAAGAACCAGCTGCAGATGAGGAACCAGTTGTATATGAAGAACCAACTGCAACTGAAATACTGTCAGAGCTTGACAAGCCTGCAGTCAGCAAAGGTGATAAAAATATCGTCAACCCATCGACCGAAGTCAGAGACATAGTAATAGCATCTTCTGCTATTACTACTAATCCGACACAAGTTCTTGAGAAGACAGTGTCTGAGCCTGAATTGGTTACAACAATCACCATTCCCATTGCAACAATCACCGTCACTGAAACTCAAGTAGTTTCAGCTCTAGAAACGGCTGGAGCAATGATCCATAAAAGCGCTGAAGATATTGTCTCTGAAGCTCCTGGGGATCAATTAGCTATAGTAACAACAACAACTACAGCTTCAGCTCCACTTGCTACCAAGGCAACAACGACATCCGCTCCCAGTCTTCAGAAAAAGGATTTAGCGGATCTTGCTGCCACACCGAGCTCCAATGCAAAAATAAATCTTTTAGTTGAGATTCATACTAAAGCTTTCTATAAAACTTTAGCTGCCTTGATCAAGATGGTCCTGAAGAAGGGCCTAAATTATGAAAGCTTAAAAGCTGCGATTGCTCCCACCATTCGGAATGTTGCTATGTTCAATGATGCTGAGAGAGCAGCAGCTCTGGAGAAAGTAGTAGAAGGACTTGAACAGCCTATCAAGGAATATCTAAGGCTGTTAAGTGAAACCCTTGAAAGTCTCATCCAGACCGAGTATGATACTTTATCAGCTGAATACATCACTCGGGAGTATTTTTAAGGAATCTCTCCAAGACTACAGTAACAAAGTTGCCAAGGAGCGAGCTTTTCTGAATAAAAATAAACTCCTACTGGAGACACATATAGAAGCCTATGAAACTTCAAACATGAGAATCTATCAACAAAATGATAGAATTCGTGAAGTTGAGGCAGAATTGGCTCGATTAAAGGCAGAGAGAGCAGATGATTGCAACTTGAGACAAACATCTAGCACAGAGCACAATACTTGAAGAGAAGGTCTTTGGTGATGAAGCTACCATAAAAACCCTTGATGACGCCAAGGATAAGATGATAGCTGCTTTTGTCAAACTCTCGCATCTTTGTACTACAAAGGCTCGTCGCACCATAGCTACTACAAATGTACTGAGTTCTCGTGAGAGGCGTTTGACAGAATTGCGGAAAATGCTTGAAGATGTATCTGCTCCACCTTAGAAAATAAAGAATTTTGTATTCTTCTTTTCATATCATCAATAATAAGAATTTTGTATTCTGTCTTTCTTTTGCTGTAATATTTCGAATCATGCAATGAATGAAACATTTTTTATAAAATGGTTGTGAGATAGAGAACAGTTATCCGAGTTAATATGGACATGATAAGTTTTTCAAACTCAACAAAGTAGATTATATCTATCCAGAGGTAATGTGGACATGATAGATAACAAATCTTATTTTTTTTCTTAGAGCATACAATACTATCAGAGGTAATATGAATATAATAGATCGTAATGACTCAAAGAAAAATAGATTAATATCTATTCAGAGGTAATGCGGACATGATAGATGAAATAAGGAAAAGAAGTAGATTTAATATTTATTCAGAGGTAATGTGGACATGATAAATAATAAATCTTTTTCTTTCTGAAATCAGATGGTAAGACAGAAAATCAAAATTTTCTTTTAGGAGTAAATAATCAGCTTAACCAAACCTTAGTAGCTGAAGAATGAAGAAGAAATTCAAACATAGTGTTTCTTCAAAAATTTGCCATTAATTGGCAACATAATCAAATCTCCATTAGGTTTCGATAACCTATAGGCACCATTGGTGAATACTGTCTCGACTACATAAGGACCTTCCCATTTATCTTAGAACTTGCCTTTGCTCTTATTAGTCATAACCATAGGTCTTCGGACAGCTAAGACTAGCTCACCGACTTTGAATACCCTTTCTTTAACTTTACGGTTGAAAACTCGAAATATACGGGCATGATATAGCTCAATGTGCTTTTGTGCTTGAAGACGCTTCTCATCCAAACCTTCAAGTTATTGAAGTCTTAAGCGATCATTATTCTCTGTAGTTAGCTCATTAGCAATGGCTATTCTAAGAGATGGGATCTGGATTTCCAATGGAAGAACAGCCTCACATCCGTAAACCAGTGAGAATGGTATAAAACTAGTGGGAGTTCGGACTGTTGTTCGATAAGCCCATAAACATTCTCCAAGCTTCTCAGTCGAATCACGTTTATTAGAAGAGACAAACTTTTTGAGCAGTTTAATAATTATTTTGTTGAAAGCTTCCGCTAGACCGTTAGCAGCTGGATTGTAGGCTGTAGAAGCTAAGTTCTGGATCCGATTCTTGTCACAAAACCTATAAAATGTCTGACTGGCAAATTGTGGTCCGTTATCAAGGATTATCCTTGGGGAATTTCGAAACAATAAATAACATGATGTTAGATAAAGCTAACCACATTAGATGTTTTCACTTCCACAAGAGAAACCGCTTCTGCACATTTAGAAAAGTAATCGGTTATAGCAAGGATAAACCGATGCCCTTTTACAGAAGGAGGATTAATCGGACCAATAATATCCATGCCCCAAGCTTCGAAAGGCTAAGAAGCTGTTGTAGGATGTAAGAATTCAGAGGGTTGATGAATAAAGTCAGCATGAATCTGGCATGCTTTACACCGTCTGGCATAATCCACAGTGTTCGCTATCATAGAAGGCCAATAATAACCCATTTTTCGAATATGGTCCTGTAATTTTGGACCTGGTTGATGTGCACCACAAACTCCATTATGAGATTCACGAAGTGTTTGTTTGGCTTCACTTTCAGAAAGACAACGCAATAAAAGTCCATCATAACACTACCAAAATTTGTCTATTTAGCGACGGCCTGATCCGTCGCCAGTCCGACGGGAATTTTTATTAGCGACCGATCACTGACGGGTTTTGGCCAAAAAAATCCGTCGACAATCAGCTCGTCGCTAATAATGGTCCGTCGCTACGTAGTCGTCAAGCGACGGACTAGCGACGGTATTTCGACTTCACAATACGAAGCATAAGCGACTACTTTCCGACGGACTGTCGTCCCTTTTAAGTATTAAATACTGAACTGTTTAGACAATAGCGACGTTAAATTCCATCGGTAAACCGTCGTAATAGCGTATCAGAGTGTATCGTTCCGTCGCTAATCTGTCGACCGCCGTCGATAACAAAGGACGGATTAGCGACGGCTTGCTGACGGAAAATCCGTCGACCAGGTTCTGGAAGAGGCAGGCATTTTCAGCACCATGGCGACGGATGAGTCGTCGCTATTCCTTCGACAACTGTCGCTAACAGAGGACGGTTTAGCGACGGCATAAGGACGACTTTTTCGTCGACCATGTTCTGGAACTTCTTTGTATTTCCAGAACAAGGGCGACGGAAAAGTCGTCGCTATTCCGTCGAACTATATACCATCAGAACTGTGTCGACGGATATTCCGTCGACCACCCGTCGCTACCTGGAAACATTTTCAAATCTCCAGTTAGCGACGGATTTGCCGTCGGACAGTAGTCGGAAACTGGTAATATCCGTCGCTCAACGGTCACTAGTCCGTCGCTAACTGAGAATATTTTAAAAAAATAATTACAGAGATTTCCCTGTTCGCAAAAATATGCATAAACCAAACCAATATATAATGCACACCAATTATCCAACAATCACATAGACCAAATATATAATGCACACCAATTATCCAAGAATCACATAGACCAAATATGCACATACGAATTTAATGCACACCAATTATCCAAGAATCATATAGACCAAACCAAATTAATATAAAATAGACATCAATTATCCTGAAGAGTAACCTAATATCCGTCGTTATAATCCGATCATAGCACAAATATTCCAAAATTTCCACAAATATTCTAAAATTCCCACAAATATTCTAAAATTTTCACAAATATTCCAAAACACATAGGAAAATCGACTTTGGCCTCAACAAAGACCACAAGTCAGACGTTGAATCCTCATAGCCAGGGATCATAGTTGCGTTGAGGCATGTACCATTCTATCAGCCACTTTACATACGAAGGCTCAATCTGGTTGAGGTCTTCTGTAGGGACAGGAGGGTCGGTCCCGATGCTACTACTCTCTGACGGTGGCTCCTCCTTAACTTCAAGCTTGGGAGCAATCTCTTCCCTGATGGTCATCGGTTCTTCTTTGACCTTGACCTTTGGTAACACCTTCTCCTTAACAGTCACCGGCTCTTGTTTGACGACGGAGACTTCCTCCGTGTCGACCTCCAAGGGTTTCTTGCCTCGACCCCTTCCTCGACTAGCAGCACCACCTCGACGAGTCCTAGGAGCCATCTTTCTTACAACAGAAATTTTCATATAGGGTAAAGAAATTTACTCAAATTATAAAAGTTGTGACGTTGGTTTTTTGCGTTCATCATCATTAGAGGGAGCAGCACTGGAAAAGTTGTGACGTTGGTAGCATGAAAGAGTAAAAATCTGTATCATAAGACTAACAGAATTACTATGTAATCATGTACTCACTAATAACCGGATGTAACTGGAGTCGTTGGGCCTATCGTGCAGTAATTGGTGGATCCCGCTGGTATAGGCCAGATGTACTTAGTATCTAGTGTATCAGATTATTATCGGTCTATCAGTTTGGTATAGGACGTATCATATTGGTATTGGCCTTAACAAATTGGTATCGTCCTATATCCGATATGTACATGTATCGGCCGAATAGCTAGGATTCATATTGGCCTTATCGATTTGGTATCGGTCATATCCGATAGGTATCGGCCGTATTGGATTAGTATAGACCATTTCGGATTAGTATCGTAGAAGGTTTAGTAACAACTGTACAGCTAGAAGAGAGAAATCCAAGGTAATCTAGCTCTAGAAGAGAGAAATCCAAGTACAGTTGTTACTAAACCTTCCACGATACTAATCCGAAATGGTATATAATAATCCAACACGGCCGATACCTATCGGATATGACCGATACCAAATCGATAAGGCCAATATGAATCCTAGCTATACGACCGATACATATCGGATAGGACGATACCAATTCGCTAAGACCAATACCAACCGATACGGCCCATACCAAAACGATAGATCGATACTAATCCGATACGGTCAATACTTATAAGTACCTACGGTCCAGGAGGTTGATCCGCTAGTACATCCATGTACGATCAACGAAGTAACGATCCATTTCAATTTAGATGTGAAAATCTGTATCGTAAGACAAACTAAACATAATCAGTTCTATTTCACATGCTTAATTGCCAAGTATGGGAACGAATGGCTCAGAACACAACCCAAAATTTATTCTAGCATACATTAGTGTGAATCATCTATGTTCTGTACATATGGTGTAGTATATGTTCTTATCGTATCTAGTATCTGAAGGATATAACAGAATCAAGATGAACTCACATAATGTAATACTAAGACATCATCTACTACTATATAAGATATAGTGATAGGTTGTCGTATCATCATTGCCGAGGGATGAGGTTCGGAGGACAGTCAACTTTATCTACGGATACATAGTTTCTGCCTCGCCAGTCGAATGGCTTAATTGTCAAGTATGGGAACGAATGGCTCAGAACACAACCCAAAATTCATTCTATCATACATTAGTGTGAATCATCTATGTTCTGTACATATGGTGTAGTATATGTTCTTATCGTATCTAGTATCTGAAGGATATAACAGAATCAAGATGAACTCACATAATGTAATACTAAGACATCATCTACTACTATATAAGATATAGTGATAGGTTGTCGTATCATCATTGCCGAGGGATGAGGGTCGGAGGACAGTCAACTTTATCTACGGATACATAGTTTCTGCCTCGCTAGTCGAATGGTTTAATTGCCAAGTATGGGAACGAATGGCTCAGAACACAACCCAAAATTCATTCTAGCATACATTAGTGTGAATCATCTATGTTCTGTACATATGGTGTAGTATATGTTCTTATCGTATCTAGTATCTGAAGGATATAACAGAATCAAGATGAACTCACATAATGTAATACTAAGACATCATCTACTACTATATAAGATATAGTGATAGGTTGTCGTATCATCATTGCCGAGGGATGAGGGTCGGAGGATAGTCAACTTTATCTACGGCAATATAGTTTCTGCCTCGCCAGTCGAATGGCTGCAGGGACTATGTCCTGATCACCATGTCGTACCGTAGACTAATGCAAATGGAGCTGGAAATATCCGTCGCTAACCGGTCACTAGTCCGTCGGTAACTGAGAATTTTTTTTGAAAAAAACTGCAGCACTTTCCCTGTTCACAAAAATATGCATAAACCAAACCAATATATAATGCACACCAATTATCCAACAATCACATAGACCAAATATATAATGCACACCAATTATCCAAGAATCATATAGACTAAACGAAATTAATATAAAATAGACATCAATTATCCTGAAGAGTAACCTAATATCCGTCGTTATAATTCGATTTTTCTTCAATTGTGAGAACGGATGGCTCAGAACACAACCCAAGATTCATTCTAGCATACATTAGTGTGAATCATCTATGTTCTGTACATATGGTGTAGTATATGTTCTTATCGTATCTAGTCTACGGCTACATAGTTTCTGCCTCGCCAGTCGAATGGCTGCAGGGACTATGTCCTGATCACCATGTCGTACCGTAGATTAATGCAAGTAGAGCGGGAGCCAAAATACAGAAACCAAAATATAAAATACAAAATCAAATCCCTGGGTTCGCCGAAAATACAAAACACATTTCTAATTTATATGTATTTTAAGTGTGAGAATGGATGGCTCAGAACACAACCCAACCGGAGAGGATACTCTGAGAGATCCATCTGAGTAGGACGTATACTCTGAGAGATCACCTTTACAAGAATGATATCAGTAGTGGGATTGAGTGTTGGAGGAGATATTATCAGAGTATACGTCCTACTCAGATGGGTCTCTCACCGTTACTAATTTTTTCTGACAGCATGGTGGATGTGCTCCGTCAACAGATTCTTACTCCGAGCCAAAACTTTACCTCGGAGCTCAAGTGGACATCCTTCGTGTAGAGCTCGAGTGAGAGGTTCCTGACAGCATGGTGGTCTCCTTTGTTAAAGTATCCATACTCGTCCCACAACCAATATGGGATGAGCACGGATATTTTGACAAAGGAGACCACCATGCTGTCAGGAACCTCTCACTCGAGCTCTACACGAAGGATGTCCACTTGAGCTCTGGGGCAAAGTTTTGGCTCGGAGCAAGAATCTGTTGACGGAGCACATCTACCTTGCTGTCAGAAAAAAGTAGTAACGGTGAGAGACCCATCTGAGTAGGACGTATACTCTGATAATATCTCCTCCAACACTCAATCCTACTACTGATATCATTCTTGTAAAGGTGATCTCTCAGAGTATACGTCCTACTCAGATGGATCTCTCAGAGTATCCTCTAGTGATAGGTTGTCGTATCATCATTGCCGAGGGATGAGGGTCGAAGGACAGTCAACTTTATCTACGGATACATAGTTTCTGCCTCGCCAGTCGAATGGCTGCAGGGAGTATGTCCTGATCACCATGTCGTAGTCCAATACAATCCAGAGATAGACACAGTACTAATTCGTATATGTAGTCCAATACAAATAGTCTAATACAAAAATAACCCAATACAAATAGTCCAATACAAATAAGTACTAATAGCTAATGAGAACCACGTAGCTCACGCAAACGCTCAGTGATACGATCACGCAACCACCTCGAAAAAGCGAGATTTTTGGCGTGAGGAGAGATGTCGTCCCTTGCAAGTGCTGCATGAATAGAACTCCCGGTCTCACTAGCTACCGGTGCTGGATGAATAGAACTCCCGGTCTCACTAGCAACCGGTGCCACTTCCTTCTTAACTATATGAGGAGCCACCTCAGCATTCACTGTTTCCCTCAAACGACGTGCCGCTCCTCGGGTCATGGGTGCCATCTGGAAAGATCGATAGTCACAAATAATATAATTGTAACATAAACAAGCTAACTAAAGGAACCATCATGTAATTTGAGTACATTTTCGAAAGTCGATAAAGTATAAAAAATTCGATTTTTTGCCAAGTGTGAGAACGGATGGCTCAGAACACAACCCAAGATTCATTCTAGCATACATTAGTGTGAATCATCTATGTTCTGTACATATGGTGTAGTATATGTTCTTATCGTATCTAGTATCTGAAGAATGTAACAGAATCAAGATGAACTCACATAATGTAATACTAAGACATCATCTACTACTATATGAGATATAGTGATAGGTTGTCGTATCATCATTGCCGAGGGATGAGGGTCGAAGGATAGTCAACTTTATCTACGGCTACATAGTTTCTGCCTCGCCAGTCGAATGGCTGCAGGGACTATGTCCTGATCACCATGTCGTACCGTAGATTAATGCAAATGGAGCTGGAACTGGAGCCAAAATACAGTACTACTTCACCATGTCGTACCATTTTACTCTCTTTCTCTCTCTCTCTCCTCCCCCCCTCCGGCGCTCTCACACTACTAATTCCTATGTGTTTTAAGTATGAGAACGGATGGCTCAGAACACAACCCAAAATTCATTCTAGCATACATTAGTGTGAATCATCTATATTCTGTATACATATGGTGTAGTGTATATTCTCTTATCGTATCAAGTATCTGAAGGATATAACAGAATCAATATGAACTCACATAATGTAATACTAAGACATCATCTACTACTATACAAGATGGTCCCCCGACGCCGCCGCCACAAGCCGGTCGCCCAGCCCCCGACGCCCCCGCCCCAAGCCCGCCACCCAGCCCCCGATGCCCCCGTCCAACCCCCGACGCCCCAGCCCCAAGCCCGTCGCCCAGCCCCCGCCGCCCCCGCCCCAAGCCAGCCGTCCAGCCCCCGATGCCCCCGCCCCAAGCCCGTCGTCCAGCCCCCGACGCCTCCGTCCCAAGCCAGTCGCCCAGCCCCCGATGCCCCCGCCCCAAGCCCGCCGCCCAGCCCCCGACGCCCCCGTCCCAAGCCCACCACCCAGCCCCCGACCCAAGCCAGCCGCCTAGCCCCTGATGCCCCAGCCCCAAGCCCGCCGTCCAGCCTCCGACGCCCCCGCCCCAAGATCACCGCCCAGCCCCCGACGCCCCAGCCCCAAGCCCGCCGCCCAGCCCCTGCCCCAAGCCCACCGCCCAGCCCCCGACCCAAGCCAGCAGCCCAGCCCCCGACGCCCCAGTCCCAAGCCCGCCGCCAAGCCCACGACGCCCCCGCCCCAAGCCCACCGCCCAGCCCCCGACCCAAGCCAGCCGCCCAACCCCCGACGCCCCAGCCCCAAGCCCGCCGCCCAGCCGACGACGCCCCCACCCCAAGCCCGCCGTCCAGCCTCCGACGCCCCCGCCCCATGCCCGCCGCCCCCGCTGCCCCTATACGATACCGCAAGAGAGAGAGAGAGGGGATTACCTTCGAGAGAGAGAGAGAGAGGAGAGGACGCCGACGCTGACGCCGACGCCGACACCGACGCCGATCACCGAAGCCGCGGGAGAGAGAGAGAGAGAGGAGAAAGTAAATTTGGGGGAAATACGAAAAGTTCCTCCCGCCGTTTCATTTAAAGTCTGGAACGTATATTTAGCGACGGACTTGCGACGGCACAAAACCCATCGCCCGGTAGTCGCAATTATTGATACTTGTCGACTGAATATCCGTTGCTACGTAGTCAAAAAAATGTTCCGCCAATTCTCTACATAATTTCTGCCAAATAATCGACTGAGTAGCGACGAATGGCCTTCCGTCGCTATATCTTCGACACCCTAGCGATGGATGAGCGACCTCCCTCCCTAAAATTAAAATAAAAAAATGTAAAGGCGTGTAGTCGGTAAACCGTCGGCGAGCGGCCACGAAGCCGTCGCTAACGCCGACTGAAAATTTTCGTCGCTAATATTTTGTCGCTAATTTACTGTATTTTGGTAGTGTAAGAACGACGATACAACATGTGCAAAGTAGAATCGTAGTAAAATCGAAATGATCGTCTTTTGATTGATGCAACTTCTTTTAGATCTTCAGGTAAAATTCCATGGACAGCTTAATCAATAAATGGACTTGTCAAATACCTTTGCTGAGAATTTGATTCAGTAGCATAACTGTATTCGATGTACAAATTATTCTTGACACAGAATAAGTCTCGATCCAATAAAGTGATGGTATTTTGTCATCTAATTGGAACTGCTAAGTCTGCAGCTAAGCTAGCAAGAGCATCAGCTTCCAAATTTTGAGACTGTGGTACGAATTCAATAAAGAATCATTTGAATGAAAGAGCCAATTCGATTACCACTTAATGATAGGGAATGAGGTCAGGATTTCTAACTTCATACATCCCTCTAACCTGATTGATAATCAGTTGAGAGTCTTCATAAGCTTCCAGGAACTCAATGTCCAATTGTTTTGCCACTTGAAGACCAATTAGCAGAGCATTATATTCTGCCACATTATTGGAACATGGTTTATTAAGAGAATAAGCACGGTATAAGACCATTTTATCAGGAGAGACCAAGACGATGCCTACTCCGAAAACAATATTGCCTTTAGGCCTAACTCGTGATGCTCCATCAAAGTATAATGGCCAAATGTCATCCTTCAAAGTTATGTTGCAATCTACAACTTCATTTGGAATGTCTTCATATAGCTTGGAAGTTTCAGGTATAGGGTGAGCTGCCAAGAAGTCATCTAATGCTTGACCCTTCACTGATTTTTGAGGTATGTAGACCATATCATAGGGTGTAAGCAACATTGTCCAGGTGGCTAACCGGGAGTTAAGAATACTCGGCTTTTTCATCAATACCCGAATAGAATTTATTCTGGATATGACATGAATATTCTGTCCTGATACATAATGTCGGGTCTTTTGAATGGCAAAAACCAAGGCCAGACATTCTTTCTCTACAGGAGTATACCTGTGTTCAGCCCCAACCATCATTCGACTGAGATAATAAATTGCCTGTTCATGACCCTTATCACTTTTTTGTGCAAGAAGAGCACCAAGAGAATGATCTAATGCTCAAACATACAGCAAAAATGGTCTTTCCACTACTGGAGGTACTAGAATAGATGGATTTGTCAGATATTGCTTGATGTCATTGAAGACTTTTTGACATGCTTCATCCCAAACAAATGACACACCTTTCTTCAGCAAACGAGAGAAAGATTGACATCTTCCAGACAGATTTGATATAAATCTCCTGATATAAGCAATACGACCCTGAAAGCCACAGAGTTCTTTCAGATTACGTGGAGGACGCATTTCAAGTATTGCTTTGACCTTATCAGGATCAACATGTATGCCTTGAGAAGTGATGACAAATCCTAAAAATTTGCCACTAGAAAACCCTAAAAAGACTTAGTATGGTTCATCTTTAATTGATGTCGACGCATCAACTCAAATACTGTCTTCAAGTCTTAAATGTGATCATCTTTTAATCAACTTTTGACGGCGATATTATCCACGTAACATTCAACTATTTTTCGTAGATGTTCTTGAAAGATATTGCTCATAGCACTTTGATATGTAGCACCGACATTTTTCAAACCGAAAGGCATAACTGTATAGCAATAAACTCCAAGGGGTGTACAAAAAGCAGTGTGCTTTTTATCTCCTGGATGCATCTTCATTTGGTTGTATCCTAAAAATTCGTCCATGAAAGACATGCGTTCAAAACCACATTGATTGTCTATCATGACATCAGTGATAGGAAGTGTAAATTTGTCTTTTGGACAAGCTGCGTTGAGATCTCGGAAATCTATGCAAACTCGAACTTTTCTATTTTTCTTCATGACAGAAATAATATTGGCAACCCAATTTGGATGTTGTTCTTCACGGACAAAACCACATGTTATCAGCTTTTTAACTTCTGCTTCAATTGCATCCATCATATCTGGTCGAAAATGTCGCTGTTGTTGTTTTACAGGTTTGGCATTAGGAAGGATATTGAGCTTATGGGTAGCTATTTTAGGATCCAAACCTGGCATATCGTCATAGGTCCATGCAAAGATATCAATATATTCTTTAATTAGCTTTATCAACTCTTCTTTTTCATTCTCAGAAAGATTTTTGCTGATAAATATTGGCTTTGACGTAGTTTCATCTCAAACATCAATCTGGACGATTTTGTCTTCTGTGGGTGGCTGTCGCTGTTCAAACCGAAGCTCCCACTGAGTATCCATTTGTTGTGCCCAAGGGTCATTTTCAAATAATTCAGATTCACCATTCGTTTGAACCATGTTGACTGAAAAGACGCGCTTAGATTCAACATACTGGACTCCTTCAGAATATGAGGATTATAATGAACTAGAAGAAAATTCTTCTTGTATATTTTTATTAAACATGTAGGATGTATCAGTTTCAATAAACTAGATTTCTTCAGAATCTGAGGATTGTGAAGAACTGGAAGAAAATTCTTCTTGTATATCTTTATTAAATATGTGGGATGGATTGTATCCCAAACCATGTCGAGTTCGTTGATAAAACGGATCACCACATAATGGTAATCGTCTACCTTTGCCTTGATTGAGACCTAGCATGGTTTTCAAATCATATCCCATATTCTAGATAATCTTAAGAGATTGTTGACCATGTCAATTCTGATTTTTTTTCATTATCTTTCTCTACGAGATTATCTGTCTGAAAAATAGGGATATTTCTAGCCAGGCCAAACACAATTTGACGCTTGTTTTTCTTATTAGACGGGATCACAAAATAAGATTCTCAGTGATTTCTATAAGTTACGCAAGCTTGTGATGATGAGGCTACAGGTAGAAGATAATGAGAAGATGTTAGGAACCTATGAGCATAGGGTCCAACATCGACATAAGGAGGAAAAAATTCTCTTTATGATTAATATATAAGGTTTCCTCTGTATTTATGTCAGTTTTATGTTGATGACTTTGATTATCAGAAGATAAAGTCATTCTTTCAATAAATTTGACAGCCATATACTCCAAAAGGAAATCTTCATTAAAATGAGAGAATACAGAGTGATCAATATTTATATCATTTACAAACTGACTACTATGCTTTGGATTGATCATTAACGGACCGTCATCCGTCTTCAGCGTAGACTTGTAAGGTTGATAACCAGTGGTTCTGGATCATTTGTATGAGAAGTACGTCCCTTGACCTTGATCATAAGAGGCTGATCACTAGTGTTAGTTTGAACCCGACTTTTGACCGGAATCCTCACAGCTTCATCAGACGTAGCTTGAGTTCTTCCTTTGACTTTAATCACCAAAGGTTCATCTTTGATAGGTTGGGATTGAATTCGACCTTTAACTTAATCATCAAAGGTTGATCTTCTGAAGGATCTTCTAAAATAGATTGATCTTCTGCAGGTGATCGATCTTTAGCCATATCAGATATTTCCTTTGTATGCTCCTGTTTGTAGAGTATTGAATCAGAAAAATAGGCTTCAACACCCTTAAAAGGATTGATATCTGCAAATTCATTCTTCACAATCCCTTGAGAATCCACATACTTGAAGCATTGGTGGAGAGTTGAAGACACAATGTTATGCTCATGTATCCATGGTCTTCCAAGGAGGATATTGTAAGATACCTCTTAGTTAATGACATAGAAGGTTGCCATGGTTCGAAGATCACCTATTTGAATCTTCAGACGAATCTTCCCCAATGGTTTACTCTTTCTAGAGTTGAAACCAACAATTGTTGTACTAGTGTAAGTCAACTCACTAGTAGGAATCCTCAATGGCCGTAGCATGCTTTGAAGAATAATGCTTATAGAAGACCCATGATCGATGTAAATCATGTCAATTTCAGTAGAATCAATATACCCAGTATAACACAAAGTCCTGTCATGTCGATTATGCTTTAACAGCATATCCTCTTATGTGAAAGTAATATTAGGAATTGATTCCATCACACTGTGGCATTGGGGACATGACACCGGTATATTGTCGGAACTTTTGAGTTGAGCCAAGCATGAATCTGCTTGTAGCAATGCTTCACTCATGGTTGCTCGACTTTCTTTAGAAAGTTGGAGCAGCTCAAAGATGGAAAGTCTAGCCGGAGTGTTAGCTAACTGGGCTAGTATGTCAAATTTATAGGGTTTTATTGACCCTTGATTTGAACTAGACTTCAACGAGGCATCAAAACGCACTGCATTCTGTTTCCCTTTTTCAACCGATGAAGGTTTAGAAGGCCTTGCCTCGGCAGGAACAGAAGATGACTGAGTTGGTAGTGTTTCAGTAACGTCCTCCGCTTCTTTGGAAGTCCTTTCATAATCTTTGTGGTAGTCATTCACAGTTGTACCAGTAAATACCTCTTCCTCAGACTCAGGAGAATGAAGTACCATATTACAAGATTTAGTGTTCTTTCCCTTAGTTTTTTTTCTTACGGGATTTTTTATGAGGAACTTCAAATCCCAATCCGACAGATGATTTTTGACCTTGATTTTGTAAAGGAACTCGCATACCTTTACCATAGTTCAAGCTTTCTGCTTTTTGAAAGTCATAACCCATCTTTTTCCTGAGATGGACCGATTGTTGACTGTACATATGAGTAGGCAGTGGACTTTCATAAGATGTTCCAGTAGATGAAGAAGGAATGGAGACCAAGGTGGAAGCTCTCAGTACAGGAGGTGCAATCCCAACCGGAGCTTTATCATAAGCAGCAAAAACTTGTTGTGTCCTGTACAAAGGGACACTGTTCATTGCTAACCACTGCTTATAAGAGAGCTTTAGTTTGGTAATAGGAGCCAACCTCGGAGGGCATATGTTCAAACCCTTTAGCCTATCTTCCAAAGGGATGTCATCCCACAGATGATCAGAATCATCATGATCTGGGGTAACAACATGAGAAATCATATTGCAGGTTTTGACTTTTCGACCTTTCTTGGATTTTGAAATTTTATTTTCATGTTTCATTTCAGGTACTAAGTCAGGATGAACCCACATGATTTCACCATTTTTTAAGGGGAGAGGCACTAATTCTTTGCCTTGATCTCTGTGTGGTAGAAGATTCACAATCTTCATCGTCGCCTTCGGAATTGGGACAACTCCAACTGGAACTTGCTGTGGAGAAAAGCCTCCAAATTGAAGAGGAATCATATTGGTTATGACTGTATGATCATCATTAGTTAAAGCAATCGCTTTAGCATTTATCAATTCTTGAATTTTCTTCTTCAAGACATAGCAAGTTTTTGTGGGATGATTTATGTATCTATGATGGATACAATACTTGGGATTATCAACCAGATCCACTTCAATGGGTTATTTTGGCTCTGGAATCTGGAGTTGACCACTCTTCATAAGACATTGGAATATCCCAGGAATATCACTATCATCGAAGGAATATTCTTCTTTCGGTTTAGAAGATTCAGGATTCCTTGGTGTAGCTTTGGATTTCGAAAGGTTCACCACCAGGGTTTCTTTTCCTTTCCTATTGTGATTACCAGAGTTTTTACCTGAAGAGGCTTTCTTTCCTTTATCTTCTGAGGCAAAGATCATCCCATGTTTACGAGCCAATCTTCCGTTGGTCTCAGCTGAAACTGCTGCTATAATAAACAAGGCCCAATCTGTGAATTGAGAGCATGTAAAAATAGCAATGAAGGGTCGCAGATTCATTTTGCATGTATCAATCAATACTGAATCTGGCATACCAGGAGGCATTTTCAAAGTAGCCTGTCGGAAATGTTCAATGAACATCCGAGTATCCTCTTTCTCTTTTTGTTTAATTTCTATTAAGGAAGACATGTTCTTGTCCATCCCACTTTTATAGAAACGAGAGAGAAACATTGCTTTAAATTCATCAAATGACAATATGCAATTGTCGGGTAAAGTGCGATACCAGTCGTATGCAGTACCCGTCAAACACCCAATGAAAACTCGGGTGGGAAGAGCATCATTCTTCTGGAGATGTACGATCATAATATCAAAATAATTGATATATTGACTTGGAGAAGCCTTTCCATCAAATAATACCATAGATTATGGCTTGAATTTGGAAGAAAAAGGCACATTATTCCAATGGGGAGGATAAGGTTGCTTGATCCCCAACCTCTGGAGCTGATCTTTGTGCTTAAGAACCTCAAACTGTGCCTTTAACTCACGTACTGCTTGAATAGCTTCACTAGTTTGAGGAAGCACATTTGATTGAATAGTGGCTGGATGTACCGTAACCCCCATCGGAGGTGATACATCCTCTGGAACGAGAGGATCTGGAGATGCAGAGTTTTGTTTGATAGTAGGATCTTGACTCAAATTGTTCAAAGGTACGTCAACCCCTTGACTATCTTTAGTTTGCGCTGCTACATGCACCGGTGTTACCACTGTTGGTTGAACTGTTTGCTGAGTCATTATTATTTGATGCATATTTTGCATCATAACAAGTATATCCTTCAGCGATTGTTCTACTGCCGAAAGGCGTTGTTCTGTATTAGAAGTAGACATCTCTGGTTCTCCTCCGATAACATAAGATTCAACCTCTCTTGAACATACAGAGGGATTGGTGTAGAGGTATGAATCAACGCTATGAGTTTCTGACTCCAAGTACGGGCTACCTCCAGCCTCTGAATCTGAAGAATACATGTTTAAAGGTTGTTGACTTTTTGACCGAGTATGTTGATATACTCCTTCAAAAGTGTCAAGAATTTGGTAAAACCTTTGTTGACCTGGAGTCCGGGACGAATTGTGTTTTGGACGTCGTCCTCTATTGATATGAGATGCCATATTGACTGATGCATAAGACAACTCATTTTCTTGGTCATCAAATTGTTACTGAGGTACGTTGTAGCTTAATCGGTCGAAAACTGACCGTTTAGTAGCAGAACAACAACATTTAATCACAATTTGGTAACACTCACAATGATGATTTTCTTGGGAGAATGTCACAGGAGATTTTCTATTTTTACACTTTTGTATAAGTAACTCGCGTAAATCAGAAGAAGTGGAAGGTGGCATTTTCCTTATTACATTTGGGATAGAAAAATGTTTATTCCCTTGTGTAAAAAGAAGATTACTAGCTTCATTGGCAGAACCAAATTGTGTATTTTTACGCGCCTGAAGTTGTGTGCGTAAATTCTGAGATTTTTGTGCACAAAGAACACCATCAGCGTTGCACGTAATCTTAAGGTTTGGTACTTTGCGTAAAGCAGTATAAGAAGGTTGTTGGCGTAAAATAGAAGTTTTGCCAAAATTTATTGTCTCTTTGGACAAATCAAAAGAATTGTTTGTCATAAGAGACTTATTTTTACGCTGTATGCGTTTAGGCAATTTCACTTTAGGTACAGAAGCACCATTGTGAACTTTATCTACCATGTCACCGACAGGAGATTTGCCTTTATGCGTATAGCACAAAACTTGAGTATCTGCCACGTCACAGATGAGAGATTTGCCTTTACGCGTAGAGCGCAAGACTTAAGCGTCTACCACATCACAGACGGGAGACTGAATTTTACGCGCAGGGCGCAACACTGAAGTAGGAACTGCTTCATCACAGACGGGAGTCCCAACAACAGGAGTGGGAAGAATTCCCTTGCCTTCAGAGACAGCAGAGAGATCGGAGGGTGCTTTGGACTTAGGAATCCAAACTTTTCGCACCTTTCATGATTTTTGTACATTGGAGCAACGAGCACTACCCCCAGTTCGGAGCATTTCTTCATAAGCAGTCTGGTAGAATTGAATGACTAGAGTCTTCTTTGCCGATCCAATCAATACATCATCGTATTGAGCAATTGCTTTTTCGTCAGAGGTGAAAGTCGTCCCCAGCAGAGTCACCATTTTGTTTCACTTAACAAAATGCCCTTAAAAGGCTTTTAAAAGAAAATAAGAAAAAGTACAAAACTACAAATTGTTTCTGGGATGTATTGCTATGGAAGTCAGATCTGAGAACGATCACTTTGTTTCTTGGACCACACGTTGATGATGAAGAAAAACTGCTGGAAGATGAACAGCTGGAAGAACTAAGTCACCAGAAAGGTATCGACACACTGGGCACTAATGGCAAGGTCGAATGCTTTCCTGCTTTGCTTCACTCTGTTCTTGAAGAAAAGTTGAAGAGGAATGCTCTGGAAAATCACTTTGCTCTCAAGGTATCTGGGCTCTGATCTCTGTGTTCTGTTGTCTCTTCTGTTTTAAAAATTAGTCTATTTATAGACTAGACCTTCTGTGCATAAAAAATATCAATGTCGAGTCTTTACGCAAGTAACTGCCACCCACGATTGAAAATTGACCTCTACATGTGATGACACGTGTCCCATATAGAGTTATGGTCTCCACGCATGGTGACACGTGTCCCACAATTTCAACAATATAGAGAGAGCATGTACACACGTTCCTCGATAAGTGTGGCATGGAAGCCACGTATGCAGACCACGTTCTCTCATAGCCAGAAAAGATTGAGCGTAAAATAACCCAAAACAAACTTCCTGCGTAAAGCGGCTAAGAAATAGCCTTGAGCGTATAGCTAGCTCAAATAAACTCTACGCACACAAAAGTAGCCGAGATAGCCTTGAGCGTAAAAAATCAAATAACTTTTATGCGTAATGCAAGCGGTCTTTTGAGCGTAAAATAGCTCATCTGCACATTAAACGACAAGCGTTAGATTTGGTGCAAAAAAAAATCTTCTTGGCTTCTGTGCAATGTTCTGTCAGAAAATTATTCTGTCAGAACAGTATTACGCGTATTAAATGCGGTATGGATAGCATGTCACTCTCGCGTAGAGTTTAAGGATGGCTCTTGCGTAAAGGAGCTCGCGTAGAATTTGAATCTGACTCAGTAGAGTCCTTAAATGAGCCTTGCGTAGAGTTTGACTTTGCGTAAAGTTTTTAATTTCTTTGACTTGGTCTATGAAGTTTATTTTATGCTTCTACAGAGATTAGAAAAATAATCAAAAGAATATGTTGCCCTCACTAAAATAAAGTATTGGTTTTGTATAGGTGGGCGAGGAGCTCACTCACTAGTACGGCTGTGTACTAATACCCCATCAGTCTCTATGTACAGGTTCAGGTATCAGCACACTCAAGAAGGAGCTCGCCTGGATGCGCTGAGGCATGGAGGTCCTTGACGTTTCGAGGCACGCGACAGTGTTGAAGACTTCACCTATACGGGACGTAATATATGGGCATCGCCTTTTGAAACACCCGTAAGTGGCAAGCATTGAACATTTGTATTGAGAGATAAGAGAGAACAGAGTGATTGTAAATATTTAAAGAAAAGTGAGCTTGTACGAATTGCAATCTTAGCTTCGTGCCCTTGTAACCTTATATTCAACATCAATAAAAGTTCTAATTTTGTTTGAATACTTGTGTTCCTTTTATTATTCAATGCTTCTGCTTTGGGACTTCTGTGCGATGGTCCTGTCGCTTAACCCCTAATTGGCCATTATGGAAATCATGTTGCCCGGGCGTAGCCTAGGCTCGTACGACATCACGTCCTAGCGAGGACGAACGGTTTTGTGGAACTGGGGCGTGACAACCCCCTCCCTCTCCGACGGTGCTCTTCCTCCCCCCAAACCCCCTCCGTCTTAGGTAAACCCTAACCCCCCCTCTTTATTGTCTGAGTTGGGTTAGGTTTAGGGTTCCGACCGTGCTCCCTCGCGACCCCCTCCGGACACAACCAGGACGTATAGAAACAAACACAGGACACATGGATACACACACAGGATACATGACACTATGTATATGAGATATGTGGTGTATTGAGTGTAGCATGCATGATTTAAATAATCTGTAGAGGTATTGGGTGTTGTCGAAATTGTGTAGCAAATTGGTGGGAAACAGGTTTGCAGGAGGTTGCAATTGCAACATTAGGAGCAACAATATACATAGCAATTTGGGTTGTGGGTCTGATGCTATGCTATGTTGTTAGTGTCAATAAGTATTTATGTATCAACATGTGTGTATTACTATATAAGCTAGGGAGTGAGTGTAGTAATATCTTAAATGAGGGGAGTGTTGTATATCAGGCTCTTGTGTTGATAAATGAAGGGCGAGAAGAGTATACTTGAAGGTTAGTTCTGGGAAGGAGTTAGTATCTTAGATACATTGGTAATGTCACTGAGTAGTAGATATCGTAATGTCAAGGTATATTTTAGTCTACCCAAAGGTGAGGGTATTTTAGGATGTCAAGGTAAGGATATGGTCAAGGCATGAGTCAAGATACTAGGGAAAATACGTATATGGGTATATATCTATAGATAATATGTGATAGATACCTACTAGTATGACCTAGAGACCTAGAGATAATTACTTGGTAAGTGACTAATACATTTTCCATACATCTTAACATGAGTTGATATTTACATAAATGTCGATTTCTAACTATGATATAGGTTGTTTGGTCTCCTATGTTAAGTGTTTGTGTCAGTTCGAAGTCAAATGTCCATGTCAGCAATTCTCCGAAAAGTAAATTTACATCCGTAAGCCTTTTTGAGGCTTTTAGTTCTACCAATTTTCAAAAAATTATAGAAAAGACAAAAAACGAAATGAGTAAAAAATCATAAAAAACAAAGAACAAAAAATCCTAAAAAAGAATATTTATAATACTTAGACTTATCTAGTATTTTTCAGAAATCTGATAGAACTCTGAAAGCCTTAAAATGCTTACAGCAGTAAATTTTCTTTTAAGAGAAGGCGGTAACAATAAACACGTGATTGTTTGCCATTAAAATCTTTTGATGTAATTTCAATACAAACAGAACAGTGTTACAATGTAGGACTTAGACGTAGTCCTAGGAGTACACTTTTGTTTATTTGGGTCCCTTGTGCCGATGGAGCGAGTGGTAATGCGTTGACTCCGTTGACGATCTGACGACGGTTATCGATTCTCTGAAGGTCTGAGTTGCTCTGGGTGCTAGAGCTTACGGAGAGGAAAAAGACGTTGAGTGTCTGTATCTGCCTCTCTGTATATCGGTGGTTGTGCGATGTATGTAGATCTCTATCTATGTGTGTGTGTAAGAAGGAAATGATCCCTCTATTTATAGTTTTGCAGGCTGGCTGCTCATGCGTATATGTAGGATGTGCCTGTACGCGGGGACGCCATGTGGTGGTTGTTGATGGAGGCGCATGGACGATGCGCTCTGATTGAGGAGTTGAACTTTTCTTGTTGCATTTGTGGGCTGCGGCAGAGCTGACACGTAGCAATGGAGAAGATCTTTCGGTTGCTGAGATCTTAGGTGATTAGCACCCCTTCATAGGTTGAATCAAGTCAAAGGACGCGTGTCGTAGGTCCGTGGCTCGAAGATCTCGGATTTAGTGGGGAGTGATCTGATAGGATGCGCCTGGGATTGGGCGCATGAGGAGACTTTGGCTCGTAACCTTTAGGAGTCACGAACCAGTCGGGGCGCATGGCTTTTGAGGCGCATGCGGGGCTTCAGTAGTGACTTGACTTCTGTCTTTAGGGATCAGAGAAAAGTCTGAGGTGCATGACTTTTGAGGTGCATACAGAGATTCGGGCGCATAGCTGCGGAGGCGCATACGAGATGGTTTGGCGGCCACGTGGCTTGTAACCGCCGGAGGGGAGCAATGATGATGCTGACGTCGGCGACGCTTCGTCTTCTGCAAAAGCTGTCAAGTTCAGTCCTCGGGGGACGTGCTACTAACTCTGTCAGACTTCAGCATTTAATATTCTTGACAGGTGATGGGCTGTTGAGTGGGCTCATCGATCGACGTTCCACTGGGCGCATGGGGACGCATTGGGCGTATCCTCGTATGGTGCTTGGTGTTGATGGGCGCATCAGTATGATGCACGGTCTGGCCGGTACATCCTTTTGCATGATACGTCTTTATGGGCCCGACTGTTACGTTCTTCGAGTGCTTTAAATAGCCATTCTTGACTTGGCTGAATTCGAAGCGTCAGGTTCATCACCATTTAATACAAATTCATTGCACAGCATTCGGAGAGCCATCCACTTGGCGCATGGGTTTGATTTGCCCGGCCTGTAAATAGTGGTATGGAGAGAGTTTGTCTCTCGTTCTCTTATGTCCTCCCAAAATAAATTTGTTTGCTCGAGTACATTCTGCTGACGAGATGCTCCCGAGGGTAAAGATTGTTTTCATTGATGCACTTGAAGGTGACTGTTACATCCAAAAATCGGAGTCGAGGGCTTCCGAGGCAGGCAGAAGGTACCTGTTGCATCCAAAGATCGGGATGCTCGAGCCTCATCTCCGTTATGCTGGAAGAGCCGCAGATCGGAATTGCGGTGCTCCGATCATCTTCCTTGGCCTTTGGGAGAGCTCCTCCTCCTGCTAGAGTGGGTGTTGCCCATTCTGGTTGGGTCAAAAGCTGCTCCTTTAACCGTAGGTTGATTTGTGGTGCTCTTCTCTTCCTTGGTTTGAAGAGATCTTCCTCCAGCTAGAGGGTTGATTGCCACCCTCGTTCTGCTCAATAAATGCTTCATTAGTCGAAGCATTTGATGGCGCATATGCTGACACTTCATGATACGCCTGTCTGGGACGCTGAAGGGCGGCACATAACTGAGCTGCCGAAGGGATACACATAACTGAGCCGCTGAAGGGATGCACATAACTGAGGATGCATATAACTAAGCTGCTGAAGGGATGCGCCTATTTGAGAGCGCATGGCGGGATGCGCCTGTTTGAGAGCGCATGGCGAGATGCGCCTGTTTTAGAGCGCATGGTGGTTGCTGCGCCTAGATGTAGACTTAGGGTCTTTTCTTTGTAGAAATTCTCCTTTGTACAGCTCTTTTTAAGACATGTAATAGACTTTTATATGAAATAAAAATCTTCTTTTAATGTCTATATTTTTGCTTTGCTGTGCCAAGTACTTCCTTTGAGCTCCCTAGCGCATGTAATGTTTGGCGCATAGGATTTCTGGTCCTGAAATTCCATGCTTCTACAGTGACGACCCATGAACTTCATATTTTTAACAGGTATAGAGGGGTGAGAACGACAACATGGTGATCGTCTTCCTGGACACCCATCGGAAGGGTGAAAAGCTCATCGATGAGAGGGTCACGCAGACCTATGTACGTTTTACTACCTTTTGTCAATTTAAATATAACTTAAAAATATGCAAATAAATATCTATATAGTTATTAATAAGTACCTTAGACGTAAGCAACCACTTTTCTAGGACGAGTAACTTAGACTACGTGAACAGGCGACTGCTAGTGCATATATAGAGGGAGGGGTTAGTACTTACTTGTAGCCCTCTACAGATCCGTCGGCAGACGAGCTTTGAATGACAGCCGTTGGGGATCTTTAGAGGGATACGTACTATGGTACGGGATCCTACGGTGCCTTTGTTGAGATGCAGTCATCTAGGGTCCCCTCTGCCAGTGTGCATTCCTCACAGCCTTCGCATGCGTCGACACAAGCCAAGGAAAGTGTTCACCGTCAGATTGCTGACCTACATGACGAGTTGCTACGGAGGATTATGGAGCAGCCCCAGTCTCAGTCGCAGACATACAATGCAACGATCATACACATTTTGATGCGCTCGAACGTAGCTTTATGGTGATCAGGACTCTGAGCCAAACGACCGAGCACAACCTTACAGAGCTCAGGACTCTTAGCAAGATGATAGAGCGCAGCTTGGCGATTTTGGCCGCGTCTACAGAGTGCAGACGTACGGAGATGGATGTGTCGCTTACGGCCATGAGCGACTCACTTGCGAAGATACATGCGGCGTAGGATTTGATGAGTCGGTCTATGGCGAAGAGCACTTCTAGGATGGTATCTCTCGTGGATTCATACAATGCTCGACTGTTAGCATTGGTGCATATACGTCCTCTTGGTCCGCCGGTATTGGCACCAACTCCATCGATTACAATGCCTCCCTATCGGGATCGATGACGCTTTCATAAGAGTAGTATGGGTTCCTCTCATCCCAGATGCGCGACAGTGCTCCTCCTCCTCCTGATCCGCAGCAGTTCTTCTTTGAACTTATTTTTAGTATGTTTGTGTGTATTGGTCGATTCTTGGGTCTTTGATGTACTTATTTCTTACTTTTCACTACATTATTTGGATGAGACGTATGTGACATTTATTTTAAATTCAATTAATTATTTGTTGAGACATTCTTGCGTGTTTGGATATTTTTGATGTGTTTTTACCGGTGTTGAGTGTTCCACCAAAGGGGACGGTGAACTCAGAAAATTCAACGGAGGGTTGCTCCGGGTCCATTTATATAAATTGTAATTTTATAACTGCAGACAGACTTTTTTTGGAAAATATTTTTTAAACAGTATGTTGTTCTTTTATAGTTTAGCGACATTCTGCAACGTTTACCGACGTGATAGAGCGTCACGAAACTATGTCAAAAAGTCGTTGCATGTTACCAATGACGTCGCTAAACTGTGTCATAACGTCGCAAAACTTTGCCAACTACCTAACATGGCAATTTCTGCCATGTCAGCATGGTTGTAGCAAAATGTCGCTTGTAATCTCCCTATTTTGGTGACGTTATGAGACTGCATTTTGTCGCCGGTGTATCGATGCCGAGTCCCTAGAAGTCGCTATAGCGACGTTCTTGTTTTCAATGACCATGGATCCTGCGACAACACGAAAACGTCGCCAAATACGTCGCTAACTAATTTTAGCGACGTTATTTTGCTAATTAGCGACATTTTTTGACGTCAGTAAAATGTGTTATTTTTGTAGTATTGGAGGAGGTGAATCTATTTAGAGAGAAGTAGAGAGTTGTAAGGGGGTGTAATGGAGGTTTTTCACGGCTTTTGTGGTCTACTAGTATAAAATAATAATGATAAAATTAAAAAAAGGATAACAAATATTAAGGGTTGGTTTTTATCTTGTTGGGTTATCGAGATAAAAAATACAAAATTAAGATTACGATTATGTATAGTCTACAAAAAAGTAAAACTTAAATCTGTCATTAAAATATGTATTTAGGACATAACATTACAATTTTATTACATCCTTTAATCATCAACTCATTATTCCAATACGCCACTGTCATGATTCTAGTGTTGAACGAAGAAGAAGTAATCTACTAGTAATGTCATGATATTTGGGGTCAAATTTGTGACTTGGTTTTCGAGAACAATGTTCGTAACTGTCTATCATGTATGTCTCATCACATATCGCTACTTTTAAGGGGGGAAAACCTTTCAAATCGCGTTATTGTCAATTGTTAAATTTATCAAAATTTGATACAATTAATTGTTATAAAAAGTTTGATAATTGTTCGCAAGAAATTGAAAAAAGTTTTCGCAAATATTTTTCATATAGCCACTTAGGTAGCTTATTCTTCTTTTTGGTCCCATCATGACTCGTAACATTAGAAGACATGAATCTAAAATCAAATTTAGCTTTATGTTCTATAATTAGTTATGAAATTTGTGCATATCTTTTTTACTTTCTATTATTTTGCACGAGTTGTAAGAAAATTTAAATTTTGATCCAACTAATTTTAACTGTTTTTTTATTGAAATAATATGCGTAAAAGATACTTTCAATTCCAAAACCAATACCAAGATCCAACTGAATAATGAATCATATTAATATGTGGTGGTGTGGTTGTTATACATACAACTCGAGCATCTTAGATTCCTAAAATAAATTATTTATACATTGGATCTATTACTGAATCTTTCACCTACCAAGGTACAACGAATATTTTAACCTTGAAATCTATAAATTAGAACCTTACCATTTTACACAACCATCGGCAAAAAAAAATTAGCTTCAAAATGGCATTGATCTCCAAGAGCTTGGTGATGTTAGGACTCGTGTTGCTCATTCTAACACTGATGGGTCAACAGACTAAAGCAGTAAGGGACCTTCAAGTTCCTATCCCGAAAGCTGATGGAAACGTAAAACCAGAAGTCTATGATTTTATCCCCGCCAACCCTTATACTAGGGGATGCAGTCCAATCACTTACTGTCGTGGTCACCCTCTGACGACTAATTAGGACTTCACAAACTATTATCTTGAAATAATGTAACTCATCTTATTTATGAAATAAAATTTCAGTTTCGAATATTTTGTTTCCTCTTCTTAATCGTTATTCGTTATTCTAATTTATCATATCACTTTATATCCTTTATTGATGTTCTTAGGATGAGAAAATATTATTGCTTTTATTGCTTGGTTTGCTCTCAAGCTAAAGTTTTTCTATTAATAGAAACCTGCACCACGATCGGTAAAAATTCTGAGATGGAGAATTCAAAGGATTGTAAACAAAACTGCGTATAAAGAATCATAACATTCAATATAAGTCTTTAATAATTAGAAAAATAAAACCACCACATATCTAATATTTCATTTTTATTTCAAATTCTAACCTTAGGATTTGTTGGACGCACCCTAAATTAGGAGGTCCAGAATAGGTTAAATATACATCTATTTAAGTCTAGATTTTTTGTAGAACTAGCTATAGGTATATTTAGTGAGTTTGGGCTTGAAAAAATAATGGTGATTTAAATAAACCATTTGAAATGTGTTTTTACAGGATTTGAACTATTTTACTAACTTATTTAATACTCATCAATGTCATATATATATATATATATATATATATATATATATATATATATATATATATATATATATATATATATATATATTAGTGGAGACCGTAAACTATGGCTTACAGTGAAATGTTACAAGAAAAAGACGATTACGTAACTCTGATCAAAACTTTTCACCATTGCAATCCCAAATCTTTTCGAACAATAATTTAACTAGCTTCGAAATGTGATTATAAGATACGAAAAATGAATGCGAAGATTTTTTACTAAATTTTGCAGCAATTTAAATTTTTAAAGGGTTAGGTGTTTTGCCAAGTGTGTAACATTTAATTTTATCTTAATTATTTTATTTTCTTTCAACGTTATATAAGTGCTCGCAAAACTCGCTTTCTTGACCTATGATCTAAATACTAAAGGGAGAAGATCAAACTAAGGAATGAAAAAGAGAGATGATGGCTTATTTGAAGGAACTTGTGTTGCATGGTTTGTCACTTCATAAAGATGTGTCGGATTTGGGTTTGTTGGAGGAGGTGGATCTATTTAGAGCGACGAAGTAGGGGGTTGCAAGGGGGTATAATAGAGGATTTTCTAGCCTTTTGGGTTAGGGTTGTGGTGTACTAATATAAAATAATAATGATAAATTAAAAGGGATAACGACATATGTTATGGGTTGGTTTTTATCAGGTTAGGTAATCAACACTTTGAATCGGATAAAAAATACAAAATCAAGAATATGATTATGTATACTCCACAACATAGTTAAACTTTAATCTATTATTAAATTATGTATTTAGGATATAACACTACAATTTTATTACATCCTTTAATCATCATCCTATTAAAGGTATGACAATATTATCATTTTTCTGGATCAGCCATGACGCATGGGCTCATCCATTAAGGGCCCAAAGAGGACTCTAAGCTTGTGGATTTTCGAGGAGACAAAAAAAATCCATCATATGGGTCATCTAAAGAAATTATGTGGCGAATTAGTTTTGAAAAAAAATAAGAATATTGTCATACCGTTAATGCTGTTGACGATCTTTCCTATCAATAGTGATATGACAACAATATTATTAAAAATAAGTAATGCACTCATACCATCATTAGTCTTGACAATTTGTAATTGTATTTGAATTTCGAAAAACTTGCTATCATTTGCATAATATTTTTATACGTAATTTTCTATACAAAATGGTAAGATATATATATATATATATATATATATATATATATATATATATATATATATATATATATATATATATATATATATATATATTTGCCAAAACACTCCCCATATTATTCCATGAAAAGAAATCCTGAGCTATACAAATATACCAGAAGGTGCAAAATGTCGAAGCCTATACACGTATACTAACAAAAGGAGGGGAGAAGGGAACCCAAACGTCTAGTCCCGGGAGATGAGGGAGTTCCAAAACACCGTGTGGCCGTGATGACAGAGGGACCTCCGTTTGCTACATTGCCGAATGGTCTCCCCAATAAGCTGGTCTGCAGAGTACTGATGGCCTTCATATCTAACCTTGTTGCGGTTCTTCCATATAACCCACGTGGCTCTCCAAATGATGAAGGACCACTTCTTGGGAAGGCATGTCTGCCAGAAGAATGCAATGCTAGGGGAGGGCGCCGCAGTACCATGAACCACTCTCCAGGCTGATCTGACCGAGAAGGAACCCGAAGCATCAGCCGACCACCAGATCTCGTCAGCGTTGGACGCGACCGTCACTCTGCATTGGCGGATGCGCTCGACTGCCTCTGGGCCGGCCTAGTCCCGAACCTCGTTCCATCTCCATATATTATCGTTGGGGTCCCACATGTCATATATATATATATATATATATATATATATATATATATATATATATATATATATATATATATATATAATAAAAAATAAAGCTATGTATGTATCTTCTTCTCCTGGTTTCTTCTTCTCCCACGCACACACAATTGGGGCTCGAACCTTGCCAGCTCCTTCGTGTGTCCGCTCTAATACCCACTAGAGTGCTCGGACCCTTTCTGTAGTTATTTTTGAGTTCTTTCGTCTATAAATAAAGCTACGTATGTATCTTCTTCTCCTGGTTTCTCTTAGACATCACTCCACCATCAAATTTCATTTCCTCTTTTTTTTTTTCCTTTTCCGATGGTTTTGGGACTGGCCATCTCCTTCAATCTACTTCAAGGGGCAATGTTAGCTACAAGTTCCCATCCAAACTAGTGAACACTGAATGCAGTATGCAAATTGCTCTGTGGTTACTATTCTTTCCTACAGTTATCAGTTTTTTTCTGTAGTTATCAGAACGAGTTGTCGCAACTCAAAGACTTAAAGCAAAATACAGACTATAAATGATCGAACCACATAAAATTATGGAACCACGACATACGTATTGAAATAGCATATAGGCAATCCTGTAAAAGACCAGGTAATCATTTCTTACTGAACATAAAAGATGAACTGCTAGAACTAAATATATACATCCGGATATGGTGTGTAGAGCTTCCCAAATGCTGTTATGTTAACGGTTCACAAAAAAGCTTGGAGAAAATTAGAACAAGATAATTTGGATTAAATTAGGTAGTCAAAATACACAACATACGGGATAAAATTACTAAAGATCACCTTTTCACCAAGTTGAACTCAGACCTTTTTCCGCAACTTGATGGCTTAATTGCTGGTGTTGGATGGGGTTCCCAAACTATATGGAAAAACTCCGGAGTGTCACGAGCGTCATCCGTTTGTCGGAGAAGCTCGGAGAGTGCGACGAGTGTCATTCGAGTATCGGAGCAGCAGTTTTCTGCCATCCCAAGGGGAACTCGGCCTCATGAGTTCGATTCCAGGGGAATTCAGCCCTAGTTCGATCCCCCTGGAGGCAAGCAAACTTGATGCCTTGTATAGCAATGTTGAAGTCTTGTCAAGCAAATTTGATGTCATGTCTGACAAATTGGACATAGTACCGAGTTTTCTTGAAACCAATTCCAACGATTTGGATGATATTAAGGGAATGCCACCTACAGAGATGGGAGATACAAACACTCGTCCTACTACCAGCCACCCACAAAAGGGGTGTTGGGAACGAAGCGTGGAAACCGTTCCCCCAAACCAGAAAGTCCTGCGAGAGAACCTAGCAAAAACACACAAACCAAAAATGCCAAACATAATCGCAGATACAAAGATTTTTGACGTGGAAAATCCTTGCGGGAAAAACCACGGAACGATCGGAGTCCAACCCTGAAGAACCTCCACTAATGGAATAAAGAGAATACACCCTCTACAAGCTCCTCCCGATCCAACACGGATCACCACAACTCACTTGAAAGAAGAAAAAAAAATTTGATTGCGGACTCCGAAAAACAAGAGATGCCGAAAAATTATTCGAAGCAATCTCTCCTTCACAATAGTCCTTAATCCTCTCTCTCTCTCTCTCTCTCAAAGATTGTAAAGCACACTTATTTTTAGATGATTTTACAACTAGCATGTGTCACCCTTTTATAAGCCCTTGGCAATCCATACATGGAAGGCTAATACATTTGGAAACTTTCAATATGCATCAATCATATATTTAATGGAAATCCAATCATAATTGGCTTGCCATAATTGGAAACCCAATTATATGGAAAGCTACTATATGAAGGGTCCAATGATAAATATATGATCAAAGTAAATATGGAAATCCAATCATATATTTCCTTATCATATATGTTCCAAAATAAAATCCATGCACTCCCCGAGCTTCTCCGACACATGGACGTCGCTCTCCAGGGTATTCTCCACATAGGTTGGGAACCCCACCCACTCCAACAAATCTCCCCCTTCACAACTAGGTGGAGGAACTCGTCATCCGGACGAACCGCCTGCAGTACTCAAACTTCCTCTTTGGTAGAACCTTCGTGACCATGTCCGCTCCATTGTCATCAGTATGAACCTTCTCAAGCTCCGCATCCTTCTTCTCAACCACATCCCATATCCAATGATACCGAGTCTCGATGTACTTGGACTGGCTATGAAAGGTCTGATTCTTCACAAGGTGAATAGCACTCTGACTGTCGCAAAGCAAAGTATACTGCTCTTGCTTCAGCCCTATTTCCGGCAACAGCTTTTTCATCAACAAGAACTCCTTGCAAGCCTCCGTC
>JANAVB010011399.1:13318890-13323890 GCA_029216955.1 Iris pallida
AAAATATTAGATTTTAGTCATGATATGATTTTTGGTGATTTCTAGTTATTTTAAAACTATTTAAAATGGTGATATGTGAATTTGGTGTTTTGATAGTGTAACCTTAGTCATGCATGACCTAGAAGACTAATCATGATCATGGAGACCTAATCATGTGTTTAGAATCTCATATTTTTACTTTTTAGCCTAAGGGTATTTTCGTCATTTTGACACTTGTGTGAAATTGTAAATTATATGAATTAAATATGTGCTAGTTAATTATTTGAGACTTGACGTAGAAGTTTAGCCTAATCTACATGTTAGTCATGACCCTAGAGACTAAATTAGAGGGTTTCAACTAAGTAATCAAATTAGATTAATATCTAGATATTTTGTTAGTGGGATATTTTAGGCTAAATGTTAAGAAATGTTACTTTAGTTGTGAGCCCTTAGATTGGCTTGAATTTGTTGGAGAAGCCTTGACCACTCATCCTAAACCCTAACCCTAACCTAATGGCATCCATCAAACACCCCCCTCTATAAATACAACACATTAACCCTTTAGCATCATTTTTAAATCATTTTAATTGCCGCCTTTTTTGTTCTTCCCCAATTCCTCCCCAAATATCCAAATCAACTCCAAATTGAGCCTAGTCTTTTGCGTTGGACTCCCCTACAGTAGTGGACACCATTAGAGGGTAGCTAGCAAGGAGTCAGAGGCTCGGGATCGTCGCAAGTTGAAGAGGAGCCCTCATTCAAAAAGCTCTAAATTAAGGTTTCACCATCAATAGGTAAAACCCATCAAACCTATTCAAATTCTAGTTTTCTTTCCATGAATGCATTCATCTAGGTATACCCTAGCTGTGGGTCAAGTTTGGTAGGAAACCGCGTCCATTTAGTGTCCGTATCGGACACGTATCAGTGTCTTTGAATAAGTGTTTGATGAATTGCCTCTTAGGAGTAAATGTTGTTTAAATTTAATACTATTTTAAAGAGATTATATCCTTATATATGGGGATTAGTTTTGTATGTGACTGAGTCAAATTATGCTCATTTTTCATGTCCAAAATTGGATACGAACACGTGCACGAGGCCACGGTTCACTGTCCTGCTACCTCGTGTCCAGTTCTCACTGGACACGACACGAAACACCACCATTTTTGGTCAGAACCTAAGGGAAATGACTGACATACCACCCACAAAGTTTCACGTGAAATGATCGAGTATCGAGGGAGTTCTCGATCTTGCACGGATCACGCACACACTGTGCACGTATGGGAAAACCGTACTGACACGCACTTCGTGTCGTGTCCTGTCACCACGTGGACATGATACAGGGTATCGATCGTGTAGCCCTACATGTGGGCTACACGTGTGCATGGCCACGTGGCTCCACGTGGCCTGTGTCGAGTGTACGAGTCCATGGACTCGTTGCACGACGCTGGTGCACGCGTGTGTATCTGTGATGTTCACGAGTGTCTGGACACCCCGTGTCCTCAAGTGTGGACACAGGACAATGCATATGACACATTTACATGTGTACGACACTTTACCTACCACGAATTGGATGTAAATTGTATTTTCAAATTCGAATTTGGGGTTTTCCTATATTCACTGATACTTGTTTCACTGTTGGTGTTTTTTCAGAATTTAAATGTCTTCTCAAAACTAATCTTCATGATTATTGCAATATTACTAATCTCCCCATATGTCTGAGTGATTATATACTTATTTGGGTTTGATGTTAACACAAGATTGGGTTTCCGAATTGCATTGGGGCTCTTAAATTAACTGTTACACTGAACCAGTGTAATAAGAATTGAAAACCTGAGTTTTGATTGAAATTTAAAAACTGAAATTAAGTTAAAAACCAGAGAATTTATTTCCTGTATAAAACTGAGAATTTTCCTTGTTTAAAACTAGTGAACTGAATTTGGAGAAAGTTGGGTTTTGATTTAATTTGATTTGGGTTTAAGTTAAAAACTGAAACTGAGATTCTAGTGTAAATTGAAATGGGTTCGATTTGAAATATTAACTAAGCTTTGATGTTTGAATGTTGTGTTTTAAAACTGAAAATTAATATGTTTACCAAACCTGAAAACCTGAGAATTCTTGTCATGTTTACTAAAATGTTGGGTTTGTTGTTTTAAATAGGTTTGATGTTGCATTGATTAGGCTTTCACTGAGTGTAATGGTTCCTTTGAATGTTTGTATATAACTGGGTTGCTCAATGTGAAACTGAGTTTGATTGATATCTTAAAACTGAGTTAAATGATAACTGAGATTGAAACCTGAAACTTAGCAATGAGAAAACCTGAGAATGAGGACTGAGAATTGGGTTTTGGTATAAGTGATATCTGAGAATTAGATGAAAACTGAGCTTAGAATTTAACTTAACCTTAAGAAGCTATGCTTATAACTGAGAACTACTTTACTGAAATGAGTTGGGTTGTATGACACAGGGAAAACAAAATACTGAAACCTGTAATGTAAATTGTTAAGTGTAATATATGTGTAACTGAAATTATGTTAAAACTGAGAATCCATTTCCTTGTTGTTTAAAACCAGTGAACCTGAGAATCATTCCAAGTCAGCTGAGAATTACCCATATGCATTCCTGACATACTCTCTTCCCTGTCATGCCATACACACACACACATCAACCACACACACACTCTCACTTTGATTTAAAATCCTTGAATGTATATATGCATATATATATATATATATATATATATTTTTTATATATATATATATATATAATGCATATATGTGGGTTTTGTTTATTGTAATTAGGTTGTGTATTTCATTTGGTTGAATGTTGGGGATTGACATGAGAACTGAACCTGTGTCCTAAGAATTGAAACTGGGAACTCTAATGAAAACTGAAATTTGTATATGTGTATACGTGAGAATTCTAGTTAACTGAACACCTAAATTGCCTATGAAATTCTTGAGATTAAATGAAGCATAGTTCAATGTTGAACTTGAAAATCTGAAAACTGTTCTTCCTATTGTGACACCACACACACACACAACCTATATATATACCCTATATACATATATTGTTATATATGTGAATGAAATATGAATATAAATGTGATACTAGACTAGATTACTTGGTTGTGTGTGCCTAGCTAGTTAGATGTGATATGACATGCATATAGTATGTGTATAGATGCCATGGTATGGTTCACATTGATTTACTTTGCTTATGTCTAGCCTTGATTGCCTAGGCTAACTTGGTTAGGCTAGTTAGACTTGTTAGACTAGCCCTTGACCTAGTTTGACTAGTTGACTAAAGTTGACCAATAGCTGACCATTGACCAAATTGGCCTAGATAGCCTAAGTTTGACCAGTTGACCAAGATAGCCTTGTTGTTGACTTAGTTTGACTAGATTTTGACTTGGTTTGACCCAGAGTTGACCAAGAGTTGACTTAGACCTAGATTGACCTAGAAACCATGTAAATGCATTGTATACTTGAACTATAACCCCCTTGTATACATCATGACTTGTGTTCCTCTAAATAGGACTCAGATACCTCGTTTCGGACTGTGTATTCTCACAGACATTTGGATCGCAGGCGAGTATATTCTCTGATCGTTTCACACTTGACACGACTTATATTTTGCTCTAGATTACTTTACTTGATGCTGTCACGTTATCATCACGGGTTGGTACTATATGGATCTTTTTATGGGATGTTATCCCCTTAGCGGGCGCATCGGATACTTCATGTCGTATGTTTTATGTACATCATGTATTCCATGCTCTTGCGTTATTCATGTACTCTCATGTGCATTCATGTACGCTCATGTACTTTCATGTGCCCTCATGTACGTTTATGTTTCCTCATGTGCTTCGTGTGTAACCAAAACATCATGTTCGTAACGTAACTTTACTGAATCCTTGTGTATTGATTGTGGGTAGGGGTGAGTATAAATGGTCATGTGATTTACCCATCATGTTTACTCTACTACATTTCATATTTTATCATGTGCAACACAGCCTTCTTGGGTAGTGTCCCGCATGTTCACTCATGTACATCATGTTTAACCTAAGCCAATTACATGCCATCTCGTACTCTAAATCACTAGTCACTTACAGTTCTTACTTATCATGTATATATTTTCAGTTATCAAATATCTCTCATATTTTTATGTACATCTTCTTACAGCGTTTTATGTATCTTACTCTATTGCTGGCTTTATATTTCCTGCCATGATATGAACTGCATGAGATGTACTGTGCTCACTCCCGTCCTGACTGGACCTGTTGAAAATATTACAGATGATACTGAGGACTTCTGCCCAACCTACTATGGAGCCTGTCACGACCCGCACCTGCTTTTCCGGATACGAGACGTGTCCAAGCCAGCCTACGCCGCAGAGTCGGTGGTAGAACACTGTCAAGCCCGCAAGAAATAAATGCTCAAGAAATAATATTTGATGCTCATTCACATTTCTACATTTATTACAACATTTATAATTAAAGAAAATACAAGATTTTACAATTAATGAAATTGATACAATTGCTTTCTATTTCTATGTTGACCTCAGCATACCCAAGCCTTCCCAATGCTAAGAGTGATCGCGGTTAAACCTGAAAAATATTGGTTTCCAGTCAGGAATGGAACAAGTACACAAACCGACGGCAATGCGAAAACATAATAGAATTAACAAGACATGAAAATAACATATGAGATATAAGAATTGGAAAATAACTGATGACATAGCACGATAGAGAAGTAAAGGAAAAAATAAAGGACATCTACCTAGGTGGTGTGAAATATCTATTTCAACATGTGAACGGCTAGGGGTAAATAAGGCACACTGTACGTGTCGTGTGCATTTTCTAGCATTCAAGATTAGACAAATGGGATAGTACTGGGTAGTCCACATGTATACTAAGATATTTCACCTTCCGACTACTCCGTGTGACGAGCGTGTCAACAAGCAGCAAGATATATATAGACATGAAATGTAAAGACTACTATGAATCGAAAGCAATCAGAAAGTG
>JANAVB010011399.1:13328890-13381390 GCA_029216955.1 Iris pallida
GCGAGCGAAGCGAAGATGATCCAAGTGCAATCATCCTCGAAGAAATATCGATGATCACGGCTAGAGCTAGAACACCTGCAAAAGACAATAGCACACACCTGGAGAGATAACCAGGTCCTCAGAGGGACGTAACACGACACATAATATCATGCCATATAAACTGAATAAATATTGCTCAAATAAATAAGTTAATTGAATTTATAACATGGTCCAATACGCACCTATTGAACGAGCGTACCATCCCCCCAACCAAACAAGGACAGGAGATGGTAAACTAATTTACGATAATGTATCTTTCCATACTATGAATCCAATATGGTATCCGGACCCCAACAAGGTTCAATACCTTCTCATCGAAGTAGTAAGTCACACCTACAACCTAACAAGGACAAGATGTGACAAACTAATCCGCGACAAGTTATTGTTCAAAGCCACGGTCAGATACAAGTACCCAAACCAAAAGTACTCGTACCTAACAGATAAAGGTAGCCTACCGTTCTAAGTGAAATGTAGTTAAGAATAATCCTTCCTACGCATGGGCCCTGACTGAATAGGATCGGCGTAGTCCCCCTTGGGCACTATAGGCCCCATCAGTAAGAGCATGACGTTCCGCAGAATCGTCAGTGGCCGTCAGTAATCATGGGTCATCAACCCCGTATCTCCAGCGGAGAGTCCGGGTCACAAGGAAAAGTGTATCGAAGCCCATACGCTAAGGAATTGTCCTTCCCGCCCAATGTCTACTGTGTTGTATCCACAACACAAAACCACTATAACCGCTAAGTCAAACTAGCATACAATCTCTATTAGCGGTTATTTCTATCGCACGGCTTGTACGTACTGGTGGCCAGCCAATCACGCACTTCCGTTTCTACATGCGACACCCAACTTCGTGTTACAACGTGTCAAGGCCAATGAATGCAACACACAAGGTGGTCCCTTAAATCTAGGTTTAATGTGTAAGAAAAATAATACATAGCAGAAAATATAAATGAACAGTAAGTTCTAACAGGTTATGCCATGTATCACAGTTTATTTTGCATAAAGAAAATAAATAATACATAAAATATGAGCTAAAATAAGTAAACAACAAATAGCAAGGTGTCTTGCCTGGTAGGACGCCTGGTGTGCTGCGATAATCATGGTGGCATGAACTGCGACTTTGGTGTAATAACTACACAAGGGAACCTCTGATGGTGGCACGGACAGTTCCATCGGGTTCGGGACGGTCGAATTAGTTAAGGTGGACAGGGGGTTGTGCAGAATTCGTGAGGGAATAAGATAAAGGGATTAGGAGGATAATCAAAGAAAACTTGATAAACAATATATATACGAGTTTCGAAAACTATTTATAATAATCGAAAACTAGTTCGAGTCTAAAAGAAATACTTAAAGTCAAAAATCGTTTTCGACAAAACTCTAAGTTGTCAAAATTGAAATTATAGGCAGAAACTATATTTTTATTGGTAAAATAATTTAGACAAATCTTTTGAAAATATTAGAAAAATCGTTTTATAATTTGAAAACTATATTTTCACGGGTCAAAATATTTCTAAATGAACATTAAAAATCTAGAAATTTTATTTAAAATTTTAAAACCATATTTTGAAATATAAGCCAAACCAAATATAATATTTTATATAACTATATACCTATATTTTACAAAATAATTTGAAAAGATTTTTATACCCAATTACGCAAAAATCAGTTATTTATAGTAACTAATAATAACATAATCTTAGTTACCAAAAGTATAATAATAATAATAGTTGAAGTAGTGAAATGAAAACACAGCAACTTTCTACAATAATACTAATAAAATTATTTACAACCATTTATTCATCCTAATGATATAAATAGTCTATACACAAATTATTATACAGTTATGCAAAATTTGTAACCCTAGATTTTAGAAATAATAATAATAATAATAATAAATAATACAGTAATCATAACTTAAGTATTAATATCTTATGCTATTTTAAAGAAAGAAAGAAAAAAATATAAAAAATAATAATAAATATAATAATAAAGGGTCGATCACTGATCCTCTCCGTTCAGTTGACAAAATATCAGAAAAAAAAATTTTGTTAGAGAGAGAGTAGCTGAGAGGGAGAGAGGAGCGGCTGCGGAGTGGGAGGCCGACGATAGGCGGTGGCTCGCGCGGGGGGAGTGAGGAGCTGCGGGGGAGAGAGGAGCTGCGGGGGAGAGAGAGCCAGGGGAGGCGGAAGGATCGGGGAGCTCGGAGTTCTGGGTTCCGGCGGCCACCGGAGGGGATCCGTGCGGCCAGTGCACGGAGGGCGCGGTCCCGGCCACGGAACAGCTTGTGGGGGCGGCGCGGCACGGGAACGACGGGAAGAGGGCGGAGGTCAACGCCGGGGGCAGTGGAGGACTGGAGGAAGTCGGACGCGTGGCGGAGGGTTCCTTGGTCACAGCGGCGAGAGGAAGGGGGTTCCAGCGGGTCGGCGCGGAGGTTTCAATCGAGGGTTGATCGGGAGAACGAGAGGGTTTCGGTCGTCTCCGGCGAGAGGAGTGGAGTCGCCGGACGCGGGGGTGCACTGCGCGGAGGGATCTCGCCGGCGGCGAGGGTTTGCGGTGGCGCGACCGACCTGGGCTCACCGGAGGCTAGGTGGCGCTGCGGAGGTGTGGCGGAGTCAAGGTAAGGGGAATTTCGTCTATTTCTCTTCTTTTGGTTGTGGTGGTGGTGTTGTGTGGCATAGTCTCGGTAAAGGAGAATGGCGGAGGGCTCTGGGAACGGTGGTGGGGAACGAGGTGTGATGGCGGTTGAGATTGGTGGTGAGTCGGTCGGGACGACGTGGACGGTAGGTGATTGGTGCCGTGATAGGGGACGCGGCACGGTGGTCAGCCAAGGAGCTGGGACAAAACTTGGTGTTAGGAATTTTGGATGTGTCGAGTCTAGTGTCCTGCGTGACACAAAATCTAGGAAACACGTTCGGGGTTGTCGGACGTGAGATGGGTGAATGTATCTCTAATAACAATAGAAATAGTGGAAGAGACGGAGACACGGACACGATGCACAGCACATTTTGGTTGTGGAAATTGTGGAGGAATATTGTGGAGAAAATATTGGAGGATTACCTGCCTATTTATAGGATGTGGGTATTCCCAATTGGATAGGAATTAGGAATATTTAAATCCAATTTAGAATATTCGTAATTTAATTTAAATCAATTTAAACCCAAATCTAAATATAAATCCAATTTAAATCTAATTAAATTTTTAGCTCAAAATTAAATGGGATAAATCAAATTTCAAATATTTAACTATTTAAATAATACAAAAATCAAATCAAGATTTAAATGGCCACAATATCTTCTGAATATATTTTTCAAAATACCAATAATAATAATTTCGAAAATAATAAATATTTTTAAATATCTTTTTGAATAATAAAATATTAATATTAATAAATCTCAAAAATTTTATTTTTATTAAAAATAGACTAATAAATAATTTTGAAATATATGTATGCACGAATAATGCATACATGATTATGTTTTTCCTAGTATACAATAAAAATTATTTATGATTAATAACTGCTAAAAACAAAAGGCTTTTTATAGCAAGAATAATTATATAATATTTTGGAAGTGTATAATAAAATAGAGAAAAATATTTTTCTAAAATATGTACGCTCGCACATATTCGCACTCGACGACCAACTACGAAAAATAAAATTTCGTGCGCGACGTACAATACGACTATGCGACGTACAATACAAAATTTTAAATCAGTACTAAATTTAATAAATAAAAAAATAGTAGAAATTTAGGGGTTTTACATCCTACCCAACTTAAAGAATTTCGTCCTCGAAATTAAGAATTAGTAGGGGGTGAGAAGACACAAGGGGGTATCGATGGGGAACAATCGATAACAAAATCATGCCGTAAGAATCGCGATCTAGATTATAGAAAAATAATACGGTATGGTTACGGGTAATGAATGAGGGTCACGATTAAGAGAACGAAATAGATTCGCTTTAATTAAGCGATTAGAGGGTCTTGATAGGGTCGAGTAGTTTAGGATGAAGATATAGCAACATCGAGTAAGAATGGTCATAGCCGATAGGAAGGCTAGAGAAAGTTCTAGTATAACGCCTTCGTCCTCCTAAAATAGGTGAAGGCGAAAGCAATATAGTGTTCGAAGGAGGCGTTATCGAATACGAATACGTGATTCAAAGACGATCAAAAAATTTCAAAGGAGTTGCCAAGGCAGCCGCGGATAGGACTCTAGAGGACAAGTTTAACTATATCCCCATCCATGTAGAATAATAGGCAAAAGCGAACCAAAGTGCACTAGGTGGTGTGAAATATCTGTTTCAACATGTGAATGGCTAGGGGTAAATAAGGCACATTGCAAGTGTCGTGTGCAGCTGCTAGCATTCAAGATTAGACAAATGGGATAGTTCTGGGTAGTCCACATGTATACTAAGATATTTCCACTCCCGACTACTCCGTGTGACGAGCGTGTCAACAAGCAGAAAGATATATATAGACATGAAATAAAAATACTACTATGAATTGAAAGCAATCAGAAAGTGCACTTGCCTGAGGTCCTTAGCTGGAGAAACCAATAATACTATACCACTCAATGAGCCACAATCTGTCAACACATGCAGAAGTCTCCAGATGCTGAAATAAATAGTACCAACGTTCTCAGAATAGTCAAATTAGCTAGGATTGCCTGTCCTTAAGTCCAATTCTGGACACAGAGGCAAAACGGTAATTTCGGACAAAAATGATATCTGTCGTTGGACCCACTTTGCACCGAAAAGCGTGCCAGAGTTAACGGTCTCTAAAGTCGTCAAACTATATGTCTACGGATCTGGTTTTCTGATACGAACCCAACCATATATCCAAAGTTGGATTTCGGCGGGCCTGTAGAAGCATGGAAAAGAATAAAAAAAGACCTATGCGGCTCAAACAGAAGGACCCCCATGCGGCTCAGGATCCCCCATGCGGCTCAGAAGTCCATGCGGTTCAGGGGTCCATGCGGCTCGGATAGATCAATGCGGCTCAGAAAGAAGCCACGTGGCCTTCAACAGTTCTTCCCTACATTTGGCTACATTTAATGCTCTGACGGCTGCTCTGACAAATAAACAGCCACGACAGCTCTGACATAAAGACGCAATAATGACTGACAGGATGGCGTGTTCATGGGAAAGAGGAGAAAATCTCCTTACAGATAGCAAAATCCAACAAGTCCCGAGGCCACTCCATGCGGCCGCTCACTTCATGCGGCTGCCTATCCCCATGCGGCTGCCTATTTGTGTGCGGCTGCATATTCCCATGCGGCTGCCCATCTGCATGCGGCTGCCTATCTCCATGCAGCTGTCCATCTGCATGCGGCTGCCTATCCCCATGCGGCTACCCCTCTGCATGTGGCTGCCTATCCCTATACGGCTGTCCCTCTGCATGCGGCTGCCTATCCTCATGCGGCTGCCGCTCTGCATGCGGCTGCCTATCCTCATGCGGCTGCCCCTCTGCATGCGGCTGCCTATCCTTATGCGGCTGCCCATCCACGTGCGTCTGCAGTTTTCATGCTGCTGAAAGAACCCCCCCATATGCGGCTCGGCCAGGACGGTCCAGTTGAGACACGTGGCACTCTTCGCTACAATTGAGACACGTGGCAGTCTTATCTTCCCTGTAATCATGGGTGCTAACAAATCCTAACAAAATTAGATTTGTTGCAATCGTCATAATTGCCCTGATCAAATCAAATCAAGCAAATTAGACACGTGGCAGGCTATCACAAATCACAAAGATTCATGGCAATCAACATTTATTGCCCAGAGAGATTTGATGCAATCCTCATTAATTACCTAGATTTTTTACAGTCAGAATTAATGGCCCAGATTCATTGATCCTTAACCGCCGACTTATCAAGGAGACAATCATTGCAAACCCTAATGATCACACCCCCACCTCTATAAATAGCAAGGTGCCATTCCCTTGCAAAAGGGGCGAAGAGGATCACAAAAGGAGGGGATTTTCTGGAGACATGGAGAGACCTGAAAAGAGAGCACAGAGAGACAAAGGCACGCACAGAGGATTCTTTCCGGGCATCCTGAGAGCATTTCTTCACCAGAGCCAAGGCTGCATCCGATCGTCCAAGGAGTAAGGCAGAGCTGCCGTCGCTTTCTCGAGCCTCTACCGTTATCCCCCAGAATCTAAAATAAACAATTGTACTTAGATTGCTGTACCTAGGTTTTCGTCCCTAGGCTTTTTTTGTACAAGCGAGTTTGTATTGTGAAGTAAAAGTCCAGTCCTCCGATATAATTGTTCTGTTCTTTTATAATTCATGGCAAACACGATGGCGACTCTGCTGGAGACAAACTTCTCCACGGTCGAGGAGTTGGTGACGCAAACGGATGCAGCCAAGCTTGGCTCCACGCAACAGAAGATGGTCGCCCGGTTCGACCAACAGGCGTTCGAAGAAATGCTCTCCGACAAAAGCGCTGGCCAGGTCCAGAAGCGAATCCGCACAAAGAAAGCTCGCAGGAAGTGGAGGCCAAAATTATTTGCTCCTCCCCAAGCTCTGGACGGAGTACTCTCTGCTGCCCAAGACGGCGAAGGCAACTCTCATGCGGCTCCACTTCAAGCCATAGAGGACTCTGCTGTCCCCAAGTCCTACAGAGGAAAGCACTACGATGTTGGACTTGCAGGGGCAAAGAGTAATTCTATGTGCTCCAGGAAAAAGCCGAACAAAGGTACTAGCCGCAGGCTGAACACTCATGCGGCCAAGATTGCCAGCCGCATGCATGATATCCATGCGACCGAAATCGCCAGCCGAATGTATAACACCCATGCGGCTAAAATCTCCAGCCACAGGGAGAAGACTTATGCGGCCGAGACATCCAGCCGCATGAAGAAAGCCCATGCGGCTACGATTGTTAGCCGTATGAAGACTGTTGATTCCAGCCGCATGCTGTCCGCTCCACGCGGCTCAGTCTTTGATCGCCTCTCCTATGGTCCGGATCTCTCATGCTCCCGAGAAAATATGTCTGACTCTCTCCAGCACCACTTAGACTCTTCCTACTATGTGCCCTCACGCACTAGAGTGAAGAAGTCTAGGACAGCGCGAGCTTGGCAAGCTTAGTCCGCTGTCCCGACCTCTGACCATCCGAACATTCCACATACTGTTATACGGGCCTCTGATGGGAAGTTGTACAGAACCACTCGAGTCCAGCCCCCGGCGGCAAACGGACAGAGTGGTTCCCAAAAGTCTCTCAAAACCCAGAGAGCAAACATGGTCGTTCCAGACCCATCTGATTTGCGTGAGGTTATCCTTCGCAAGCGCAAGGAAAGAGAAGAGGCCTCGGTGTGCAAAGAATCCTCCCATGGACGTCACTGCTTCCAAGTCATTGTCAACTGCTGTTGCAACAACGCGACGGTACAAGAAGACCGACAATCCATCTTCCAAAGATTACAACAGCCAAGCTCAGAGGATGAGGCGCCTTCCGTCGTCTCCTGCAACTCTACTCAGAAAATCCCCACCGATGGGAGAGGGAAGAAGATAAACGTTTCCAGCCCGAAGATTTCAACTACTATGACTAAAAAACTGTCGTCTAAACGGTTGTCCACCACCGAAGTTTTCCAAGATACCCGTTCAAAGACGAAATCTGCTACAGTGGGAAACTCATCATCCACATCACTGGGGGTTGCTGGAACTGGGGGTAGCACTCCTCCGAACATCCACGACAATTCGATGTTCCAAGGAGATGATCCGGGGGAAACAACTCTCCCATCAGAAGCGGCAGATCCCGACGTCCCCGAGGATGTCCATGGCTCACAAAATCGTCGACAAATTTCAGCCAAAACGGAAAGGTCCATTTATCATTGAGGCTGTATTCTCCAACGGTGCTTACCGCCTCGCAAAACAAAACGGAGACTTGCTCATGTTGTCCGTCAACGACAAGTTCCTGAAGAAATATTATGCCTAAACAACATTCCACAGATCCCAGATTATTGAGTTATGTACCTGCCGGTACCGCTGAACTCACACACTCACAGATCCGAGATTATTGAGTTATGTACCTGCCGGTACCGCTGGACTCATATTCACACAGATCCCAGATTGTTGAGTTATGTACCCTTCAGTACCGCTGAACTCACATTCTTCTTCCAAATATCCCAGATAGCTGAGTTATGTACCTGCTGGTACCGCTGAACTCACATTCCGACTACAAATCTTCTAGAACGATGAGTCATGTACTTTTTCGTACCACTGAACTCACACTTTTCCTCCAAACATCCCAGATTATCGAGTTATGTACCCGCAGGTGCCTCTGAAATCACATTCCGGTCACTCTTTTAGGTAGTAAGTCATGTATGATCATACCTCTGAACTTATTTCTCTGAAAGAGCTCCTCCCTCATGATCCACTACTCGCACTCTCAGTGCACAAAAAGGGTAACGGATCCACAAATTTCCAAAACGACCACGTCGATGTTACCTCTGAGTCGTTTCACTTCCGCCAAAAACAAATCACCCCTCTATATAGAACTTCCATGTCCTCATTACCTCTGAGTCATTTTATGTACCCCTTCATGGAGCCCACTCCTGCCATGTCCTCATTACCTCTGAGTGGGAAGGCTCCATCGAAGAAACCCTCATATTTGCCATGTCCTCATTACCTCTGAGTAAACATGTTGGTTCTTTCTCGACTTATTATCTGTACCCAAAAAAAACTCAGGGTACGCCAAAGATAATAGGTCCACAAATGTCCTCTGTTGACCACAAATATCCTCCGTTGAGTCCACTCCTGCCATGTCCTCATTACCTCAGAGTAGGAAGACTCCGCGGTAAAACCTTATATTTGCCATGTCCTCATTACCTCTGAGTAAATATGTTGGTTCTCTCTCAACTTATCTTTCGTATCCAAAATCAGGATACGCCAAGGATAACAGGTCTACAAAAAGTCTCTTATTGGGACAACTACTACAAAACAAAGAATAGAGCGAATGTGTCCCAGTCATTCAAAGGTGGTGACATTCACATGACTACATCTCACGAGCAAGCCAAAAAAGTTCTCTATCATTTCATTCAGACAAAAAGGAAGAAGATTACATCGATATCCAAAAGAAGCAAGACACAAACTGCAGCTAAAGACAGACAGAAATATCAAGACAAAAGACAAACATTTATGAGAGCCCACGAAGCCTAGTTACGGGGGCGCATATACCAATCCCTCAACCATTTTGCGTATGAAGGATGTACTTGAGCAAGATCTTCGTCTGAAATAGGAAGATCAAAACTTCCAGTACCACCGCCGTCAGACTGGGGCCCCTCCTTTACAGCAATGGGCGCCATCACTCCTTTCTGTTCCTCCGCTTCTGGTGTTACCTCCTCCTTAATAAGCGATAATTCTTGTTTGAAAGGGGGCAGCAACTCTTCCTTCGCAACGATCTCAGCCTTCTGCAGGGTTGCTGCAAGAATCAAAGATAAAAAAGAAACAAAGTCAAAAGATAGTCAGTGCCTTATGCGGCACAGTCCAAAAGGGAGCTCATGCGGCTCGATGCAGCACAACCTCGTACGACCCAATACAGACGAGATAGACTCATGCATTTCTGATCGACAGGTCATTATGCAGTTCAGTTCGTGAAGTGTTTATGCGGCCCACTAAGACAACTCCCATACGGCTCAGACATGGGGTATATCCCCATGCGGCTCGGTTATGGGACATGTATGCGGCCCATACAATTTGAACAATTTGCATTAAAGGCTTGTGCATAAAGCATACAACAGAGCCGTTGTTAGGGTTTCGAAGTATATGACTTCCCCAAATCCTTACCCTTAACGGCAGGATGAACGTCGGAATAAGCTTTGGGTGCCGCAGCCGATGTCGAGGCCACACCCTTACCCTTCACCGCAGCCTTCGCCGCAACCTTGGAGGACTTGGGAGCCATTGCTGATGATCAGAGAAGGAAGACGAAGACAAGAACAACAGCTAGGGCAATAGCAGAAAGTAAATAAGTCTTTCTTCCAAAAACACGCTGCTATTTATAGGCGGAGCCCATAGACCGACGCATCGATCCGTGTGCAGTGTAACCGACTCTTCTGTTATCAAGGCAAAAATTTAATGAGCCGACTCTTGGGACTCCCCCCAATAGACGGCTCAAATCAAAGGCAATCAATGCAAAGATTTGCACACGTGGCATGAAGATGTGGCAAGGAGCCCATGCGGCCAAGCAGCCCATGCGGCTCAGATGGCCATGCGGCTGAGGAGGCCATGCGGCTGAGACATCCATGCGGTCAGAACATCCTATGCGGCCTGAAGAATTTTTACATGGCCATGCTTCTTATTCAAAGTATTTCAATTTTGCAAATTGAAAACTTTGAAGGAGGTCTTGTAGAAGCATGGAAAAGAATAAAAAAAGACCTATGCGGCTCAAACAAAAGGATCCCCATGCGGCTCAGGATCCCCCATACGGCTCAAAAGTCCATGCGGTTCAGGGGTCCATGCGGCTCGGATAGATCCATGCAGCTCAGAAAGAAGCCACGTGGCCTTCAACAGTTTTTCTCTATATTTGGCTACATTTATTGCTCTGACGACTGCTCTGACAAATAAACAGCCATGACAGCTCTGACATAAAAACGCAATAATGACTGACAGGATGGCGTGTTCATGGGAAAGAGAAAAAAATCTCCTTACAGATAGCAAAATCCAACAAGTCCCGAGGCCACTCCATGCGGCCGCTCACTTCATGCGGCTGCCCATCTGCATGAGGCTGCCTATCCCCATACGACTGCCTATTTGCGTGCGGCTGCCTATTCCCATGCGGCTGCCCATCTACATGCGGTTGCCTATCCCCATACGGCTGCCCATCTGTATGCGGCTGCCCATCTGTATGCGGCTGCCTATCCCCATGCGGCTACCCCTCTGCATGTGGCTGCCTATCCCTATGCGGCTGTCCCTCTGCATACGGCTGCCTATCCTCATGCGGCTGCCCCTCTGTATGCGGCTGTCTATCCTCATGCGGCTGCCCCTCTATATGCGGCTGCCTATCCTCATGCGGCTGCCCATCCACGTGCGGCTGCAGGTTTCATACGGCTGAGAGAACCCCCCCGTATGCGGCTCGGCCAGGACGGTCCAGTTGAGACACGTGGCACTCTTCGCTATAATTGAGACACGTGGCAGTCTTATCTTCCCTGTAATCATGGGTGCTAACAAATCCTAACAAAATTAGATTTGTTGCAATCGTCATAATTGTCCTGATCAAATCAAATCAAGTAAATTGGACACGTGGCAGGCTATCACAAATCACGAAGATTCATGGCAATCAACATTTATTGCCCACAGAGATTTGATGCAATCCTCATTAATTACCAAGATTTGTTATAATCAGAATTAATGGCCCAGATTTATTGATCCTTAACCGCCAACTTATCAAGGAGACAATCATTGCAAACCCTAATGATCACACCCCCACCTCTATAAATAGCAAGGTGCCATTCCCTTGCAAAAGGGGCGAAGAGGATCACAAAAGGAGGGAATTTTCTGGAGACCTGAAGAGACCTAAAAAGAGAGCACAGAGAGACAAAGGCACGCACAGAGGATTCTTCCCAGGCATCCTGAGAGCATTTCTTTACCAGAGCCAAGGCTGCATCCGATCGTCCAAGGAGTAAGGCAGAGCTGCCGTCGCTTTCTCGAGCCTCTACCGTCACCCCCCAGAATCTAAAATAAATAATTGTACTTAGATTGCTGTACCTAGATTTTTGTCCCTAGGCTTTCTTTGTACAAGCGAGTTTGTATTGTGAAGTAAAAGTCCAGTCCTCCGATATAATTGTTCTATTCTTTTATAATTCATGGCAAACACGATGGCGACTCTGCTGGGGACAAACTTCTTTGTACCAGTTTTATTGTTGGTACCGGTCTGGAGGAAGGCTCTCAAGGGGCCAAGAAAAGAAAGACTAGAGTCGAAGTGCCAGATTTGGATTCCGCTGCTGAGGGTGATGAAGGCAACGAGCATGATAGAGATGGCTCTATCCTTCCAGTGGCAAACGCAGAGGTGGATCAGCCGCCTATTTTATCAGATGAGATGTTGGGGGATCAGTCACTCGTTGCGCCTGTTCCTACTCCGAAACGTAGCCGGCAAGTTTCTTCTGTTGGCGGTGTTTCTCGATCCTGGAAGCTGGTTGCGACTAGGCACCGCCCGCTAGCCATAAAAGAAAGTGGAGAAGAAGTCAACCCTACGTCAGAGGTAACAAAACCGCTCTCGATTCCTTCTTTCTTCTTTCCTTCGAGCTTCAATTCTAATCGTCTTCGTTCCCTCTTTTAGGTGTCAGGAGAAGAAAAAGAGTTTCAAGATGTCGAGGTGGTGACCCAGGATGACGGGGACTCCCGTGAGCCTGTTCCTTTTTAAGATGACGCAGATCAATCTGTATCCCCCTTCGAGGTGGAGGGGACAGAGGACGTGACTGAGTTTAACTCGGAGATCGCGGGTGAGGGGACCATGCCAGTTGTGGATGAGCTGCAGCCTTCATGTCCCTTCCCTGGTAAGATTAGCCGAATCTTAACCTGCGAGGAAGCCTATCTGCTCTATCATCACGTCCGTCGGGTTACGTCGATTGATTGTTATTCTGGGCATACAGGTCCTACCTCTCCAGTGCCGAGGATGGACGTTATTGAGACAACCCCAGCCGAAGGGGCATTGGTGGAGAGGGGTGCACCCCCTCACCGTCCGACTCGTCTTGATGGGCCTTCTGGGGCTCGAGTTTAGCGGGCCAGTTATCGGGGCAGTCGGGGCAGGGAACGATGGTCCTTGCGTCATCCTCTCCTCCGGTGGCTTTGAGAATCGACCTTTCTGTCCTACCGAGTATCCAAGCTCTCCGGGCGGCGAAAAAATGAGTTGGCCGCCATTCATGCATCGTTCTACTCAGACTCCGTTCTCCTGGTGGCAAGCTCTAGCGTTACTTCTCCGACGTTGCCGTCCCTGCTACCCCTGACGCCATCCTCTGCTGAAGTTCTGGACGACGCATTACAGGACGTGGTTGCCAGTTTTCATCGTCATTTGAAGAGAGGAATCGAGGCTGCTGTGGAAAGAGGGACCTCCTTCACCTTGGCCCGACAATGCACCCAGGGTCAAGTTAATATCCTTAGGAATCTTCCTGGTAATGCAGGGATGGCTTCGCTTCTGTAGGCGAAATTGTTAGAGACTGATCAGGTGGTGGCCGAGCTTCGAGTATTGTGGCAGGTTGATCTGTCTGTTGTTATAAACGAGGAGCGGGGTTCCCTTATCGCTGTTATAGAGAGGACCAGGGCTGCTCGGGATAAGACCAGATCGGCCATACTGAAGGATCTCATCGATTTATCTGATCGGTATGATCAACTGAGTTATGCGAATGAAAATGTCACGGCTCGGGAAGAATCTGCCTCTCGTGAGATTACTGAGATGCGGGAGCAGATCCTTGCGCTTCAGAAGAAGTTGAATTTCTTGGAGTCTGAACTTGAGGCTGTCCAAAATAAAAGGGGGCTAATTGTTCAGGAGGCTGACGGGATTAATCAGGCTTTGACTGACCTGGAGACTACCCTGAAGAAATTGGAAGACAACTACCAGGCGCTCTTGGGCTTGGATGATGGGGAACGGTTATTCCAGGAGGCCGAGCGTCGGGCTCGACGACGGATTGAGCGGGGGACCACTTCAGTGAGAAACCGGCTTCTGGAATTGTGTAATACTGAGCTGTAGTCGGCCTTTTCTTCTTGTTTTGTTTCTGTTTTCTTTCTCTCTAAAAGGGACGTGATTCCGAAATATGTAATACTTTTTTCTTCCTTCAAATAAAGAGTACTTTCAATTCTACCCATCATTTGTATTGTTTGCTGTGCCTGTGATATTGTGGTAATATTCTCCCCCGCATAGGGGATATATTTCTGGACCTGTTACCCATGGCATACCTTGGTTTTAGGTACAGATAACAAGTTTTGGTCAGGATACCTGAAGCGGCCATTGTAAAGTGGTCATGGGTGCTCTTGGTATTGGAAAAAGGAATACCGTAGAGCAGCTGGGCTCCTAGGGCATGATGAGATGGTAGGTTTGTGCTAAAAAACTTAGCTGAGGATATTTGTGGGCCTATTATCCTTGGCGTACCCTGGTTTAGGATATGGATAATAAGATGAAGGGGAACTGACATACTTGCTCAGAGGTAATGAGGACATGGCAAGTAGAAAAGTTTTTTAAATGTAGAGTCTTCCTACTCAGAGGTAATGAGGACATAGCAGGAGTGAACTCGACGAAGGATATTGGTGGTCAACAGAGGACACTTGTGGTCAACAGAGGACATTTGTGATCAACAGAGGACACTTGTGGTCAACAGAGGACATTTGTGGTCAACAGAGGACATTTGTGGACCTATCACCCTTGGCGTACTCCGGTTGTGGGTACAGATAATAGGTCGAAAGGGGATCATCATACTTACTCAGAGGTAATGAGGACATGGCAAGTATGAAGGTTTCTTCGACGGAGCCTTCCCATTCAGAGGTAATGAGGACATAACAGGAGTGGGCTCAATGAAGGAGGGCACATAGAACAACTCAGAGGTAATGAGGACATGAAAGTTCTATGTAAGGGGTGATTTGTTTTTGGCAGAAGTAGAACGACTCAGAGGTAATGAGGACATGGCCATTTTAGAAATTTGTGGATCGATTACCCTTTTTGTGCACTAGGAGTACGGGTATTAGATCATGAGGAAGGATCTCCTTCAAGAAGAAAGTTTAGAGGTATGATCATACATGACTTGCTACCTGAAAGAGTGACCGAGATGTGAGTTCAGAGGTACCAGCGGGTACATGACTCGAGAATCTGGAGAATGGTGAGCGTGAGTTCAGTAGTACCAGCGGGTACATGACTCGAAAATCTGACAAACTATGAGGGTGAGTTCAGTGGTACCAGCGGGTATATAATTCGAAAACCGTTGACGAGCAACATGAGCAAGTCTCCGTTTTGCTTAGCGAGGCGGTAAGCACCGTTGGAGAACACGGCCTCGATGACAAATGGACCTTCCCATTTTGGCTGGAACTTGCCGGCGGTCTTGTGAGTCATGACCATTGGCCTCCGGACTGCCAGAATAAGATCGCCCACTTGGAATGTTCTGATTTTGACCTTCTTGTTGAAGGCTCCTGAGATGCGTGCTTGGTATAGCTCGATCCTTTGCTGAGCTAGGAGGCGCTTTTCATCTAATGCCTCCAACTCTTGTAGTCGACATCGGTAGTTGTCATCCGTCGTCAATTGATAAGTGATGGCGACACGGAGTGAGGGTATTTGAGTCTCTAATGGGAGAACTGCCTCACTCCCGTATACTAGAGAGAATGGTGTGTTTTCGGTAGCTGTTCGGATTGTAGTACAGTACGCCCATAAACACTCGCCGAGCTTCTCGTTCCAGTCGTATTTGTTGGAGGAGACAAACTTCTTGAGGAGTTTGATGATTGTTTTGTTGAATGCCTCTGCCAACCCGTTCGCCGCCGGGTTGTACGGTGTCGAAGCGACATTCTGAATACGGTGCTTATCGTAAAACCGATAGAATACGTGGCTTGCAAACTGCGGACCATTATCATGGATGATCCTTCGGGGCAGTCCAAAGCGGTAGATGACGTGATGCTTAAGGAAGCTGATCACGTTTGAAGTCTTGACTTCTGCGAGTGGGACAGCTTCCGCCAATTTGGAAAAGTAATCAGTGATCGCAAGTATGAAGCGATGTCCTCGGAAGAAAGGTGGGGTGATTGGACCAATGATATCCATTCCCCATGCTTCGAATGGCCAGGACGCCACTGTCGGATGTAGAAATTCGGATGGTTGGTGAATGAAGTCCACGTGGACTTGGCAGGCTTTATATTTTCTAGCATAATCTATCGCATCTGCCACCATCGTAGGCCAATAGTAGCCCATTCGTCGAAGGCAGTCTTGCAATTTAGGACCGGGCTGGTGGGCCCCGTAGACACCGTCATGAGCTTCTCGTACGGCTTCTTTGACTTCTGTATTTGACAGACACCGAAGCAGTAATCCGCTGTAGGAGCGACGATACAATATTTTCGTCTCTGTATCATAGAAAAATCTGAGAGAACGCCGTCTGATGGAAGTGGCTTCCTTTGGGTTCTCGGGCAGGATGTCGTAGACGATGAAGTCGATGAATGGTTGTCTCCAATCTGGGGCATCATCGATCGTCTGGGCAGAATAACTCGCCACGAATTGCACATTGTTCTTAGGACAGACCAGTTCGTGGCCTATCATATCTACTGATTAGCAATCATAATTCAGAACTGCTAGGGAAGCGGCAAAACCAGCTAGGGCATCAGCTTTAATATTTCGGAGTCTGGGGACATGTTCGATGAAGAACCCCTCGAACGACGATATAATGTCAATCGCTATTTGGTGATAAGGGATCATGTCTTCGTGGCGGAACTCGTATGAGCCCCGTATCTGATTGACGATTAGTTGGGAATCGCCGTATGCTTCAAGGTATTCTACCCCCAGCTCTATTGCGAGTTGGAGGCCAATGACCAAAGCGTTGTACTCGGCCACATTGTTAGAGCTGGGCTCTGTGAGGGAATAAGCACGGTTAATCACCAATCCGGAAGGGGAGACCAGCACTACCCCGACTCCGACGACTATATTGCCTTTAGGTCTGGTCCTCGAAGCACCGTCGAAGAACATTCGCCATATATTATTGTGCGAGGTTGTATGCGAGTCGGCGACCTCATCTGGGATCTCTTCATATATTCTGGAGGATTCTGAGCCTGGGTGGCCTGCTAAGAAATCTGCCAGGGCTTGACATTTGACCACCTTTTGGGGGCGAAGATCATATGATAAGGGGACAGCAATATTGCCCATATAGCGAGGCGAGAGCTGAGTGCCCCTAGTTTAGTCATAAGGACCCTGAGAGGGTTGACTCGTGAGATCACATGTATCGTTTGTCCAGTGACATAGTGTCGTGTTTTCTGAATGGCGAACACCAGGGCAAGGCATTCCTTCTCCACTGCGGTGTATCGGTGCTCTGGCCCAATCATCATTCGGCTGAGGTAATATATGGCTTGCTCATGGCCTACGTCGTTATTTTGTGCGAGCAGAGCCCCGAGGGAATGTTCCATTGCTCGTACATAGAGCAGGAATGGTTTTTCGGAAACCGGGGCCACCAGGACTGGGGGGTCGACAAATATTCTTTGATGCTGTCTAAGGCGCGCTGGTATTCCTCATCCCATACGAATGAGACGCCTTTCTTCATAAGATGGGTGAATGGTCGACATCGCCCGGAGAGGTTGGAGATGAACCTCCTGATGTAAGCTAGCCTTCCTTGGAGGCCTCGGAGTTCGTGAAGATTTCTCGGGGGACCCATCTCCATGATTGCTTTCGTCGTCTCAGGGTCTACATGGATACCCTGTGCAGTGATGATGAAGCCCAAGAACTTTCTACTGGATACGCCCAGAAAGGACTTCGTAGGGTTCATTTTCAAATTATATGCTCGCATTAAGTTGAATACCGTCATTAGATCCTGCAGATGGTCTCCCTTGCAGCGACTCTTAACGGCTATATCGTCAACATAGCACTCCACTGTCTTGCGTAAGTGGTCTCTGAAGATGATGCTCATGGCTCTTTGATAGGTGGCACCGGCATTCTTCAAACCGAAAGGCATGACTGTGTAGCAGTATGTGCCAATTGGTGTTCGGAATGATGTATGCTTTTCGTCATCAGGAGACATTTTGATTTGGTTGTACCCCGAGAAGCCATCCATGAACGACATACGTTCGAAGCCGCAGGTATTGTCGATCATGATGTCTGTGATAGGAAGGGGAAATTCATCGTTGGGGCACGCCTCATTCAGATTGCGGAAGTCGATGCAGATTCGAATCTTCCCATTCTTCTTGAGGACGGGTACTATATTGGCGACCCAATCGGGATGTTGCTCCTCACGAATGAAGCCGCTGGCTATCAGTTTTTAACTTCGGCTTCGATCGCGTCCATGATGCCTGGATGGAAGCGTCGTTGTTGTTGCTTGACTGGCTTCGCATCTGGCCGAATGTTGAGTTTGTGAAGAGCAATGTCGGGATTTAACCCTAGCATGTCTTCATAGTTCCAGGCGAACACATCAATATATTCTCTGACAAGTTCTAGCAGCGACTCCCGCTCTTCGTCTGCTAGGCTTTTACTGGCGAAAATTGGTTTTGGAGAAGATTCGCTGCCGAGGTCAACCTGTATGACTTCATCTTCAGTAGGAGGTTCTCTCAGTTCGAACCGTTTTTCCCATTGTGCATCCAATTGCTGGGCCCATGGCTCTAGTTCGAGGATCTCGGGGATGTCTTCATCTTCTTCGTAAGCGTCGGCGAATGCCATATTGACTGACAAGACTTGTCTGAACACGTCTCCGATGCTGGTATCCGAGTCAGAAGTTGGTGACCCGGTTGAATGTGACTGCTAGTCGCATTCTTTATCTGAACTCTTAGGGGTCGTAGTAGGCGTTATATACCCTAACCCGTATCGAGTTTTGCTATAGTAGTCCCGTGGTTTGCCCGCCGGGACTGGCGGCTTCAAAGGTAATCGTCGCCCAGTATCGTTGTTCAAACCTGACGTCGTCTCCAGATCATACCCCTGTTTTTGTATGAGATATTTGGATTGGGGGCTATAAAGATACAGAGGCAGTCTTCCGGCATCTGATCCGAGGTCGGCTTCCTCTATGGTGAAGGGATGCGGGTCGTCCTTCCGGCCGAAGATGATTGGATGGTCCCCTCCCTCGATTATTCGGTAAGCGTCTTCTACTGGAGTATGCTGGATCACGGTGTACACATTTGTCACCTGTGTGTGTAGGTGAGTGCCTATACCGTGTTCCATAGCATACATTGTACATAGCTTATTGAGCTCGATGTAGTTCAAAGATAACCCTTTATTGATGAAGTAAGGTATCTTTTCTAAGGGGATTACATCATATGCGGAGGGAACATCAGTGTGGGCGGCCACATACTTGGCTAACTCTGGTTCCTCTTCGGCTACCCCCTGTGTGAATGAAGACTGAGAGGACGTCCTGGGAAGCTTGATTGTCAGTGGTTCAGTTGATGGAGCAGAGCGTAGAGTTGTTGGCAGACTAGCGACCCCCAGTTTGGCATTTGATGTGGAGCGAGGAGTGGCTGGTTCGCTAGAAGTGTCAGACCTTTCATCGGGGTGACGACCCTTCTTGGGAAGGCGTATCGTCAGTAGCCTATCGGAGGGATTAAGCTTCTCCGTTTGGGGTTGACCGACTCTCGGCAGTCTGATTGTTAGTGGCCCCGTTGTGGGTCTCGGCACTTGGCCGGACCTTGGCAGCCGGATTATCATCTGCTCCTCCTGCGCCGAGAAGCTGATCGCGTCCTTCCGCAGAGTGGCAGTAAGGGGTGCGAACCTGCCCGATTTGCGAGCTTGGAGGTGGATCGTCAGAGGTTCTTCTGATCTTGTGGCTGTCTCGATACTGGCTTATATATCTCCTTCACCAAGGTGCTTCTTCGACTTTTCATATAGGCAGGAGTCTGAGTAGTAGGATTCGACCCCTTTGAAGGGATCGATATCAGCAAATTCTGTCCTCACGAAACCGTGTTTGTCGACATATTTGAAGCACTGGTGCAGCGTGGAAGGCACGATCATATAATCATGTATCCACGGGCACCCCAAGAGGATGTTGTAAGAAGTGTCTGCATCTATGACGTAGCAGGTGACTTCGGATTGGAGGTCGCCAATTTGACACTTCAGCCGAATCTTCCCAATAGGGTAGCTCCTGCCCGAATTAAAACTGCTGATGGCGGAGTTTGTAGGCATCAGGCGATGCATTGGGATGCGGAGATGATGTAGCAGACCCTTCGGGATAATGCTTATGGAAGAGCCAAGATCAATGTGCATCCGATCCACCTTCACGTCGCCGATGTATCCCGTATAGTGTAGCGGACGATCATGTAGGTTGGTTTTGATGAGCATGTCCTACGGAGTGAAGACAATGTTGGGCATTGCTCCCGTACAGGCGCTGTCTTGGAGATCTGTAGGCGGGTTTTCTTCCGTGAGGTTGACCTGAGCCAGGTACGCGTCGGCATTTTGGAGTGCATCGCTCAAAGCTGCATGAACATCCTTGGAGAGTCTCAGGAGCTCGTATAATAATAGCTTGGCCGGTGTGTTGGCCAACTGTGGTAATATGTCGAAGTTGTAGGGCTTCTCCAGCCCCTGTGATGCCTCTTTTCGGAGGGATTTGTCAAAACGAGTCTCCCTCGGCCTAGGCTTGTCGGTCGTCGAAGGCTGAGCCGGTCCCGGAGCATCAGTTGTAGTGGGTTGATGATTTTCAGCTGGATTGTCAACCACAGGTTGGGATTGCGCTCCTGACCGCGTGACGACGGCTGTAGCTTCCTCAATGTCTGCCGAGATTGTGTGGCACGTCCTGACTTTTCCACTTTTCTTCTTGTAGGTAAAAGATGGTGTGGGCCGAGTCACTTCTGACACCAAGTCTGGATGGATCCACATGACCTTCCCTCGTGATGTGGTGAGGGGTACTAGACCAGCAGCCTGATCTCGGGGAGGTAGAAGATTGGTAATCTCCATTGTCGCCAGAGGGATGGGGACCACCTCGTCTTGAGTTTCCGTCGGAGGGAAGCTGCCGAATTGTACGAACACCATATTGGCTGCCACGATTACCTCTTCGAAATCGATGGCCTGAGCGTTTGAATCGATGAGGTTTTGGATGTACCATTTCAGCTGGTAGCAATCGTGTATAGCATGATGGACATAGCGATGGTAATGGCAGTACTTTGGATTCTCCATCACTGTCGGCCGCGGTTCCCGTCTTGGTGGAGGAAGCTGAATTCTGTCCCCTTGTATGAGTATGTCCAAGATGGGCTTGACGTGACCGTCTTCGAAGGAGTAAGTAATTTATGGCCATTGTTTGTCTGCTGGCTTTGGCTCAGGTTTTTGTACTGTATCGGCCACCATATCCTGTTTTCCTTTGCTATCCCGATTGTTGGAGGGGCTACCCCCATTATCGTTGTTGGGACGCTTGCCCTTGTTTTCTCCTTCCGAGATGTGCAAACCAGTTGGCGAGCCTTTTTCAGTCGTTCTTCGACGCTTGTGGCACTGATGATGAACGTCTTCCAATCCTTGAATTGACTTTCGCCCATCCAGAGACTGATTGTTGGGAGGAGTCTCTTTTGGCAAATCTCGATCAAGGAGGAATCTGGGTTTCCAGAGGGTAGCTTCATGACGGTCTGGCGGAACTGCTCGATGTAATTTCTTGTCAGCTCTTTCTCCCCTTGGACGACGTCCATGAGGGTGGACATGGTGATGTCCTGCCCTACTTCGTAGAATCTCTCCAAGAACATGCACTTGAAACCGGCGAAGGAGTGGATGCAGTTGTCCGACAGGTTACGATACCAGTCGAAGGCGACTCCTTCTAATGCCCCGATGAATAATCGTGTGAGAATGGCATCGTCATGGGGCAGATGGTCGGTGGTTACCTCAAAGTAAGTGATATACCGACTTGCTGAGGTCTTGCCATCATAAGGATTGATATTGAACGGTTTATATCTTGGTGGGAATGGAACATCCCTCCATGCAGCAGGATATGGTTGCCGTATTCTGAGGTCTTGAGAGTTTTTTCGAGCGTGGAACATGGCTCGGAGCTCCTGGACCTCTGTTTTCGCTTCGCGTGCTTCGTCCACGGCGGTAGGGACCGTTGTTTCTGGAGGATTGTTGCCCAGGTTTGGTGCCGCCGAATTCGAGTCTGCATTGACCGCGGGAACTGCGCTTGTTTGGCCAGGCGTCCCTTCTTACAGAGTTGGAAGGGCCGTTTTAATCTCGTCTACAGACTTGACCAAAGTAAGTAATATGGCTTCGAGATTGTCGATGCGCTGGCGATCACTAGAACCACCTTGGTTGCTATCTGTCATGAATACCGTCTTCACATGAGGACAGATAGACGGAGCGGTAGAGGAAGCGCCCTCTGAATCGTACTCTTGTAGTGAGAAGTCATCGGGGTATGTGGGTATGTTCCCTTCTGATTCAGACTCGGAAGGAACAGTACCTCTAGCCTCCGAGTTCGCCTCGTCTTGGGAGTTGTGGATGTCGTCGGGGACGTCGAGGCTTGCTGTATCCGATAGGAGACTTGTCTCCCCTGGATCGTCTTCTTGAAATATCGGATTTTTGTGGAGGCTCGGAGGGGTACTACCCCCAGCCCCAGCAACCCCCTGCGTTATGGACGACGAGCCTCCAACAGTAGCAGATTTCGTCTTAGAGCGAGTACCTTGAAAAACTCTGGTGGTGGGCACCCGCTTAGACGACAGTCTTTTAGTCACAGTAGTTGAGGTCTTCGGGCTGGAAATATTCGTCTTCTTCCCCCTTCCATCAGCGGGGACTTTCCGAGCAGAGTTGCAGGAGACGACGGGTAGTGCCTTATCTTCTGAAGATGGCTGTTGCAGTCTTTGAAAGACAGACTGTCGGTCTTCTTGTACCGTCGTGCCATTACAGCAGCAGTTGACGATGATTTGGGGGCAGTGACGTCCGTGGGAGGACTCTTTGCATCCCGGTGCATCTTTTCTTTCCTCGCGTTTGTGGAGGATGGCCTCACGCAAGTCAGATGGGTCTGGACCGACCATGTTTGCTCCCGGGATTTTGGGAGACTTTTGTGAACCTCCCTATCCGTCTGCCGCCGGGGGCTGGACTTGAGTGGTTCGGTACAACTTCCCATCCGAGGCCCGCATAATAATTAGCGGGACGCCCTGATAGTCAGAGGTTGGGGCAGCTGACTGGTCTTGGTGGGCCCGCGCTGGCCTAGACTTCTTCCTTTTACCACTCGCGGGTGCGTAATAGGAAGAGTCCAAGTTGAATATCACAGAGTCTGGCTTATCATCCAGAGAATCATCAGGGTCAGGACCGCATGAGAAACGGTCGAAGACTGATTGAGAGAAGCGTGGAACAGCCGCTATGCGGCTAGGATTGGGAGCCGTGCAGGCTGTCTGCATGCGGCTGTCTTTAGCTGTCGGATGGGTTATCCTCGTACGACTAGGAGTCACGACCGTGCAGGCTGGCCGCATACGGTTGGCAATTGTGGCCGCATGGGTTTTCTGCAAGCGATTGACTTCAGTAGCCGCATAAGCTTCGTCCATGCGGTTGGCAACTGTAGCCGCATAAGCTATGCGGCTGACAGATGTGGCCGCATGATTTTTCTTTCTGCGGTTTGCGGATGTAACCGCATAGGCTTTCTCCATGCGGCTAGAACCCTTATGCGGCTCGGATCGCATAGAGTTCCTCTTTGCCCCTGCAAGTCCAGCATCATAATTTTTTTCTTCTGCCGGACTTGGAGACAACAGAGTCATCTATGATCTGAAGTGGGGTCGCGGAAGAGTCTTCTCCGCCGTCTTGAGCAACAGAGGGTATCTCTACAAGAGCTTCAGTAGGAACGAAAGATCGGGGTCTCCACTCCTTGCGGGCCTTCTTTGTGCGGGCTCGCTTCTGGACCGGGCCAGCGCTTTTGTCGGAGAGCATTTCTTCGAACGCCTGTTGGTCGAATCGGGCGACCATCTTCTGTTGCGTGGAGCCAAGCTTGGCTGCATTTGATTGCATCACCAACTCCTCGGCCGTGGAGAAGTTTGTCCCCAGCAGAGTCGCTATCGTGTTTGCCATGAAATATAAAAGAGCAGAACAATTTTATGGGAGGGCTGGACTTTTACTTCACGTTACAAACTCGCTTGTACAAAGAAAGCCTAGGGACGAAAACCTAGGTACAATAATCTAAGTACAATTGTTTATTTTTATTCTAGGGGTGACTATAGAGGCTCGGGAAGGCGACGGCAACCCTGCCTTACTCTTTGGATGATCGGTATGCAGCCTTAGCTCCTGTGACGAGATGGTTGGCGTTGATGAAGAAATGCTCTTCTTGCTCTCCTCGAATTGATCTTCTGGGTTCTCTCTCTGGATTGATCTCTGTGGATTTTTCTCTCTGATTATTGGGAGAAGTGTCTCTCTGTATGTGCGTATCTCTCTCTGTCCGTCTATCTCTCCACAAGGGAATGGCACCTTGCTATTTATAATAGTGGGAGCATCATTAGGATTTACAATGATTGCCTCTTGGAGATGGCGGCGGCCTGTGGATTGGTCAATCTAGGCCATTCGTTTTGATTGTGACGAATCCGAACCATTGAGTGTAGATTACACCAAATCTCATCAGCAATTAATGCTGATTGGAATAAATCTTCCTCATAATAATTTTCTGATGTCTGCGAATAAATTCGATTTATTCTCCTACCACGTGTCCCAAATTATGGGGATTTGACCCGATCTGAGAAATTGATCGGCTTAGGACACGTGTCCTAGGAACCACTGGGGGGATCTGAACCGCATAAAGATTGAGCCGCATAAGATTTGGGCCGCATAAGATTTGGGCCGCATATGGTTTTGGGCCGTATGTCAGGGCTGCCTGGGTAGTGGCCCTCCCTCGAACCTTTGGACCGCATGGAGGTGATCATTACGAGCCGCATAGGGATACATCCGCCTGAGTCGCATGGAAATGGTCCGCTTGAGCCGCATGGGAAGGCCACCGTTTTGAGCCGCATGAGACTGTTTTGGCCTGAGCCGCATAGGACGGCTTCATTCTAAACCGCATGAGAAGTCTTTGCTCGAGCCGTATACGAACGCCTACGTGGCAAGGCCACGTGGCATTTTTATGGCTCTCGGGGGATTGTGTCAGAGATCTCTTTCTCTTCCCTAGAAGTCTGTCATTATGACAGAGTCTTAATTACTTCTTTTTGTGTCAGGGCTGTCACTTTTTCAGAGTTGTCAACTGTCAAAATAATTAATACGAGAGGACAGAGGAGAGGACTGTCCCGCCACGTGTCTTCTGAGCCGCATGGGATATCTTGGGCCGCATAGTCCCTTATGCCGCATGACTCTCTGAGCCGCATGGGCTTTCTGAGCCGCATGGGATGTCTTGGGCCGCATAGTCCCTTATGCCACATGACTCTCTGAGCCGCATGGGCTTTCTGAGCCGAATGGGGTTCCTTGGCCGCATGGGTCATTTTCTTTAATATTTTCCATGCTTCTATAGCGCCGTGCACAAAATCACCCGTTGAGTGGGACCGTGGGACCCGCAAAACGGCGTTCCGATTCAACTGTCTCGGAATTGGACCAAACTTGGCATACAGGACCAGAAAAATGATAAGGTCCTGCTGGCGTAAGTTTTGTCTCGATCTGACGAGCGTGCACGAAGTAATTGAAAAACTTGCGCAGAGGCCGATACGGTGAATTTCGACGGATACGCATCAAATTCGTCGCGCACACGCGACCATTTTGAATTCCGTCAAAGCCCACACGACCACGAAGCCGTTATGCACCTTTTGATGCCTTCAGTTCGTGACCACGTCACCCGGAATGGTAGGACGCACGTCGTGTGGATGAGTTTTTCTAGTTTTTAACTATTTTTAAAATAGTTTTTGGTAAACTTTGAAATCGAATAACTTCCTACATACCTTACAAAATCAGAGTCTATCAATTGAGTTGTGATCATGTATATGTTGTCTAAAAAGTAGTTCAATTAGAATTCTAAATTGGTCATTGGTTTGACCAGAATCGGCCTTCCAATACGAGCATTTTGACTGGGTTTTCAGTCCTGTCTCGGACTATTTTTCGACAACTTTGTGTCGATTTACCGGACAACCTAGGGCTTTCTAATAAAACTAATTGAAGGGATATCCAGTCCTATAGGTTGTCTTTCTAGGGGAGGAATCGGTTCTCTAATTGGTAGTCGGATGGGCGAGAAAAATTACCGGAAAGGAGCCTGTCGAGCACTGCTACTACTGCTGGTTGCTGATCCCTTTGTTTCGCGCGGTGGCCGGTGGCCTCGCCGTCCGACGGTGGCGACGACGGCGACGCACGTCGAGGGTGGCTGGGGCGCACGCACTCGAGGTGGTGGCGTTGGTGGTTTGCATTAGGGTTTCGTGTTATGTGATGCTTCTCCTCTGTTTCGCGCTGTTACAATCGTATATATGCTCTCGGGTTTAGGGGAAAAGGCATTGGCTTTGGGCCAGCCTTCTGTTGCACGTATGCATAAGTGAGGGTTGAGTTCTAGCTATTAGGCTTGGTGGGCCTGGGTTAGGCTCGGCTGGGTAGGGATTTCTAATTATTAGTTAATGCTACACCTATGCATAATATATATATATATATATTTTATATATATATATATATATATATATATATATATATATATATATATATATATATATTATATTATATATTATATATATATATATATATATATATATATATAAAATATATATATATATATATATATATATATATATATATATATATATATATATATATATATATATATATATAATATATATATATATATATATATATACACCCACACCTTATATATATATATTGCATATAAATATGTATACATATATGTTTATACATACATATTTATATATAAATACTTATACAAATTTACATATAAATGCTTATACATATATGTATATACTTACAATTATATTTATATATATATACCCAAACACACATATTCCTATATATTATACATACTGACATATATATAATTATTTATATATACATACAAATTTACATATATAATATACATTTATATATACATACACATATTTAATATATATCTATATATTTACGCACATCCATATACATATATACCTCATATATTTACATACCAATAAATACTCAAATAATAAATAATAATATCTAATAGCAATAATATATTTATTTAATCACCACAGAATAATAAAATAATACTAAAATAATTAAATGGTGGTTTGGTGAATCTATACTATTCACCTTTATCTGGGTCCAGAAAATTGTACAAACATTGTAAAACAATATTTAATAATAAGATACAACTTTTGTACAAATATTCAAATAGTTAAAAATGTACATCAATACCTAAAATAATTTAGGGGAAATTTGTACATACATAAAATATGACTAGATGGCCGTCCCTGGTCTCACTGCATGCCCACATAGGCTTGGATTCGGTTCGGGCTCAGTTCGGCTAAATCGACACAAACGGGTCTCCTACAATTCAATAAATATAATAATAATTAATTAAACTTATTTATAATGGTCATACTATAACTTGGCCTGATTTTCTTAGTTAGGACACTCCTATGGCTCGACATTTCCCTACCATGGCTAAACATTAGTCGAAGCACGCCACTGCACTATCCGTACTATGATTCCTAGCCGTCTGGTACTTCAAAACTCAACCATGGCTAAAATTGTCTACCGTAAAAACTAACTAAATTTTTATAAAATTCTAAAATCACTATTTAAATCAAATATAATAAAAAATATTTCAAAATTCCGGGAAGGGAGGCTACAGAGCCCATTTAGACGATACCTGTGAGTTGGACCCACATGAGGATCCAGCTCTAGCTGAGGACGTCATCCCTACTGCTTAGTCTAGATTAGCTAGGCTTTATCTTATTTCTTATGTCGTTGTATTGACTTCAGAGTTGTATTATTTTCTGGATGTTGTAATGTTGTGTCGTTTAGACACTTAGACTTTCTCTTCTGTTTGTACCTCAGTTGAGAATTTTTATATCTATGACATCATGCTATTTCTGTCTTAGTTGTGATTAAGACTGTATTCTGTATTGTCACCTCCACTCGGAGTGTAAATACTATACATGTACCTTATATTGTTAGATGTTGTGACATAGGACAGCATTCTACCGCCGACACTATGGCGTAGGCTTGATGTACCCACTTCTCGTGCCCTTACTCTAGGGTGCGGGTCATGATACCACCAATAGATTTTACCTTCATAGGACCGCAGACATCCGAGTGAATCAACTCGAGCAACGCCGGCTTCCTTGAACTTGGGTGACTTTGGAAAGACACCCTTTTTGCTTCCCAGCTAAGCAGTGCGTGCACTTCTCCAACTTTGTTGACTTGAGCCCTAGAATCACCTTCCTGTTCACCAATTAGCTCATCCCCTTCTCGCTGATATGACTGAGCCGCCTGTGCCATAACTCGGTAGACGCATTACTGACTGCATTCACCTCCTGTGCTCCCTGTGCGCTCCCTTTTATATAGTAGAGACCGGACTTCTTGCTTCCTCTGGCAATCACTATCGAACCTCTGGAAAGCTTCCACTGACTATTTCCGAAGAGACTGAAGAATCCCTCGTCATCCAACCTTCCAACCGATACCAGATTGAAAAGGATATCAGGGACATGACGAACATCTTTGAGAACAAGAACTGCACCCATCATCGTTCTTAAATGCACATCTCCAACGGCAACCGCCTTCGACACATCACCATTGTCCATCTTCAACACTCTACAGTCGCCTGTCGTGTAAGTGGTAAATAGTGCCCTACTGTGAGAAACATGCGCTGAAGCCCCTGAGTCCACCAACCAAGAATTATCATCGCAGGCGAGGTTTATGATAACCTCATCTACTACGACGATCACATCGTCTCCATGTATCGAGGTTGCCGCTGTAGTGTTCTCATATTGCTTCCCCTTGTCGTCCTTCTTCTCTCTCTTCCAAGCGAAACAGTTCCGCTTGATGTGGCCCTACTTGCCACAGTGGTAACACTCCGAGTCCTCGTACCGACCATTGGACTTCCCCCTGCTCTTGTCTTCGCCACTACCTGGACCCCTGCTTTTGCCCCTTCCGTGGCTCTCTGAAACCAATGCCTCTGAGTGGTGGGATGTGGATGAAGTGCCCTGAGAACGTCTCCCCATCTCTTCATTCAGCATCCCGCTCTTGGCAAACTCTAGACTGACCACGCCTTCCGGAGCAGAAGCGATCACAGATACTCGTAGGGTCTCCCACGAGTCTGGCAATGTACATAGCAACCAAAGTCCTTGAACCTCGTCATCAAACTTGACTCCCATCGAGGATAGCTGGTCCACCACGCCCTGGAACTCACTCAAGTGATCCATAATAGAAGCACCATTTTTGTATCGCAGACCCATCATCATCCGGATTAGGAACAGTTTGTTTACCCCGGTCTTTTTGCGTACAAAGATTCCAGCTTCTTCCACAACGTCTTCGCATGCTCAATATTGGCAACGTGGTTGTACACGTTCTCGTCAATGAACTGCCGTATATACCCACACACCTGTATATGCTCAAAGTTCCAGTCCTCATTGGATTTGTCACTGGGCTTCTCGGATGCAAATACTAGAAGATGTAGCTTCTTGACGAACAGCAAATCCTTCATCTTGTTCTGCCAATAATGGTAGTTAGTACCGTTCAGGATTACCATGCGCACCGGCTTCGCGTCCATCTCTGTTAGCTGGTTTGACTGTCAACTCCTGACACTTCTTTGAACCCAAAGCTCTGATACCACTCTGTTGGGAACGAAGCACGAAAACCGTTCCCCCAAACCAGAAAGTCCTGCGAGAGAACCGAGCAAAAGCACACAAACCAAAAATGTCAAACACAATCGCAGACACAAAGATTTTTGACGTGGAAAACCCTTACGGAAAAAACCACAGGATGATCGGAGTCCAACCCTGAAGAACCTCCACTAATGGAATAAAGAGAATACACCCTCTACAAGCTCCTTCCAATCCAGCACGGATCACCACAACTCACTTAAAAGAAGAATTTTTTTTGATTGCGGACTCCGAAGAACAAGAGATGCCAAAAAATTATTCGAAGCAATCTCGACTTCACAATAGTCCTTAATCCTCTCTCTCTCAAAGATTGTAAAGCACTCTTATTTTTAGATGATTTTACAACTAGCATGCATCACCCTTTTATAAGCCCTTGGCAATCCATACATGGAAGGCTAATATATATGGAAACTTCCAATATGCATCAATCATATATTTAATGGAAATCCAATCATAATTGGCTTGCCAAAATTAGAAACCCAATTATATGGAAAGCTACTATATGAAGGGTCCAATCATAAATATATGATCAAAGTAAATATGGAAATCCAATCATATATTTCCTTACCATATATGTTCCAAAATAAATCCATGCACTCCCCGAGCTACTCCGACACACGGATGGCGTTCGTCGCTCTCCGGGGTATTCTCCACATAGGTTGGGAACCCCACCCACTCCAACAAGGGGCCCCAACGTTCCCACAACAGTTGATCACCTAACAAGGAATAATGCAAAGACAACATGATGAAGATTTGCGCCTGCAGGGATCTCATTGTCAGGGCCCCAAAACTACCTATGCAAACCAACAATGACGGGGCCATGCATACCAACGAAGGGGCCAAGGTGACTATAAAGGAGGAGGCTATTTCAAAATAAAGAAGAGAGACAGGTTCACCTTGTAGACTACCCTGATTTTCTTACGGAAGTAGAACGTTTCAACAGTTGACTACACATTGAAGACTTTCTTGATTGCCTTACGGAAGTATAACGTTTCTTCGAGTACATGAAGATACCCGGAAAGAGGCAGGTTCACCTTGTAGCCTACAAACTCAAGAGAGGTGTCTTTCCTTGGTGGGAACAAATCGAGCACATTCATGCGAGAGTCGGCAATGCTCCTATATGGACTTGGTCCAAGATGTGGCAACTGCCGCGACAAAGATTTCCACCTCAAGATTACCAGCATATTCTCTATAGTCGATATCAAAATTGCACACAAAGTGCATGATCTGTAACTGACTGTATTGGAGAATTCTTCATACTCTCGTCCCGTAACAATCTTTACGAGACGGATTTACAACAGGTGACCCGTTATTTGGCGGCCTGAGACGAGACATCCATGATCACCTCCACCTGCAAAATATATACACACTCAGTGAAGCATGCACCTTAGAAGAGAAGATAGAACAAAGCTCAAGAGCCCACAACCGCTTCGGTGCTAACAAATGTAGAGCAACAACAAAAGGCGAATGGACGCCAAATCAAGCTTCCATCTATTCCACTAATGGCAAAGGATAAGCAGATCCTAATTCTCTTCCACTAATTGCACCTCCAAGAGTACATGCCTCGTAGCAAGTTCCCAAACCTCGGCAAATTGCCAATACTGCAGCAAACCAAGTGGAAACAAGTGTTACAATTTCAATGAAATCAGATATCTGTCAACAGGTGCCCCCTCAGAGCACAAGTTTCCTTTGCTGACAATGAAGTTGAAGAGGGAGAAGAAGAGCATCCAGGAGAAGAAGAGGTCATTTCCTAAGGTAACGGAGAACATCTAGTGTGTGTCATTAGGTGTCTACTACCAGCCCCAAATATTGAAAAACTACCCCAGCGCCATAATATCCTCTGAACCCGCTAGGTCGAAGACAAGTTGTGTCTGACAATGGGTATACATAAAATATTATTTCAAGTGTAATTAGGATTGGCCAAAGAATCACACCCGACACCATACAAGGTTGGTTAGATTCAACAGGACCACAACATGGTTGTCTTTGAAGTTTGTCGCATATCCTTTCTCTACCAAAAGTACCTACGAAAATGAAATTGTATTCAATATTGTCAACATGGACTCTTGCCACATCATCCACTGTCGACTGTTGCAATTTGTCAAAAATATCACGTACCGGAGAAGAGACAACATATTCCTTCCTTCAAGATGGTCGTCACCTCTCTTACCACATCATCCTCTGTCGACCATGGCAATTTGTCAAAAATATCGCATGCCGGGGAAGAGACAACATATTCCTTCCTTCAAGATGGGTGACGCCTCTCTCTCTCTCTCTCTCTCTCTCCATCCATTAGCAAGGGACGATATTCCTAAGCCCAATCCAAAACAATAAAAGGTCGTTATGATTGTTGGCGATCGAGAACTTAAAAGTGGTCTTGAAAAACAAGAAGAACTCTATGTATTGGTTGTATTAGGTAAAGCCGAAGGATCCCACAACAATATTTCCGAAGCATCAATCATATCCCTTACTACAAGAGTTTTGCGACGTCATGCCAGATGAACTACTGAGTGAGATGTCGCCAATGAGTAACATTCAACATGAAATAGACCTCATCCCAGATTTAAGACTTCCAAATATTCCACATTATCGGATAATCACCAAGAAATGCTAAATCCTCCAAGGCTATGTTGAAGAATTGGTCCAGAAGGACTTGATCATATAGGGCCTTAGCCCCTGCACAGTTTCTGCCTTGCTTGTGCCAAAGAAAGATGGCTCGTGGTATATGTGCGTCGATAGTCGAGCTATCAGCATCACCGTCAAGTATTGCTTTCTCATACCTCGACTAGAAGACTTATTGGATATGCTTGTATGGTCTACCATATTCTCAAAGATCAATTTGAAGAGAGACTACCATCAAATATGGATCTGACCTGGTGATGAATGGAAGACTGCTTTCAAGACTTGAGAAGGACTCTACGAATGGATGTTATGCCTTTCAGAGTTTCGAATGCGCTAAGCACATTCATGCACCTCATGAATCAAGTTTCAAAGTCGTTGATGGAATAGTTCGTAGTTGTCTACTTTGATGATATCCTAATTTATAGCAAGAGCCAAATTGATCAACTGAAGCACCTTAGGTTGTTCTCAATGTTCTTTGCATTAACAAACTCTATGTCAATCTCAAGAAGTGTAGTTTCCTTACTAACCAACTCATCTTCTTGGGATTTATGATTAGCGTCGATATCCTCAGTATTGATCAAGAGAAGATTCGAGCAATTCGTGACTGGCCTCTTCCAAATATAATAACTGAAGTTCGAACCTTCCATGATCTCGCCAACTTCTATCGACTATTCATCCGTAACTTCAGCATTATCATGACGCTAGTGACAAAATGCATGAAGAAAGAGAAATTCTTCTGGACTTCTGAAGCTGAAGCTAGTTTCATACTCATCAAGGAGAAGCTATCCATGACACGGGTCCTATCACTGCTCGACTTTGACAAATTGTTTGAAGTCGAATGTGATGCCAGCATAGTGGGCATTGGTGTTGTACTAATACAAGAAGGAAAAGCATGAGAAGCTTACTGAGTCTCAGCGAAAATAGTCCACTTATGAGCAGAAATTCTACGATCATGCAGGCCATCAAAGCGTGAGAGCACTATCTCATCCAACATCCATTTATCCTACACACAGGTAATCAAGCCTTATCTTTCGTACACAATTTCCACAACACAAATCGATGCATGTTAGATGGATTCAGTTCCTTCAGCGTTTCTCCTATTCCATCAAGCATAAGGGCGAAGTTCAGAACAAAGTAGTTGATGTCTTAAGTCGTCGAACCGACCTCCTCATCACTTTGCACAAGAGGATACTGGGTTTGAATATCTTCAAGAACTCTACATGGAAGATGAAGATTTTCAGCAAGCATGGGAAGATTGTTAGCCTAACAGAGCTGCAAATGAGTATCCCATCCAAGTAGGCTCTCTCTTTAAAAGGAAATCAGATGTGCATTATCCGTAGTTCTTTGTGGGAACAAAATATTAGAGAGCTCGATGGTGGAGCTAATATTAGAGAGCTCGATGGTGGAGGTCTCGGTGGACATTTCGGCCGAAATAAGGCGCCGATAAGGCGCTGGTCATGACTGAAGAAAGATATTATTGGTTGTAATTGAGAAAATAAATTGAGGGACATCGAAGGATCGTTGCCAAGTAGCATTGTAGAACATGTTCCGATCAATTATCGTTGCTCTTCAAGAAATTATTTTGAGTTTTGCTCCTCTTAACAATTTGATATAGGTTAGTACACCGAACACAACAGATGCAATCCTATCATTAATTTATTAATACTTTTATAAATGCGACTCCATCCCGCTATGCTAAGTTTGGGCTATCAATTTATAGACCCGTTTGGGCTGGATCTGCCCAACAAGTGTTACAGACAGTTACAGTGACTTCTCACCACACACGTTTCCATAAAAAAACAGAAAAAACCACAGAATCGATATTGAAAATTAAAAACCGCACTGTATTTACTAGTCTTTCATGCTTTCTTCTCTATGGTTATCAGAAATACTAGATGTCACACCTTGAAAGAAGCACGAATTATAAGTAGTTGAGCTACTCTGCTCTCACTTCTTAATACTGAACACATGAAGATATCCTTATACATCACAGACAAAGATTTTTTAGAACTTAGCAAAAGATGACTTGTAGCACTAAATATATACATTTGGATATATTTACATGAAAATGGAGAAGTAGAAACGAAAAAGGGTGGGCCAATCAGCACTATCCTCTCTGTTTACGACCTCTAGGGCTAAATACGGGTCTCTTCCTTTGGTCGTGGACGCGGAGAGGATAAAGGAGTGGAACTCCAGTTGATCTTTATAGAGTAGATGGCTACATTGCATCGTCGCCTAGAACCACCGTTGACACTGAGGTCAAACCCAAAGAAAGGAAAACATATACATTTTTGGGCAGTGAAGGACCCTATGATTAAGGGCGGAACCACCTTAATGGCTAAGGTTGGCTCCAGCCCACCTTTCATATTTTTTTTTGGTTTATATGAGTAAGTTCATACTCCAGTCCACCCTCGTTCGAATTTTTAGCTCTGTCCTAGGCTATGATGATTCAGCCCGTTGACGGCACATTTTGGCTCTCCAAGAAAGGTTCTCAGATGAGTCCTCATTGTATGCGCTCCTCCTCTTCAACTCTTCAACCTGGTACTGCCAGCGGTTCTTCCATTCTGCTCTATCGTCACACTCCTGATGAGAAAAATAACTCAACAATCAGCACACCTATGACTGATAGAAGTTGAGGTACTGAAAAGATTGTGAATTATTAGTAACAAGAAAGCAACCACTTCCGTATCCATCGGTAAACGTACCTCCCTCAATACCCTTGGTACGAAACATAGAAACCCAAAAAAAAAAATACAGCGACCCCCACCCCCATGTTTCATGAGTATTACACGGACTACCCCTATTCTGAAAATAATTACACTGATCATCCCTCTCCTTTATAAATTTTATAAAACATGGGGGCAAACACGGCTATAAGTTTCTATAGAAAATATAAACTATAGGGGGTGGTCCGTGTAATTAGTCTCAGAGTAGAGGTGTTTTTGTAATAAGTGTAAAACATAGGGATTGTTAACGCAATTAGCACAAAAAAATCATGATAGATATTCTAAATCATCTCACTCACTAATTATAGACACTAAACCAAAATGTCAACCCATCGTCTGTAACTAGCAAATAAAAGCTAAAGATCAAACTAGATTATATAGTCAATCACAGGCGTAGAATCTGATGATAATCTAAAGCATACATAGAATTCACACTATGAAAACCCTATTTACAAGGAAGCTGATAACGCAGCTATTCAATCAAAACACACTGTTAAATCATAGAACTATAATATATATCAATTTCAAACATGACATGTCATCAATGTATGGAAATTCCTATAACATAACATCTTCAATATTATCTTAAGACTTCTGCAAAAACCTTCTACCTCATTCTACCAAATAAACATTGGAAACTCTTCAAAGCTAACATCAAGAACATAACACTTGGACTGAAAAGAGAAAGCAAGTCGAACCAAAAGCATACAAGCAGGTTCAGGAGTATGTTACCAGACAAAAAAGATCGGACACATGGATAAACATAGCCATGGATATTGATATCGAGGCCTGGCCAACACATGAGTGGGATTTCGGGCCCTGTTTAAATGGCACCTTTGACTGGTCCCATATATAGTTATTCGCCTTGCCAATCATCTCTTCCTATAAATAAGGTTTCATGGAGGACTCGGAACTACTCCACACAAGATCTGCCATCTTCTTCCATCATGCCTCTCTACGTCCGTGGTCCAGCAAAACAAGTTCGTGGAGGAGCTTGGGGTCGTTCTTCCCCAAACACTGCTTCGCAGGTTCGTCAGATGTAGTGCCCCGTCCCGCTCAGTTCAACCGGAGGAATCAAAATGCAAACGGCATTCGGACATAGCCATGCAATGACTTACTGAAGATCCGCTCGGTCGAGGCGATCCTCGCTCAGGTGGGTGGCTTCGATGAACTTGTCTCAGCTTGACCTTCACACTAACAAAACGAAAATTTTTAAATGCACACGTATGCTTGATAATAAAAGTGGCGAATCCACATAGCTAAGAGAATAATCCCAAGTCGGGTCGGATTGAGTTAGAATATGGAAAGCTCCCACGGTCGGCTTAGTAGTGTTGCATGACATGCTTTCAAAATGACAGTCGGTCCTTCATCTCGTGGCTTGGAAGAAGGAAAGTTGGTCTATGTTGCCACAAGGCTATGGACTTAGCATAGCTTATATAGACGTCGCACGATATAAATGCTTGGTAAAGCATGCACATCCACTGTCTAATGCTTGATAAAGCATGCAGTCCCAATGTCCGATACTTGGCATAGCCAAAGTGTCCCTCAAGTCTGAATGCACATTTCTATGATGCAAGGCTTGGCATAGCTTTTGCTAGTCCCACGGGTTAAGTTGTTGCATGATTGAGTTATGCAACAAGTTATGTCGGCTAACTAAGCCATTCTAAACATTGATTTCTGCGCTTGTCATAGCCACATAGTCCCATGATCTTAAGGCTCATCATATAGAGTATGACTTGAGCGGTAGCGTCGTATAGAGCGCAAGTTGGTTTAAGGCACGAGACATAGTTGGTTCAGTAAATGGATAGTCACGGTCTATGGCACCTAAAGAACACATTTTGTTCAAGTTAAACAGGAAGGCTATGCAATAGTCGTTTCCTGGATTTTAAAGAATGGAAAGTTCAAGCGATAGTTTGTCGCCGAGACGGTCCCTCGTTTGGGAGTCTCATGGTTCCGAGCACATTTGCTCAAGTATGGTTTCAATGCACGATATGCAAAGGATTTGAGTCATAGCACATGTTAGGCCATGCATTTACGTGAGTCTAGATAAAGTCTCGTAGGTGCGTGGTCATGGACAACTTGTGCACAAGGGCGATGATTCTTCAGACGACAACCTGGGGCCACAGTAATCAATCCGACCATGGAGGAAACACGGTATAGCGGATGTTGGGTAGACAACCAGGGATTCGGTGGGCTGTCATTGGGGCTAGCTACCTACATTGAATGGCCCATCCTATTCCTTGCTATGTCCACGATGGCTAGCTAATGCCAGTGACCTTTCATATAGATAAGTTGGCGTGCTGAGCGGCTATCCGCATGCACGGTGTCACTCGAATCAAAGGAATTGTAAACACGGAACAAATTAAGTCAAGAAAAGGTATGTACGATTGCAACACCAGTATGAAGCCTAAAATTTGGCTATAGCAAAGACACGTACTTCGGTACGGGATGTGGCATCGAGTATTAAGTCGTTGACATAGAGTTGCATAAGTCAGACTTGAGTCATTTCGAGTTAAGTCGAGAAGGGCCATAAGGCAAGTTTGGTTTAAGTCATGCTAAGTTGCGAGGTACGGCCTCGATGTTGAAGCACGAACCAAGTCGATGACACGAATCATGTTGTTGCATCCCAAAGTATGGGCCATAAGACAAGCACGAGTCAGTAAGTTGTTGGTGCAAGACACGATGATGGTCTTGAGACTCAAAAAGAGATTATGTCGCATGAAGTAAATAACGTGTTGGTTTTGTATGGGTGGACGAGGAGCACACTCTGCCAGTACAGTTGAGTACTGACATCCACACAGTTTTCATGTGCAGGCACATGTAAAAGCTCGTTGGTACGGAGCTCACTTGGATGCGTCGAGGCATGGAGTACCTTGGCGTTTCGAGACGTACAACCGCATAAAATTTGGACTTATATGGGACATAATGTATGTACATCGCCTATCTAAAGCATCCGCTGGCTCGTCACGCTTAGTATTGAGAAATGAGAGAGAGCAGAGCGACTTATAACTTGAGAGAAGAGTGAGACTGAGTGATTGTAATCATGGCCTAGTGCCACTTTTGTAATCCTTGTTCAATATCAATAAAGAGCCTCTTTTGTCGACTTGTGTTTTGGTTTTAACTTTTTGCTGGCTTATTCAATATTTCTGTTTCGAGACTTCTGTGCGACGACCCCGTCGTTTAGCCTGTAATCGACCGTTATGGAATCCGTCTTGCATAAGCGCAACCTAGGCTCATGTGGCATCACGTCTTAGAGAGGACAATCGGTCCTACGGTACTGGGACGTGAAATCAGAGGTCTAGGGAAATGCCAGCCCCTTCAAGGTAAGATAAGGAAAGGTAGCTGCTATTTCTCATTTTCTGCCTCTTTCGCCATAGTCCAGGTTCACAGAGACAGTTTCCACCATTATGTACATGGATGATAAACTTTTACCATAAACTGCGTGCGAAGTTTAGATCAGGACATTCACATGGACGTTTTGATCCTTCCTTCGTCGTTAACACGCGTGGACGGGACCAAACTTCTCATTTGCTCATAGATGTCTCTAACCACGCGCAGCAATCCTCATGCTTACCTCTATGCATGGGTCTGTATGCACCAAGGCTAAGTCAATTCTAAATAGAGAATAGCTTGTTCATGCATAGGGCTTCTTGATTTAGACGAACTGCATGTTCTTTTACAGGAAACACTTTGAATCCCCTGGATCATGATGGAGCGTGGAAGGACATCATAAGCTGCTTCCCTCGCGATGATCGAACATGCCTACTAGAAGACCACAGTGATGAGCAATTGGGTAGGAGCAGGTGCCTTTATGAAGCCTGGAAGGACATCATAATGATGTTTGTTTGGTTTGAACAAACACATTACCTGAAGAGCCCTGACAGTCTTTAGGTCCAGCTAGCTGCGCATGTCCGTCGCACTGGACTTGGCGCAGGCTGGAGATGTGGCCACGACACCGTTTATGAGATCAGGGATGAATCCTAATCAAAACTTTGTCGACGGTGCATCATGGCGGATGTAAATATTTTAAACATTATTGTGAATTGGTGTGAATATTTTAGAAGTAAATCATTTTAGTAATATCGAACTCTATTTCTAGAATTTTGTAGACAACAATCGCATATAGGAGTACCAACATAATTGTATGGCGCGTAATATAGAGATATTTGTTACGTACTTTGGTTACAGTATTCTTTGAGCATGACATGGCACTGACAGTCTAAAATAGAGAATTATTTGTGAAAGGACTGTCATGATTTATGATAGTCTAACAATTGTTAGGATTGTCAGAATTCTGACAGTCATTTGACAGAAAATCTCTACCTTGGGACTGTCAGTCCTAGCATTGTCGAAGATTCGTCGCATGTGATTGGAATGAAGGTATTTCGTTAGGGTTTAGGGATGGTGGACCACACATAGTTTATCGCTTTTATTTTTCAGTATTTTAGGAAAAGGAGACAGCTGGAAAATAAATTAAAATTTATACTTAACTATGTGATGCCTCCTAATAATTTTAAAATAATATTTTAGGGAGTAAATTTAAAAAAAAATCTATCAATTGAGGTTATACCTTTAAAAATAAACGGAATAAAGGGTGGCAAAACCCCAATCAGTATTCAATGAAGCTTACAAAAGGTGTCTTTTTTGCAAAGAATCTGGTCGCACGCATCAAACATAATTTTCTTGCATCTTGCCTATGAAGATAATTCGAACTGATCAATAGTCTAATTTGGTCGACTTCAACCAATACTGCACACCTATGATGACCAACCTTTTTCACATTTTAATGACAGTAACTTTCAGATTTCAATTAATGTGGTAACTGTCAACATACAAAGATATAGATATTTCTGGACCAGGACCAGAATCCAGTTGCAGGTGTACATAATACATTATAAAACATAATATGACAAAAAGTTCCCCTGAGAGTAGAACGTCCTAGTAATGGCTGAATAAATATTTCCTGATTAGTCTTTCTTGTGTAGGATATATTTGATTAGAACATTATTGTAGTCTATAGTTCAGTTTCCATTTTCAAGTCAATATCTTATTTTATATATAATATAAAATAATAGATTTTTTTTAAACTTTTTTTTTGATGTGTCATTTCTCCAAGCCGAACCGTGGTTCTCTTATTTTAATATAAAAAAAAGATTTTCTAAATTTTTATTTAAGGTGTCCTTTTTTCAAGTCGAACCGTGGCTATAAGCTACCCAGCCGTCCGAGGGAGAAATCAAACCCAAGATCTGTGCTTGGACGGCCCCCGCACTACCACTAGGCTAGTGCCTTAGGGACTTTTAAAAACTTATCTGTTCCAAAAGTATCATCATCCAACCTTTATATATAATAGTAAATTCACATATTTTGTACTTAAATTTTTTAAACCGTTTCTAAGTCCTATTATAATAGTACTAGTCACGTTCACGTGCCACGTGCGTTGCACGTAAAAAAAATATATATATATTGTAATCTTAATTTTATTATTTTTTAACTATATATTCTTATTGTAATTATTTAATTTTTAATAAGGATATAGGACAACTAAAATTAGCTCCGGCTAGCACAATCCAACTTCCTGGATCGATTTTGCTTGGACCTGGACCTGGACCTGGACCTTGAGCACCTCTAGCTTCATGGGTGGATCCTATTGTGTTGGTGGCATCTCTTTCTCTCTGTCTGGAAGTCGTTCCGAAAGCAATGTGTCCACTTGTGGGTGTCATCTCAAACCGAGCATCCAACGGATTCCTTCCTTCCAGGTTGGAAAGAAAACAAAGGAGTCGCTGCTTAATACGTCCGGTTCAAGCATCGTTCGTTACATGGATGGGGCCATCATGTCTGGAGCAAAGGGAAGAGAGGGAAGAAAGGGAAGGGGGGGGGGTTCATATCTTAAGATGGCCACCTCATTAACATGTTGATTAGTAACTATATATAGAACAAAGTTTATCACTTTGAACATGTGGCTATTTGTTTGGTTGATGCTAAATCTACTGACTAACAAATTTGCAGTTCGCAGAAGTGCACTTCTTAGCATAATAGTCTGGTTCACACATCATGTATTTTGGGTAGCAATACGTCTAGTGAATGTCCTCCCTATTCCATGATACTGTCCAGTTCATATACACTTTATGACCAGTTCGTAACTAATATATAAAAAATAATTCTCAATACTATCAATACACGCTAACCTTCGTGTTTTCCGTATGTATTGATGATCAGTCCAACACGATGGCATGTGTTCTATCATGAATGTCGTATCTCCGTGTCATGTATCAAGTATGTGTCAGTCATAAGGAATATAAGATTATCCCAACTAATAACTGGGCAGTCTACTAACAAAAGTCACGATACAATTATGAATAAGAAAAGTATAAACGTCAGCTGTCGATCGTACCCGCATTATCAGGTGTGTAAGATAATGACATGTAATGAAGAAAGCAGTAAAAAAATGATATCATGAAGCATATTATAAAATAAATGGAAAGATATGCTTTCGTGGAAGTTGAGCGAAGATCTGACTACAATTAGGATACGAACTCATTAAGTATTGGCACAAAAAATGTGTCCGAAATGGACGAAAAAATAAAAATAATATATAGGTCTAATTTGGATATTGGATGAAAATAAGATATTTACGGGTCCAACAAGGTCCGCACATGGCCCCCATCGAACAGGATTTAGGTTAAAATTAGGTCAAATTTGATCCATCTCCAAACGCGTCAAGTTATATGTCAAATAACGTCTAAATATGATATAATCTCAATGGATATTCCATAACTGGATTCCGATTAGCCGAACACAAAAATACCTACCGAGTTAGATTGTGGGGTTGCGATAAGGTGATTTGATTGACTATCCAAGAATCAGACAAAACATGAGTCACTGGACTAATCGGACACTGTGAGTCCATCGCTGTAAGTTTCGTCACAACACGACAAGCGTGCATAAACTAATTGAGTTTTTTTTAAAATCTTCGATAAAGAATTTTTGACAGATACATGCCAAATTCATCGTGCTTGAGCGATCAATTTAAATTTCGTCAAAATCCACACATCATGGGTTACCATATGCGTCTTTCGGTATGGTTCAAGTCAGGGTTGTCCGATTTACCTGGTTAACACTCATTCGAAAAAAATTCTATATATAAAAAATTATTTCTTGAGACCTACTGTAAGTTTCGATCTGCAAATTATTTGGATTAACTAACGAGATTTTACAGGCCAGAAGACGGGATGAAGGAGTGCATACATGTGCAATCAGTTTGCAAATAGATTGAGGTAGCACATAGTTCTACTATCCCAAAGGTCACTCAAGTTCTCTTTATAGTAGAACTCCGTTATACTGAACTGATTCTCGTGGTGGTCAGTTGCATTGTTAACGGTGATGGCCCATCGACGCAGTACGAGAATGACAACGAATTGGTTCACCGAGGTCGGGGGTCAGGCGAATACGCCGTCTCTTGGGAAGAAAGAGAGAGAGATTCCCCCTCCCTTGAAAATCTGGGCTTGGGTTGATGGGCCGGGAACAATGTTGGGTTTAAAATGATTTGGTAAGAAAATTAAACGGGAAATGACCCTATTTATTGAATTTGGGCAGAATTCTCTAGAATCTCTAATTAGCACATGCTAATTAGGTAGTTACAAAGTTATTATATAGAATATTCTAGGAATATTCTAGATTTTTTTTAGTTATTTGGCGAGGATATTCTAGAAATATTATAAATGCTCTAATTAGACATTCTTAAAATATCTAATCATCCACCAATCTTTCTAATTAATTACTAATATGTCACTCCCTTTACATAATTCCCCAAATTGACCTACTATATAAATTTTTTGTAGTTTCTAAATATATATTAATTCGAACTCCCAATGCACAAATAGTAAACTAGCTTGAGTGGTAGTGCTTTATTCTTAAATGAGAGAGCATGAGTACGAGTCTCATCTTTGTTTAAATGTTTTACATATTTTAAATATGTATAAATTTTTTTCTTCCACTTTTCTAACATTTTGTAATATTGACTTTCTTTCTTTGCGCTTTTTTTTTCGAATTTTAGTATATTTTTTGCTATTGAAGTTTAATTAACATGATAATTCTAAGGATTTTTATATATAACCGCATGACCTCCCAAGGATTTAAATCTTGGTTTCGCCCTATTCAACAGTATACAAGTGCGCTCTCTCTATGTCTCTCTTGTTGTCTCTCTTAATTTATGATTCTAATACGACTTGGGTTGCATGACTTGTTACTTAATTCATAAGGATGTACCGGTTTGGGTTTCTTGCACTACGAAAATATGTTGAATTAGTGACGTTTTTAGCGATGTTATTTTCTGACATCGCTATGTTTTATGAATTTAGCGACGTCTTAAAAGAATGTCACAAGGCTTTGCTGTTAGCGACTGTCCGAGATGCTAGCGACTACAAATATTATTACGGAAGCATATGTCGCCAGAAGTGGTAAAGCATTACTATTATTTTTATTATAGCGACGTGTAGGGCTACAAATGAGCCAAGTCGAGCCAAGCTTTTGTAAGCTTGAGCTTGGCTTGACGAATTAATCGAGCTCGAGCTCGAGCTTGATAAAAAATTTATTTTAGAGCTTGAGCTTGGCTCGAGCTTGTTTATATTAAGCTTGAGCTTGGCTTGGTTTAAGCTCGAGCTTGGCTTGATAAGCAAGCTTGATTCAAGCTTGATAAACAAGCTCGATAAGCTCAAAATCAAGCTCGTTAAGCTTGATTTCAAGCTCGCCCAACTTTATTTCAAGTTCATTAAGCTTGATTTCAAGCTTAACGAGCTCGGTTTAAATTTAGTTAGGTTTGAATTCAAGTACCTATAATATTAACAATTTATTTATAAAAATTTAATTAAAAAGTTCCTTAATATCAATTATTAAGGACATAAATATATAATGCCCAAATAAATAAATAAATAAATATATATATATATATATATATATATATATATATATATATATATATATATATATATATATATAATTAGAATTCAACAAAGAACAAAAGAGCTCCTAAACAAGCTCTTAAACGAGCTTCTAAACGAGCCAGCTCGCAGGCTCATAAACGAGGCAGCTCGTGAGCTCAAATGTGCCGAGTACTTCTAAGCTTGAGCTTGGCTCGTTTATTAAACGAGCTCGAAAATGAAGCTTGAGCTCAGCTTATTTAGTAAACGAACCGAGCTCAAACGAGCTTTTATCGAGCCGAGCTTCGAGCAGCTCGCGAACGGCTTGGCTCATTTGCATCCCTAGCGACGTGATATTCCATACGTTACTAAATGTTATAAAATTCGCGATGGCTAGAGACGTTTATGTCACGCCCCAATTCGGGGAATCGTTCGTCCTCGTTTTGATTCACGTCGAATCATTCGTCCTCGCTTGGGCATAATGTCGTACAAGTCTGGTATTGCACTTGTACAAGACAAAGACAGTACTTAATTGATAATCTTCAAATAGAAACACCTCGCAGCGGCAGAAGAAAATAAATTGAAGATGATGAGGACATTCTTTCTCATTGAATAGAACATATTATTGATTTAGCAACGAAAATAAGTAGATAACTTGAAGTCGCACAGAGATATGTAGAAATAACTTGTCTTTATTGATAATTGAAATAGAGTACAAGGGTTACAGTAGAATGCAAGGTTTACAACACATTTGTCTATATATTGATAGCCAACTGAACACATGCCATTTAGGCTTACATTGGATACATTGAATTACAACTGGATATGTCGACTTAGCATACAACTCACAGGTATAACTGATTACAATGTTCCATACATTATGCCATTTATTAACAGAAGACACTACACAAAAACATCCATTTACTAACACAAGTTTTTAATAATTAGTAACGGTTATTATTGTGACACTATTGTAACCATAATAATTGTTACCGTAATTGAAAAAACCGTTGCTAAAATTATAATTTTCTACCTTTAGTATTTCTATAAGGTTCGTGACAATACAAAATTGTTACAATGAAAATGTTATTATGGAAATAAATTAAATTCCCCACTAATTTTCACGCTTCCCCCGCTATTTTTCACGACAAAGAGCATGGAAAGTGTACAGATGGGTCAATTTTCACCATTCCATCTCTCTATCCTTTTCCCATTCTCCTCTTTTAAACCCTCTCTAGACATCATCTTTTGTAAGGAGAGCTTCTGCATGCCCAATAAATCTTTGATGTCGCGGGACCGATCAAGCTAATCTTCATGTACAGAACTTCCCAAGTACGTGCACCTAAAAAAGATTGCCCACAACGTGGGTCAGTACACCATCTACGTACTGACAAGCAGAACCAGCACACTCATCTAAACCAACACTAAGTAGTCATCTGAGTAAACATTATTAGCAGTGATCTTTCTATTTGGGCCTAGCATCAGTTTACAGTTTTTGAGCAGTATTCATACTAAAGAACGTGAACATATTCTTGTAGTGTTCATATAGAGGCATCTTTTAAGCAGCACTTGAGTTAACATACATTGAACATGTTGTAGTGATATTCTCAGAGAAAGCATCGTTTAACATGTATGTCATAATTAAACAGGATTCACAGTAAAGCGTCAATGTACCATACTTGGTGTTATTATGTTAAGCAAATTATAGCAACACTTACGGAAGGGCAACATTTAGCAGTATTGTATTCAGCATACTAAGCATGTTATAGTAATTATCATGGAATACATCATTAGCAGCATCATTTCGTTTGGCATGTTAAGCAGACAAGTTGAACTAACAAGTATGATAATCATATCACATTTAAGTGATTTCTTACTGATAGTCGACTTCCTCGTACCTACATCAAATACAGATTATATGTTACACCTACTCTGCATACACAAAACATTCATTAGTGTGCATCCTGACTACATGGTCACTGACGTTGTTAAACCATACGAACTTTTGCCATATAGGAATTCAAGGTAATGTGATGAATCCAGAGTAGCTAGCTAGCCTCTAAGGATGCCACGCAAGACACTTGATCCCACTAGCATGCCAATATTTTCTCCTAGACCGAATCGGTCCCACTAATGTCCTGGGGTACTGTTCGAGAAAACATATCTCCAAACTTTGTACACAAGTTGTCCTTGACCATGCGAATGCGTGTCCGACTCGATCGTAAAACATAAATGCACGATAAAATAATAAAATAAGTAAATACAACAGTACATCATCTCAACTCATCCAAGTCATGTTCAATGACTTATTTATTTCCATCGTGGGCTATCGACTTGAGTTAAGCAAGGTAACATCGTGGGCTATCGACTTGTTATCATAGCAGGAACTATCCCATGGTTCTACAGCTTGGTATAGCCACACGCTCCTACGGTTTCAAGGTCCATCACATGGAATATGACTTGGGTGGCAGTATTGCATAGAACATTGTTGGTTTAAAGCACGAAACATGGTCGATGAATGATAAATAGGATGGATATACAGTAGTCGTTCTTGAGTTTCATAAGGAAGACTATGCAAAAGTCGTTCATGGGTTTCAAAAAAGTGCACTATGGAAAGAAAAGATAGGTATGGAAACACTGAGAAGAGTAATAACTATGTAGGATGGTAAGTTGAGTCGAGTCCTACATGGTCATTGGATAACTTGTGTAAAGGGCAAGGGTTCCTCACTGTAGCCCGAGGCCAAGGGACTGATTCGATCCTAGGGAAATGCTGGATAGCTGAGCAAGACACGCTATGGTAATTCGAGAACTTCCAGGGGGCTCGCTACCCGGCATGATGATTTATCGTCTAAACCAAGCTATAGAGTCCGGGTATAGCTAAACTTGCTAATGTCCTTTCATATAGATAAGTGGTGTGTTGAACGACAATTTGCATGCATGATGTTGGTTGAGTCACATGAAGTGCAAGCACGACACAGAATAAAGCAAGGAAATGGATACACGGTATGTACCATAATCATAGAGCCTAAGATTTTGCTATAGCAAAGATACGTGTTTCGGCAAGAGGTATGACGACGGTTGGTGAGTCGTCGACACAAAAGTTTTATAAGTTTGGATTGAGTCATTTCGAGTTTAACTTAGGAAGGTTCGTAAGACAAAGTTTGGGTTAAGTTATGTTGAATTGTGAGATACGGCCTCGATGTTGAAGCACGGATAGACTTTATGGCATGACCATGTTGTTGTATCTCAAATTATGAGCCAAAAGGCAAACATGAGCCGATACGTTACTGTTGTTGGCACGGGAATGGTCTTGAGGCACAAAAGATAAGTTATTTCTGTAAAGCACGACCACGATGTTGCACAATTGAGTTTTATAGCACGGTCAGAAGGATTTTGGAGCACGATCACGTTTGTGATAAAACAAGTAGGCCAAGAGTCTAAGTATTGAAATTGTTCATAAGGCAAGATTAGAAAGATAATCAAAAGAATATGTTGCACTCACTAAAATAAAGTATTGGTTTTGTATGGGTGGACGAGTAGCTCACTCACCAGTATGGTTGTGTACTAATACCCCATCAGTCTTCATGTGCAGGTTCAGGTATCAGCACTCTCGGGGAGGAGCTCGCCTGGACGAGATGAGGCATGGAGTTCCTTGGCGTTTCAAGGCGTGTGATAATGTTGAAGACTTCACCTATACGGGACGTAATGTATGGACATCGCCTTCTGAAACACCCGTAAGTGGCAAGCCTTGAACTTTTGTATTGAAAGATGAGAAGAACAGAGTGATTGTAAATATTTAGAGAAAAGTGAGCTTGGGCGACTTATAATCTTGGCTTCGCGCCCTTGTAACCTTATATTCAACATCAATAAAAGCCCTAATTTTGTTTTAATACTTGTGTTCCTTTCATTATTCAATGCTTCGACTTTGGGACTTCTGTGCGATGATCTTGTCGCTTAACCTCTAATCGGCCGTTATAGAAATCGCCTTACGAGGGTGCAACCTAGGCTCTCACGGCATCACGCCCTAGCGAGAATGAACGATTTTGCAGAACCGAAGCGTGACAACCCCCTCCCTCTCCGATCGTGCTCCCCCCACGACAACCCCATCCGTCTTAGGTAAAGCCTAACCCCCCTCTCTCTATTTTCGGAGTTGGGTTAGGTTTAGGGTTCCGACCGTGCTCCCCCGCAACCCCCTCCAGACACAACAAGGACACATACAAAGGACACAACCAGGACACATAGACACAAACACAGGACACATGGATATACACACATGACACATGACACTGTGTATGTGAGATATGTAGTGTATTGAGTGTAGCATGCATGATTTAGATAATCTATGTAGGTATTGGGTGCTGTCGAATTTGTGCAGCAAATTGGTGGGAAACAAGTTTGCAGGAGGTTGCAACTGCAGCATTAGGAGCAGCAGTATACAAAGCAATTTGGGTTGTGGGTCTGATGCTAAGTTGTTAGTGTCAATAAGTATTTATGTATCAACATGTGTGTATTACTATATAAGTTAGGGAGTGAGTGTAGTGTTCTAATATCTTAAGTGAGGGGGGTGTTGTATATCAGGCACTTGTGTTGATAAGTGAAGGGTTAAGGTGATATGTAGGTAAGTGCTAGGTATCGATAAGAGTATACTTGAAGCTAAGTTCTGGGAAGGAGTTAGTATCTTAGATACATAGGTAATGTCACTGAGTAGTAGATATCGTAATGTCAAGGTATATTTTAGTCTACCCAAAGGTGAGGGTATATTAGGATATCAAGGTAAGAATATGGTCAAGGCATGAGTCAAGATACTAGGTAAAATACGTATAAGGCTATATATCTATAGATAATATGTGATAGATACCTACTAGTATGACCTAGAGACCTAGAGATATTACTTGGTAAGTAACTAATACATTTTCCATACATCTTAACATGAGTTGATATTTACATAAGTGTCAATTTCTAACTATGATATTAGTTGTTTGATCTCCTATGTTAAGTGTCCATGTCAGTCCGAAGTCAAGTGTCCATGTCAGCCATTTTTTGAAAAGTAAATTTACATCTGTAAGTCTTTTTGAGGATTTTAGTTCTACAAATTTTTGAAAAATCGTAGAAAAGACAAAGAACGAAATGAGTAAAAAATCATAAAAAACAAAGAACAAAAAATCCTAAAAAAGAATATTTATAATACTTAGACTTATCTAGTATTTTTTAGAAATCTGATAGAACTCCAAAAGCCTTAAAAGGCTTGCAGTAGTAAATTTTCTTTTAAGAGAAGGGGTAACAATAAACACGTGATGACTCATGATCTTCATATTTTTAATAGGTACAGAGGGGTGAGGACGCCAACATGGTGACCGTCTTTCTGGACACCCATCGGAAGGGTGGAAAGCTCATCGTTGAAAGGGCCACGCAGACCTATGTACGTTTTACTACCTTTTCTCAATTTAAATATAACTTAAAAATATGTAATTAAATATATATATATATATATATACATATATATATATATATATATATATATATATATATATATATATATATATATAGTTAGTAATAAGTACCTTAGACGTAAGGAACCACTTTTCTAGGACGAGTAACTTAGACTACGTGAGCAGGCGACTGCTAGTGCATATATAGAGGGAGGGGCTGGTACTTTCTTGCAGCCCTCTACAGATTCGTCGGCGAACGAGCTCTGAATGATAGCCATTGGTGGTCTTCAGAGGGGTACATACTACGGTACGGGATCCTACGGTGCCTTTATTGAGACGCAGTCATCTGGGACCCCTTCTGTCAGTGTGCATTCCTTACAACCTTCATAGGCATCGACACAAGCCAAGGAAAGCGTTCACCATCAGATTGTTGACCTACATGATGAGTTGCTATGAAGAATTACGGAGCAGCCCCAGTCTCAGTCGCAGACAGACGATACGACGATCATGCACGCTCGAGCGTAGCCTTATGGTGATCATGACTCTGAACCAAACGACCGAGCGCAACCTTACAGAGCTCAGGACTCTTAGCAAGAAGACAGAGCGCATCTTGGCGATTTTGGCCGCGTCTATGGAGTGCAGACAGATGGAGTTGGATGTGTCGCTTACGACCATGAGCGACTCACTTGCAAGGATACATGCGACGCAAGATTTGATGAGTCGGTCTGTGGCGGAGAGCACTTCTAGGATGGTATCTCCCGTGGATTCATACAATGCTTGACTGTTAGCATTGGAGCAGATACGTCCTCTTGGTCCATCGGCATTGGCACCGATTCCATCGATTACAATGCCTCCCTATCGGGATCGGTGATGCTTTCACAAAAGTAGTATGGGTTCCTCTCATCCCAGATGCGCGACAGTGCTCCTCCTTCTCCTGATCCGCAGTAGTTCTTCTTTGAACTTATTTTTAGTATGTTTGTGTGTATTGGTCGATTCCTGGGTCTTTGATGTATTTATTTCTTACTTTTCACTACATTATTTATATGAGACATATGTGACATTTATTTTAAATTCAATTATTTATTTGTTGAGACATTTTTGCGCGTTTGGATATTCTTGATGTGTTTTACCGGTGTTGAGTGTTCCACCAAAGGGGTCGGTGAACCCAGAAAATTCAATGGAGGGTTGCTCCGGGTCTATTTATATAAATTATAATTTTATTACTGCAGACAGACTTTTTTTGGAAATTATTTTTATAAATTGTATGTTGTTTTTTTACAGTTTAGCGACGTTCTGCGACGTTTACCAAGAGCGTCGTAAAACTGTGTCAAAAATTCGTTGCATGTTATCAATGACGTCGCTAAACTGTGTCATAATGTCGCAAAACGTCGCCAACTAGCTGATATGGCAATTTATGCCATATCAGCATGGTTGTAGCAAAATGTCGCTTGTAATCTCGCTATTTTGGCGACGTTATGAGACTGCATTTTGTCGTCAGTGTGTCGATCTCGAGTCGCTAGAAGTCGCTAATAGGGCGACGTGGGCACGTCGCAAATACACGTCACTATAGCGACGAATAGCGACGTTCTTGTTGTCAATAACAATGGATCCCGCGACAACACGAAAACGTCGCCAAATATGTCGCTAATTAATTTTAGAGACGTTATTTTGCTCATTAGCGACGTTTTTTTACGCCACTAAAATGTGTTATTTTTGTAGTGTTGGAGGAGGTGAATCTATTTAGAGAGAAGAAGTAGAGAGTTGTAAGGGGGTGTAATGGAGGTTTTTCATGGCTTTTGTGGTCTACTAGTATAAAATAATAATGATAAAATTAAAAAAGGATTACAAATATTAAGGGTTGGTTTTTATCTGGTTGGGTTATCGAGATAAAAAAAAATACAAAATCAAGAATACGATTATGTATATTCTACAACACAGTAAAACTTAAATCTGTTATTAAAATATGTATTTAGGACATAACATTACAATTTTATTACATCCTTTAATCATCATCTCGTTATTCCAATACGCCACTATCATGATTCTAGTGTTGAACAAAGAGAAGTTATCTACTAGTAACGTCATGATATTTGGGGTCAAATTTGTGACTTGGTTTTCGAGAACAATGTTCATAAGTGTCTCATCACATATCGCTACTTTTAAGGGGGGAAAAACCTTCATACCATGTTATTGTCAATTGTAAAATTTATCAAAATTTGATACAATTAATTGTTATAAAAAGTTTGATAATTGTTCGCAAGCAATTGAAAAAAGTTTTTGCAAATATGTTTCATATAGCCACTTAGGTAGCTTATTTTTCTTTTTGGTCCCATCATTACTCGTAACATTAGAAGACATGAATTTAAAATCAAATTTAGCTTTATGTTCCATAATTAGTTATGAAATTTGAGCATATCTTTTTTACTTTCTACTATTTTGCACAAGTTGTAAGAAAATTTAATTTTTGATCCAACTAATTTTAACATTTTTTTCTTGAAATAATATGCGTAAAAGATAATTTCAATTCCAAAACCAATACAAAGATCCAACTGAATAATGAATCATATTAATATATGGTGGTGTGGTTGTTATACATACAACTCGAGCATCTTACATTTCTAAAATAAATTATTTATACATTGGATCTATTAAAAAAAACATTGGACCTATTATTGAATCTTTCACCTACCTAGGGACAACGAATGTTTTAACCTTGAAATCTATAAATACCTTACCATTTTACACAACCATCGGAGAAAAAAAAATAGCTACAAAATGGCATTGATCTCCAAGAGCTTGGCGATGTTAGGACTCGTATTGCTCATCCTAACACTGATGGGTCAACAGACTAAAGCAGTAAGGGACCCTTATACTCCGGGATGGAAACGTGCAACCAGAAGTCTATGACGGTATCCCCGCCAACCCTTATACTCCGGGATGCAGTCGAATTAGTCGTTGTCGTGGTGGCTCTCGGAAGACTAATTAGGGCTTCACAAACTATTATCTTGAAATGATGTAACTCATCTTATTTTATGAAATAAAATTTGAGTTTCGATTATTGTGTTTCTTCTTTTGTATCATTATTGGTTATATTTTAGTTTATCATATCACTTTATATCCTTTATTGATGTTCTTAGGATAAGAAAATATTATTGCTTTTATAGCTTGGTTTGCTCTTAAGCTAAATTTTTTATATTTTTAGAAACTTGCACCACAATCACTAAAAATTCTGAGATGGAGAATCCAAAGGATTGTAAACAACACTGCATATAAAGAATCATAACATTCAATATAAGACTTTAATAATTAGAAAAATAAAACCACCACATATCTAATATTTCATTTTTATTTCAAATTCTAACCTTAGGGTTTGTAGGACGCACCCTAAACCAGGAGGTCCGAAATAGGTTAAATATACATTTATTTAAG
>JANAVB010011399.1:13383890-13412754 GCA_029216955.1 Iris pallida
GGTAGTCCTCTGGTATTTAGGTCCCATCCCTAAGGATAAGATTGCATTTCAGTCCTCTGCCCGTCTCTCTGCCCATATGCTCACCTAAACACTCCAGCAGGGATCTATTGCCCATCCAAGGATCGAGCCATAGATTGGTGGTTGCCCCATCCTTCATGATCTGACAGATAGCAGCCTGAAGTACCGGTCTGCATCGAAGGATCGCCTTGAAGGGAACCGAAAAGTTGTTATCTAGCCCACAATCCCAAAAATTACTCCGCCTCAGATATCTATTAGCCAACCACTCTGTCCCAATAGAGCCGTCCTTGATGAACTGACACGCTATCTTCAACCCAGAGGCCTCTCGTACTGTCGTCGGTTGTCTCAATCCCACACCCTTCCTCCCGAGGCCGGCACAGTTGCTCCCAGGAGATCGCACGCATTCCACCTCGCCAGATAAAATTGGTGCAAATGCTCTCCACCTTCCGGATCGTGGCCACTGGAATTTTAATCGACTTCAGCCAGAACATAGCAATGCCAGAGATGACAGATCTCACCAGCTCTATACGACCTCCAAAGGAGAGCCCAGCCGCCTTCCAGCCATCCACCCTCCTCTGTGCAAACTCCACCAGACTCTGGCGATCCAGATCTCGAGCGTAGTTTACCGCCAGTGGTACCCCCAGGTATTTAATTGGGAGATCCCCTTTCTCCACTCCCAGAGCCAGGGCTCTTTCCTCCTTGAGGGAACACCGAGTACTGAAATAGATCCTGCTCTTTTTCCTATTCAGCTGAAGTACAGGCATCCGTCCAAACTCCTCCATGATCTCTGACACCGTGCGCACGCATCCCTCTCATAGATGGTTGTAAGAGCACCAATAGGTCATCAGCATAAATCAAGTGAGACACCATTGGCTGGACCAGCCTGAAAAGAGGGACAATCTTCCTACTATGTACCGCGAGATCCATCAAGCAAGTGAAGTACTCCATCACAAGTATGAATAGGTACAGGAAGAGAGGATCGCCCTGCCAAATGCCCATGTTACTCCTGAAGAATCCGCAAGGAGTACCTTGGATGTGTACCAAAAATATGGGAGAGCAGATGCACTCCCGCACCCTCGCTACCCACCCCTCGTCAAAACCCATGGCTAGCATAAGGTGACAAAGGAAGTCTCTGTTGACCGTTTCATAAGCTTTCCTCGGATCAAGCTTCACACAGGCCTTCATCCCCCCTGGTTTATTGAATTCTCTCACCATCTCATGGGCCAGCAGACTGTGCTCAGCAATCGAACGACCCTTGATGAAGGCCGCCTGATTACGGGAAACCAGACCCTGCATAATCCCTTCCATGTGCTGGCACATAATGTGTATAATTATCTTATACATATAATTGCAACACGCAATAGGTCTGAAGTCGGCAAGGGATGTCGTGCCCTCCTTCTTTGGAACCAAGGTCAGAAAGGTGTGGTTCAGCTCCTTCAGCAACTTCCCTTCCGAGAAAAACTTCTGTACCATCTCCAGGACTGGGTGCTTAAGCAAGCCTAGTGTCGCTTACAGAACCCACTAGAGAATCCATCAGGCCCCGGGGCCTTATTAGGATCCACCTTCATCATAATAGCCTTCACCTCCTCCATACTCACAGGGGCCAACAGTAGACTATTCCCATAAGGCGTCACCACCCTCTTTGTGACTAGCTCTGGTAACTCAGTGGGGTAGTCTGAATGATGATACAAGTCAGAGTAGTACCTAACTGTCTTCTCCTGAATCTCTACTAGATTCCCGACAAGCCTGCCCTCGCCATTGAGAAGGTTAGGAATATTGTTCCTGTGTTGTCTGGTGCGAATCATATCATAAAAGAACCTGGTGCAGCGGTCCCCATCCTTAAGCCAGGAACACTTGGCCCGTTGGGCCGCGCTAATCTCTTGTTGTAGCCTCAGAATGTTGACCGCCCCAATCTGATCCTTCTCCCTGGCCGCCAGCTCACCACTCATCATGTCTGCCTGTAAGGCTTCCTGGACCTCTCAGAGGGCAGTCTCCTTTGCCTCCAGGGAAGTCCGTGGCAACGACTTTACCCAGGCCCGAATAGCTGTCTTCGATCGTTTCAGTTTGTGTACCATGCAAAACTGTACCATACCCTCCTGAGTGTGCTGCAGCCCTCCCATAACCACCTCCTCATAGCGAGCAGAGCGATACCAGCTATTGTTGTACCGAAATAGACGGCCTTTCCAAGATGGTCTCTCAGTAAATCCTACATGGATCGGGAGTGATCACTAGTCCCAGCAGCAAGCCCCTCAGCCACAGTGTTCGGAAAGTAGTAAAACCATTCATTATTTACCAAAGCCCTGTCCAGCTGACACGTAATTTTGTTGTAAACTACCTTATTGTGTGAGGTCCATATGTGTCCCGTCCTCTCCAGTCCCCTCAGTCTGGACTGGAGGAGGCACCTCTGGAAGTCGTAGAGGATCTGGTCAGATATCGGACGCCCCCCTCCTCCCCCCCTCCCACCTTCTTCCGCCGACGTAGCAGAGCGTTGAAGTCCCCCATAAGAAGCAGTGGTAAGTGCAGGTGCTCCACCATGCGTCCTACTCGAGCAATGTCTCCCCACAAGGACTCATGGAGCCTCCTATCATTGTGCCCAAACACTGCCCCAAGAATGAAGTAAAATCCTCCTTTATTCACAAAGGAGATGACAATAAGCTGTTCAGTCTTCAGAACCTGTTCTCCCTCCCAACTGTCGCAGTTCCACCTTACCCAGATCCTAGCCATATCACATAGGTCCAAGTTGTGGATTTGCCCCCAGTTTGTAGGGGTCATGTGAGCTAGAATCGTCGTCCCCCTAATCTTCGTCTCCAGCAGGATCGAGATGTCGTACTTCTCTCGCTTTAAAACTCCACAAATCTCCTTCCATCTTCCAAGAGAACACCCTCCACAGATATTCCAGGAGAGGATCGACATTAATTAATTAATATAGGGGTCCTCCTGAGCATCTACTGGACTAACACCCGAGGAAAGTGTTTCGTCCGTCCCATCTAGATCCTCTAACATCCCGAAAGGCGAGGTGTGGTGTGCCTGTATCCTGGATAGCGTCAAGGCCCAATAAGGGTTTGCCTCAGTATGCTCATCAGCCCCCCCCAAAATATACATCCTCTAGTGGAGACGGGGCATGCCGCTTCCTGCTACACACATATTCCACTACAGGGGCCGAACCCCCATGCTGACTACTAACTAGGGTCAGCATACCCCTGGTCACCATGCTCCTCTGGGCCGTGAACTCCACCATCGCCCCATGTGAACCCGTCAGTAACGGCTGGGGGTCCGGCTCTGGTCTGCAAGCTACCTCCATCAGTGTATCCTCTTCCGCTGGCCTGCCTACAGTCTCCGCTGCGGTATCGGGACTAGACTCCATCACTGGGTCCACTACCTCCAGCCGTGCCTCTGGGGTCCTGGCTGTCTTCCTCCCTTCATTCGTGCATGCACTGACTGGGTAAGTGACCAAAATACTCACAAAGGGAACACATTGGGGGAACCCAATCATACTCCACTGCCTGAGTTAGGACCTCTCCGGATGCCACTTGGTACTCAAGAATTTTTGGAAGCTCCACCCCCGCCTTTATCTCTACAATGTCCTAGCGTACATCAGTCTAGTACGGAAAGCCATAGCCTCATCCATCTTAATCAGCTTGCCAACCAAACTAGCCAATCACATGAGTAAGGGGATGCTCCAGTACTTCACTGGGAACTCAGGGAAGCGAATACAGACTGGTATCGCGTTAAGAACCTCCTTCTCACATCGTAACTCAGGTGTCCATTTCTTCAGAATTATGAGCCTCCCCTCAAAGGACCAGGGCCCACCTTGTGTAATCCTGGTCACATCCTCCGCTAAGCCGAACTTCACAAAGTAGAACCCATTCTCCCTGGAGAAGATCTCTATGCTCCCTTTGGGGGGCCATACGCGCTTTACATACCCCCGGATCTGTCCATAGAATGGTTTACTATCCAGCACGTACATCACCAGCGTATTCTTCCAGAAGTCTGTTACCTCCGCAATCTCGTCTGCCAGGAAATAAGCCCGGAGGCCACCTCCCACCTTCATCGGTGGCACATACTCCATCGACGTCGGGCTTTTGGGCCCCACCGGAATACAGACGTCCTTCCAGGATTTCGGGCTCGGGCCCCTGTGGACGTTCGGGTAGTGGCACAGGGAGGCGCCGGGCTCTGACTCTCGACTCCCCGAGCAACACATTTTCCTTTCTCTGTCGCAGTCACCTTGGGTCGCTAATCTGTCACAGTGCTCCCCAATCCACCCCCGGATGCCGGGGTCCTCCTTGGCCGTGTGACGGCCTATTCGCGATCCGTCCAGGGCCCGTCCGAATCGAAGCCTGCGCCTGGTCCCCTCTCCTCCCGGACGGCGTCTCACAACTATCGTCCAGTCATCCTCGTCGCTACGGCCATCCCGGGTCCCAGATCCAGACCTGAATTCGAACAACGGAGCGTTGATCACATCCGACCCCTCCCTGTCCGGCCCCGATGCTACTGATCGGCCATGTGTCGTCGACTCGGCACCAACCGCCACCGCCAGGGCCGTCCGGCCCACCGCCGCAGCCGGAGGTGTTCGCCTGACCCCCCGGCGTCACCCTCCCCTCCCGCCTGGGGGGCCTCCGCCACCGCTTTGGGGGGGGGGTCCGCCCGACCCCCCTTCTTTCCTCCCGGCCTCCTCCCGCCTGGGGAGGCCACGTCCACCGCCTAGGGGGGGTCCGTCCGACCCCCCCCCCCCCCGGAGAGCGGGTCCGGGGGCCGTGGGGGAGGGATCTCCCTCGAAACCCTAGGATCGGGTGTCGTCGCGAAAGGATTCGCCATTATATATATATATATATATATATATATATATATATATATATATATATAATTTATTATTTTTTTTTATTTATATATATAATTTAATATTATATATATATATATATATATATATATATATATATATATAAAATAAATAATAAATTATATATAATAAAAATAAAAAAATAAATAATAAATTATATATATATATATATATATATATATATATATATATATATATATATATATATATAAATGACCTCTAGCCTAGTGGTTAAGAGAGATGCATGCGGCCCGAGTGGTCCGGAGATCGATTCCCGGTGGGAGCATTCGCTACAATTACCTTCTTTCAATATATATATATATATATATATATATATATATATATATATATATATATATATATATATATATATATATATATATATATAATTGTATACTTGTATGACAAATTTATTTTAAAATGTTATAATATATTTTGAATAATTTATTTTTGAGATGTGTATAATTATATTATAGTTAGAAGTATTTAATTATTAGTGGTCAATAATTATCTTAGTTGAAATGTGTATAATTTACATGTTTTCCCTTATTTAAGTTAAATATATTTTGATATATATGAGGTTAGAATACTTCTGAAACATGAAAATCCTACAATAACCTTTGATATTATATATATGAGATACATAAATGTTTAAGGAGCGCGGGTGGCATCAATATACCGTAACGTCGTTGAAGAATAATTTTGAGGCAGTTTTTTGCACAATTTGCACTTCGCACAGTTCAGGCCACTTCCGATACGAAGATGAAGATTTTGTTGGGAGAAGTGGGCCAAAACCTGGGCCTAAGAAAGAGGTCCGAGTGCAGTGTACAATACAGAACTTGTTGGTGTCTTCTCTTGTGACTGATAGCCACATGTATTTTTTTTTTTTTTTCGTCTTTCTGTTTTTCTTCTTTTTTTATGAAATCACACACACACACACAATTGGGACGCCAACCTTGCCAGCTCCTTCGAGTGTCCGCTCTAATACCCGCTAGAGTGCTCGGACCTTTTTTAGTTATTTTTTAGTTCTTTCGTCTATAAATAAAGCTACGTATGTATCTTCTTCTCCTGGTTTCTCTTAGACATCACTCCACCATCAAATTTCATTTCCTCTTTTTTTTTTTCCTTTTCCGATGGTTTTGGGACTGGCCATCTCCTTCAATCTACTTCAAGGGGCAATGTTAGCTACAAGTTCCCATCCAAACTAGTGAACACTGAATGCAGTACGCAAATTGCTCTGTGGTTACTATTCTTTCCTATAGTTATCAGTCTTTTTCTGTAGTTATCAGTCTTTTTCTGAAGTTATCAGAACGAGTTGTCGCAACTCAAAGACTTAAAGCAAAATACAGACTATAAATGATCGAACCACATAAAATTATGGAACCACGACATACGTATTGAAATAGCATATAGGCAATCCTGTAAAAGACCAGGTAATCACTTCTTACTGAACATAAAAGATGAACTGCTAGAACTAAATATATACATCCGGATATGGTGTGTAGAGCTTCCCAAATGCTGTTATGTTAACGGTTCACAAAAAAGCTTCGAGAAAATTAGAACAAGATAATTAGGATTAAATTAGGTAGTCAAAATACACAACATACTGGATAAAATTACTAAAGATCACCTTTTCACCAAGTTGAACTCAGACCTTTTCCCGCAACTTGATGGCTTGTTGCTGGTGTTGGATGGAGTTCCCAAACTATATGGAAAAACTCCGGAGTGTCACGAGTGTCATCCGTTTGTCGGAGAAGCTCGGAGAGTGCGACGAGTGTCATTCGAGTATCGGAGAAGCAGTTTTCTGCCATCCCAAGGGGAACTCGGCCTCATGAGTTCGATTCCAGGGGAATTCAGCCCGAGTTCGATCCCCCTGGAGGCAAGCAAACTTGATGCCTTGTATAGCAATATTGAAGTCTTGTCAAGCAAATTTGATGCCATGTCTGACAAATTGGACATAGTACCGAGTTTTCTTGAAACCAATTCCAACGATTTGGATGATATTAAGGGAATGCCGTCTACAGAGATGGGAGATACAAACACTCGTCCAACTACCAGCCACCCACAAAAGGGGTGTTGGGAACGAAGCGCGGAAACCGTTCCCCCAAACCAGAAAGTCCTGCGAGAGAACCTAGCAAAAGCACTGTCACGCCCCAGAACCAGAATACTGGAGAGCGGGGACAGACATAGCCAGCTACGTATATTGAAATGGAATACATCTCAACTATACGGTCACGGCTGTCTAGATATATGAGGGTTTTCTACAAGCCAACAGTCTCCTAAGGTCATGCACAAGCCTATTGTCTCAATCACAAGCAAGTAAGTAGATGTTACAAGATGTATGATCATTAAATATACAATAATAAGGCGTCCCAAATATTACATATTCAGCTGATCATGAAGCTAGTCGTTACAAAATGTGAGGACTAGCAAGAGTTTAGTCATACATGATCAACCCTAGGATCTGTTAATCATGTTACAGCCCGTAGGCAGACAGTAAGTAAAGTGCAACCGAGCTAAACAGGTGCTCGTCGGCTAAACGGCTCAAAAGAATATTTTTACAATAAGTGGGAGATCAAAAATAAACCCACTCGTTGTCAGGGTTCCGTCTAGTGGTCACCATCTGGCTGGAAGGCCGGTAGATCCTCTGGAGCTGCTCCGAAATCTGGCCATACAAAACCAGCTGGGTCAGATCCCAGAAAGAGCAAGTGCCACAAAGGAAGCTTCACTTAGGAACTAAAACCAGCAATCATCACAAGAGTATAAATAAGGTAAAAACTGGAAATAAAGAAAATACATCAGGATGATATACGACGAGATAACCATGGAACTATTCAGATAACCAGGTTACAACCCGTAAACCAAACAAGGAGCGGGGTTGCAACCCTTCGTCTGAACAGAACTTGGAATTCTCACCATTTATCGGTAAAATAAATACAAGCATTCTGGTCATTCAATAATCTGGAACAGGATCAGGGCAAGACTAGACTGGTTAGACTACATCCAATCATTACACGGCCAAGCAAGAATTACGGCTTGATACTTTAACTAACTAGGGTTATCACAGGCCTAGTTACTAGCAAGATGCAGTGAGATTATTCCACAGCCACAAGCCCTGCAGACCTTCCAGGTTACCCAGGTCGAAATTAGGGGTTGAATTCAGGTGGGTACATCGTCCAGGAAACGCATGTACCCTTAAGTAGCTTGAAAGGTGCAACACATGACAGTGTGCTGGAAATGTGCCCTACTCGACGGTAGGCTATGGATCCCAGGCGCGCCCAGGTAACGGGATTGCCTGTAGCTGGGAAATCTCTTCATGACTAATACGTTAATCTAGTTATTAACCTTAGTCCATTTCAATAGGTACTCCTGACCGTGGTACTCAGGAGTGCCCTCCTAGACATGATGCAAGAAAGGACTGGATTATTTGTACAAGAACAATCGCCCACGGTGTCCAGGATTAATTATACAGGTCATGTCATGTCAGGTAGCCGTCGCAACAGCTATTCGAGATAATCATGTCAAGTGTACTTGTCAGGAGTGCGCCACGACGGGCCACTATTAGGTCATGTCAGGTTAGTCATGTCAGGAGTGCACCACTACGGGTCACCGTCAGGTCGTGCTCAATTATCAGTTCCAAACATATCAAATGAATTCATGATTTTCAAGTTCAGGACAAAAGGCGTAAGAATATAAAATGGACGTTAAATATCTAATAAAATATCAATATTCAGGGCTATAGAAGAGCCATACGGCTAAAGTATATGCGGTCAGGAAAGGGTAAGACTCATGCGGCCCAATTAGAAGAGCGCATGCGGCCAGGGTCACTGGATCCCATACGTCCAGGACGGGAGGGCGCATGCGGCTGGAAGGGAGCAAGGGCGCATGCGGCCAGGGGGACAAGGGCGCATGCGGCTGAGGATGTACATGGCCCCATGCGGCTGAGATCAATCGAATCCATACAGCACAGGGTTCAAAACCCATGCGGCTGGAATCAATTAGATCCATGCGGCCTGATTAATTGAGTCCATGCGGCTCAGGTCAATCGAGTCCATGCGGCTCAATCAATCGAGTCCATGCGGCACAATCAATCGAGTCCATGCGGCGCAGGTAGGAGCGGAGCTTTATGCGGAAGCGGGGTCACGCGCCTATGCGGCTGTGACTCAAGTGGGGGCTCATGCGGCTAAGATAATCTATACGGCTCAGAAGAGTACAAGGACGCATATGCGGCCAAGAATGAGACTCAGCCGATGCGACTGAGAGTCTCATACGGCTCAATCACTTGCCGCATGAATTGTCATGCGGTCAAGTCAAGTCCAAGCACAGTTCATCTTCTCTAAATTTCTGAGAAGATGAACACCATGAGAGCCGAGTTCTCAAGCTCCACAACTCCATCATCCGGAGCCCAAATCCGAACTTCCATAGGTCAAAACGGGGTAGAACGAAATTCTCTATAACATGGAACCATCGAAATTCAGAAATAACAGGATTAAGTAGATCAAAACCCAAAAAATCCGAAAATGAAAGAAACTTAGATCTACAAGAATCTAGCCAAGAAAAATGGAAATGCCAAGAACTAAAGGAAGTTAAAATGCTGTAAGGAAGAGAATGAAGTAATAAAATTTGAGTTCCTCCAAGAAGCAAGTTGCACTTGCCTAGACCTCTCTCTTCTCTCTCTGGTAGGTAAGGAGTAAATGAGAAAGAAGAAGATGATAAATGAAGAGAGAGAATGAAAAAATGGGTAATAAATATGAGTGGTGGTGGTAGGTAGGGGGTTCACCCCCTTGGTTCATGATGAACCAAGAGCAATCCCAAACCGAACCAAGCCCACCCAATCAAGAATAAACCAAGCCAAGAAGGAAATCATGCAATACAAAATAAAATACGTATACGTATTCCAAGAATACGTAATACGAACCACAGGCATTACAAGCACTCAAACCAAAAATGCCAAACACAATCGCAGATACAAAGATTTTTGACGTGGAAAATCCTTGCAAAAAAAATCACGGGACGATCGGAGTCCAACCCTGAAGAACCTCCACTAATAGAATAAAGAGAATACACCCTCTATAAGCTCCTCCCGATCCAACACGGATCACCACAACTCACTTGAAAGAAGAAATTTTTTTTGATTGCGAACTCCGAAAAACAAGAGATGCCAAAAAATTATTCGAAGCAATCTCCCCTTCACAATAGTCCTTAATTCTCTCTCTCTCTCTCAAAGATTGTAAAGCACTCTTGTTTTTTAGATGATTTTACAACTTGCATGCATCACCCTTTTAGAAGCCCTTGGCAATCCATACATGGAAGGCTAATATATTTGGAAACTTCCAATATGCATCAATCATATATTTAATGGAAATTCAATCGTAATTGGCTTGCCATAATTGGAAACTCAATTATATGGAAAGCTACTATATGACGGATCCAATCATAAATATATGATCAAAGTAAATATGGAAATCCAATCATATATTTTCTTATCATATATGTTCCAAAATAAAATTCATGCACTCCCCGAGCTTCTCCGACACACAGATGGTGCTCGTCGCTCTCCGGGATATTCTCCACATAGGTTGGAAACCCCACCCACTCCAACAAATCTCTCCCTTCACAACTAGGTGGAGGAACTCGTCATCCCGACGATCCGCCAGCAGTACTCAAACTTTCTCCTTGGTAGAACCTTCGTGAGCATGTCCACTCTATTGTCATCAATATGAACCTTCTCAAGCTCCGCATCCTTCTTCTCAACCACATCCCATATCCAATGATACCGAGTCTCGATGTGCTTGGACCGGCTAAGAAAGGTCTGATTCTTCAGAAGGTGAATAACACTCTGACTGTCGTAAAGCAAAGTATACTGCTCTTGCTTCAGCCCTATTTCTTGCAACAGCTTTTTCATCAACAGTAACTCCTTGCAAGCCTCCGTCGCGGCAATGTACTCTGCCTCTGTCGTCGACAAGACAACACACTTCTGCAACCGCGACTGCCACGATACCGCTCCTCCAGCAAACATCATCACATAGCCCGAAGTCGATCGCCTCGTGTCTACATCTCCAGCTATATCAGCGTCGGTATACCCAACCAGCTTCAACTTGTCACCACCAAAAGAAAGTCTCCAATCAGCAGTGCCCTGAAGATATCGTAGAATCTACTTGATCGTACTCCAATGTACCCTTCCAGGATTTAAAAGGTACCTGCTAACTGTGCCAACTACATGAGCGATGTCTGGCCTCGTACACACCATAGCATACATAAGGCTTCTCACAGCTGAGGCATATGGAACCCGCTCTATATCTTCTTTTTTGTCCTTGGTAGATGGACACTGCTCCTCAGTAAACTTAAAGTGAGCCGCAAGGGGGCAACTCACTTTCTTCGACCCGTCCAACCCGAAACGCTGAAGTACTCGGTGAATGTACTTCTTTTGGGATAAGTGTAGCAGTTTGGACTCTCTCTCTCGGCTGATCTCCATCCTAAGAATAGTCTTGGCTATGTCCAAATCCTTCATAGAGAAGGCCGCACTCAGTTGGCGCTTCAACTCCGCTATCCTAGTGGCATTCCGACCCACGAATAACATATCATCAACATAGAACAATAAAATAATAAAATCTTTCTCGGCAAAATACCTCACAAATACACAGTGATCCGGCGTCGTCCGTATATAACCATGCTCCCCCATAAACGACTCAAACTTCATGTACCACTGCCTCGGAGCCTGCTTCAGACCATACAAGCTCTTTCTCAACCGGCAGACCAAATGTGACTTGCCCTTCTTACAGAATCCCTCTGGCTGCTCCATGTATAACTCCTCCTCAAGATCACCGTGGAGGAATGTCGTCTTCACGTCCATATGCTCGACTTTCAAGTCAAAACTGGCTGCCAATGCTAGCACCATCCGAATAAACGACTGTTTGATGACTGGCAAAAAGATCTCATCATAATCCACGTCTTTTCGCTGACCGTATCCTTTAAATACCAGCCTCGCTTTGTATCGAGGGCGAGTAGCATCACCCATCTACTTTACTCTAAACACCCATCGATTCTTCAAAGCCTTCTTGCACTTTGGCAACTGCACCAGCTCATAAGTGGAATTGGCGTGTAAGGAACTCATCTCCTCCTGCATAGCCTGCATCCACTCCTGCCTATGTTCGTCTTCTATAGCCTCTGCAAAACTTTTGGGCTCTCCCCCGTCAGTCAATAGCACATACTCACCCGGTGAGTATCTCGTAGATTGTCGACGCTCTCTGTCGCTCCTTCTCAGTGGAGCCACTGGTACTGGCTGTATACCAATAGCCTCCTCCTCTTTAGGAACTGTCTCCCCGGCAAGCTCATCCTCCTGAGGGACACTCTGACCATCATCTGCAGGCTGATGATCAAGGTTGGGAGCAACTCCATGCACTGGCTCTCCCATAATTGGATCCTCTGCGATGTCCTCTGGAAATTGCTCGAAGGGAAATGACTCTAACTCAGGCAATTCCTCAGCCTCAGAAGGCGTCTCAGAATCCTGAGTGTTGGTCATGGCCTGATCCTCGACGAATACCACATCCCTACTTCTGTAGAGCTTTCTTCCCACCGGGTCGTAGAGTCTATAGCCAAACTCATCCCGACCGTAGACGACAAAGACGTATCGCCTCGCCTTCGGCTCAAGTTTGGTCCTCTCGTCCTTTGGTACATGCACGAAGGCCTTACAACCAAACACTCGCAGGTGATTGTATGATGACCCTTTTTTGTACCATACTTTGTCAGGCACATCATCCTGCAAAGGAGCACTAGGTGATAAATTAATAACATAAGCAGCTGTGAGAAGAGCCTCACCCCAATAACTGCCCGGTAAGTTTGCTTTTGACAGAAAACACCGTAAACTCTCCATCAGCGTCCTGTTCATGCGCTCCGCTACACCATTGAGCTGAGGTGACTTTGGCGGAGTCTTCTGGTGTCGTATCCCTTGCTCTCTGCAATAAGTATTAAAGGGACCAATGTATTCACCGCCGTTTTCGGACCGAACACACAATAACTTCTTACCCATCTCTCTTTCAACAGATGCCTAAAACTCTTTGAAAGTAGGCAGCACCTGATCCTTGGTCTTTAAGAAATAGACCCAAACCTTCCTGGAACAATCATCAATAAAAGTTACAAAGTAAGAAGCGCCACCTGTAACACCCACTTTTCTAAAATGAGGATAATTTTGAACTTTTGTATTTTTAAATCATTAAAATATTAGATTTTAGTCATGATATGATTTTTGGTGATTTCTAGTTATTTTAAAACTATTTAAAATGGTGATATGTGAATTTGGTATTTTGATAGTGTAACCTTAGTCATGCATGACCTAGAAGACTAATCATGATCATAGAGACCTAATCATGTGTTTAGAATATCATATTTTTACTTTTTAGCCTAAGGATATTTTCGTCATTTTGACACTTTTGTGAAATTATAAATTATATGAATTAAATATGTGCTAGTTAATTATTTGAGATTTGACCTAGAAGTTTAGCCTAATCTACATGTTAGTCATGACCCTAGAGGCTAAATTAGAGGTTTTCAACTAAGTAATCAAATTAGATTAATATCTAGATATTTTGTTAGTGGGATATTTTAGGCTAAATGTTAAGAAAGGTTACTTTAGTTGTGAGCCCTTATATTGGCTTGAATTTGTTGGAGAAGTCTTGGCCACTCATCCTAAACCCTAACCCTAACCTAATGGCAGCCATCAAACACCCCCCCTCTATAAATTCAACACATTAACCCTTTAGCATCATTTTTAAATTATTTTAATTGCCTCCTTTTTGTTCTTCCCCAATTTCTCCCCAAATATCCAAATCAACTCCAAATTGAGCCTAGTCTTTTGCGTTGGACTCCCTCATAGTAGAGGACACCATTAGAGGGTAGCTAGCAACGAGTCGGAGGCTCAGGATCGTCGCAAGTTGAAGAGGAGCCCTCATTCAAAAAGCTCTAAATTAAGGTTTCACCATCAATAGGTAAAACCCATCAAACATATTCAAATTCTAGTTTTGTTTCCATGGATGCATTCATCTAGGTATAACCTAGCTGTGGGTCAAGTTTGGTAGGAAACCGCGTCCATTTAGTGTCCGTATCGGACACGTATCAGTGTCTTTGAATGAATGTTTGATGAATTGCCTCTTAAGAGTAAATGTTGTTTAAATTTAATTCTATTTTAAAGAGATTATATCCCTATATATGGGGATTAGTTTTGTATGTGAGTGAGTCAAATTTTGCTTATTTTTTATGTCCAAAATTGGACACGAACACGTACACGAGGCCACAGTTCACTATCCTGCTACCTCGTGTCCAGTTCTCACTGGACACGACACGAGACACCACCATTTTTTGTCAGAACCTAGGGGCAATGACTGACATACCACCCACAAATTTTTACGTGAAATGATCGAGTATCGAGGGAGTTCTCGATCTCGCACGGATCACGCACACACTGTGCACGTGCGGGAAAACCGCACTGACACGCACTTCGTGTCGTGTCCTGTCACCACATGGACACGATACAAGATATCGAACGTGTAGCCCTACATGTGGGCTACACGTGTGCACAGCCACGTGGCTCCACGTGGCCTGTGTCGAGTGCACGAGTCCATGGACTCGCTGTACGACGCTGGTGCACGCGCGTGTGTCTGTGATGTTCACGAGTGTCTGGACACCCCGTATCCTCTCGTGTGGACACAAGACAATGCATATGACACATTTACACTTGTACGACACTTTACCTACCATGAATTGGATGTAAATTGTATTTTCAAATTCGAATTTGAGGTTTTCCTATATTAACTAATACTTGTTTCATTGTTGGTGTTTTTTCTGAATTTAAATGTCTTCTCAAAACTAATCTTCATGATTATTGCAATATTATTAATCTCCCCATATGTTTGAGTGATTATATACTTCTTTGGGTTTGATGTTAACACGCGATTGGGTTTCCGAATTGCATTGGGGCTCTTAAATTGACTATTACACTGAACCAGTGTAATAAGAATTAAAACCATGAGTTTTGATTGAAATGTAAAAACTGAATTTAAATTAAAAACCAGAGAATTTATTTCCTGTATAAAACTGAGAATTTTCCTTGTCTAAAACCAGTGAACTGAATTTGGAGAAAGTTGGGTTTTGATTTACTTTGAGTTGGGTTTAAGTTAAAATCTGAAACTGAGATTCTAGTGTAAATTGAAATGGGTTCGATTTAAAATATTAACTGAGCTTTGATGTTTGAATGTTGTATTTTAAAACTGAAAATTGATATGTTTACCAAACCTGAAAACCTGAGAATTCCTGTCGTGTTTACTAAAATGTTGGGTTTGCTGTTTTAAATAGGTTTGATGTTGCATTGATTAGGCTTTCACTGAGTGTAATGGTTCCTTTGAATGTTTGTATATAACTGGGTTGCTCAATGTGAAACTGAGTTTGATTGATATCTTAAAACAGAGTTAAATGATAACTGAGATTGAAACCTGAAACTTAGCAATGAGAAAACCTGAGAATGAGGACTGAGAATTGTGTTTTGGTATAAGTGATATCTGAGAATTAGATGAAAACTTAGCTTAGAATTTAACTTAACATTAAGAACCTATGCTTATAACTGAGAACTACTTTACTGAAATAAGTTGGATTGTATGACACAGGGAAAACAAATTACTGAAACCTGTAATGCAAACTGTTAAGTGTAATATATGTGTAACTGAAATTATGTTAAAATTGAGAATCCATTTTCTTGTTGTTTAAAACCAGTGAACCTGAGAATCATTCCAAGTCAGTTGAGAATTAGCCATATGCATTCCTGACATACTATCTTCCCTGTCATGCCATACACACACACATATCAACCACACACACACACTCTTACTTTGATTTAAAATCCTTGAATGTATATATATATTTTATGTATATATATATATATATATATATATATATATATATATATATATATATATATATATATATATATATATATATATATATTTTATGTATATATATATATATATATATATATATATATATATATATATAAAATATATATATATATATATATATAAAAATATATATATATATATATATATATATATATATATATATATATATATATATATAAATATATATATATATATATATATATATAGCTAATGCATATATGTGGGTTTTGTTTATTGTAATTAGGTTGTGTATTTTATTTGGTTGAATGTTGGGGATTGACATGAAAACTGAACATGTGTACTAAGAATTGAAACTGAGAACTCTAATGAAAACTGAAATTTGCATATGTGCATACGTGAGAATTCTAGTTAACTGAACACCTAAATTGCCTACGAAATTCCTGAGATTAAATAAAGCATAAGTCAATGTTGAACTTGAAAATCTGAAAACTGTTCTTCCTATTGTGACACCACACACACACACAACCTATATATATACCCTATATACATATATTGTTATATATGTGAATGAAATGTGAATATAAATGTGATACTAGACTAGATTACTTGGTTGTGTGTGCCTAGCTAGTTAGATGTGATGTGACATGCATATAGTACGTGTATAGATGCCTTGGTGTGGTTCACATTGATTTACTTTGCTTATGTCTAGCCTTGATTGCCTAGGCTAACTTGGTTAGGCTAGTTAAGACTTGTTAGACTAGCCCTTAACCTAGTTTGACTAGTTGACTAAAGTTGACCAATAGCTGACCATTGACCAAATTGGCCTAGATAGCCTAAGTTTGACCAGTTGACCAAGATAGCCTTGTTGTTGACTTAGTTTGACTAGATGTTGACTTGGTTTGACCCAGAGTTGACCAAGAGTTGACTTAGACCTAGATTGACCTAAAAATCATGTAAATGCATTGTACACTTGAATTATAACCCCCTTGTATACATCATGACTTGTGTTCCTCTAAATAGGACTCAGATACCTCGTTTAAGACAGTGTATTTCACAGACATTCGGATCGCAGGCGAGTACATTCTCTGATCGTTTTATACTTGTCACGACTTATATTCTTGCTCTAGATTACTTTACTTGATGCTGTCACGTTATAATCACGGGTTGGTACTATATGGATCTTTTCATGGGATGTTATCCTCCTTAGTGGACGCATCGGATACTTCATGTCGTATGTTTTATGTACATCATGTATTCCTTGCTCTTGCGTTATTCATGTACTCTCATATGCATTCATGTACGCTCATGTACTTTCATGTGCCCTCATGTACGTTCATGTTTCCTCATGTGCTTCATGTGTAACCAAAACATCATGTTTGTAACGTAACTTGACTGAATCCTTGTGTATTGATTGTGGGTAGGGGTGAGTATAAATGGTCATGTGATTTGCCCATCATGTTTACTCTATTACTTTTTATGTTTTATCATGTGCAACACAACCTTCTTGGCTAGTGTCCCGCATGTTCACTCATGTACATCATGTTCAACCTAAGCCAATTACATGCCATCTCGTACTCTAATCACTAGTCACCTATAGTTCTTACTTATCATGTATATATTTCCAGTTATCAAATATCTCTTATGTTTTTATGTATATCTTCTTACAGCATTTTATGTATCTTACTCTATTGCTTGCTTTATATTTCCTGCCATGATATGAACTGCATGAGATGTACTGTGCTCGCTCCCGTCCTGACTAGACCTGTTGAAAATATTACAGATAATACTGAGAACTTCTGCCCAACCTACTTGTTTGCAAAAACAAAAGTGTAGAACTTTATTGATACAAACTTTATAAAAGATTACAATTTGAATTCTGGGAATGGTACAACTGTAGGAATCCAATCTAGAAGACGATTGCTTTATTCCTTAAACGATGTAAACTTTGAAGACGATAGCCTCTGAAGTTGAAGAAAACTCTGGAATTAAAGGCAAAAAGCCTCGGAAATTGAAGGCAAAAGCCTCAGAAGAATGCAGCAGCACTTGGGCAAGAACAACTGAACTCTCTGAACTTTGAAGTCTGGTCTCTCTATAATCTGATATCTGATCTCTGATCCCCCCTTTGAATGAAGACTTGAAACTCTATTTATAGAGTTCTGAAAAATAACTAACTTTTAGTTATTCTGGACTGCGCATGATGGATTGCGCAGCAATTGGATTACGCAACAGTAGACTGCACAGGCAGTTGCTGGATCATGGGCCAACTGTCTTGGACACATGGCATCATTTGATTGAAATGTGCATGATCGTGTATAGACGGTTGCCACGTAATGAACAAATGATGACATGAATGCCACGTGTATTTTGTCATTTATGTTGATAAAATGTGCAACCTGAATTGCGCTGGCTTTGGATTGCGTAGACTTGGACTGCGCAGGAATGGATTGCGCCAACATGGATTGCGCTGCCAGCTGTCCTCGAGCGCCGTGCTGTACGATTAAACGAACGGTCGCCTCGTTCTCTGCGCTGTCAGCTGTCAGAAGATTTGATTTGTGTCAGGTAATGATGTTGATCTGCCACGTCAGCCTGCGCGCTTGGTAGTGTGCGCAATCTAGTATGCGCAATCTGTATACTGTGCAATCTGATTTCTGTACAGTTTATTTGAAAGATTCATTTCTTGATCTTCATGACTTTGTTGATGTGTGCAACTTGATTTTTTAGGACCTACAAGACTCCCTTCAAAGTTTTCGAAAGTTGAATTTATTCAAAATTTTGAAATACTTTGAATTTTGAAATTGCAATACATTTGCGCATGAGCTGTATGCGCAATCTGAGGGATTTAGCCCATTTTTAGGCGCAATCTGAGGCGGCCGTTTCGTTTTCAAAAACTATAAATAGTTCTCTACTTCTCTTTTTTTTCTTTACTTTGCCTTCTTCATGCACTTTGAGAGAAATTCTGAGCTCTTTCTTCCTTTCTTCTTCGACGATCTTCGATGGCTCCCAAGCGTTCCTCCGCCGCTGCCAAGGGCAAGGCCCCCGCCGAATCTTCGGCAAGGGTTGCACGACGTGCTTCTCGTCACGAAACTGCTCATCCAGCGCTGATAGGTATATGACCTAATCAAAACTCTTTTTAGGGTTTTGATCTCACTCATTCTTTCAGAATCCATCTCTTTTTAGAGATGTGATCATATTGCGCCACCCTTTTTAGGGTTCTGGTTGCACAAATCAGTTCGTTCTTCATTTTTATGAAGGACGACATTCTGCGCAATCGGTTGAACTGTGCTGGCAAAAGTTAGTACAATTTTGCTGATTTGTGCGAGACTACCAGCGCAAACTAATGACTGTTTGTTTGTGCAGTCTGATTACAGCGCAATCTGATATCGCGCAATTTGATGTTTGCGCAGACTGATGACAAAATCTTTGACTTGTTTTGTACTGTATTTTTTTGTTTTCTCTGTCTAATACAGTTAATACTAGAGAAGATCCTGGATATGAGGACTTTGTAGGAACTCTTTCAGAGTCAGAATACAAAGAGGACCTTTCCCATGTGCACTATCCTCAATATGATCTGCCAACTTCCCGTCAGGCTATTTTGATAGCCCAAGATAATGAGACACTGCTATGTTTGATGAATGGACAACCTCTGGTGTCAGCAGACGCTGTCATTCACAAGAAGCCATTATTTCTGTTCGGCGAAGCTTTTGAGAAAAGTTCTCAACCGAGACCAAGGATGGAAGAAAGGATTGTCCATCAGACGGATAGGTCATTCTCGATACCAGATGTTTCCCGCTGCCTTCCCTTATCCCGGTATGCTCATGCGAGCTATCCAAGGAAGATGGAATGGAACCTTACACCTTTCCAAGATGCCCGTCCAGGAAGGATTTTTGTGAAGAAGGGGCCGAACAAGAAGGACATGTTCTACAGTTCCTCAGAACGGTACAGTGTCTTGTTAAGAGGTTTGAAACCCGGTTTTATTCCGCCGGAGAATTCTTCCTTGTTATTGCCTGTCAGAACTCCAATATTCGCAAATGAGTTTGCGAAGGTCGAAGGAAGGTATCCCGAGCAGGACATCAGATTAACTGGATTGGTGAATCCAGATTTTAAGAGATGGAACTGCATAGCAAACTGGATTCTGACCAAGTTTGAAAACAAACTTCAGCAAATCAACTTGTACCAAGCAGTGCATGCCACTGTTTATGGTTTTGCTCCCAACCCGCATCTGTTCTTGGCTCTAGCAGAAAGGTACAATTACAGAACAGGGACTTTCATGACTCCTGGCGGAGAAATCGGATTTGCACTTCATGAGATGCAGTACATCTCTTACTTACCAATGGGAGATGCCCCATATGAAGAATTTGTCCCAACCAATAATGAGTTGGACAGACTTCGAAAAGAGAACGCAGAAATGGTAGCAGTCTTCGAAGAACTGCTATGTCATTATAAAATCTGTTCTCTGTTCTACAAAAGTGCTACATCAAATACCTGCTATTCCTCAAAATGGTTGCCTTATCTGTTCCTTAGCTACATTAAAGAAACGAAGACCAAGGAACATGATAGATGCTATCCTGACTTCTTTAGACCACTGAGCAGCAGTGACGTGGTGAAACTGATAGAGGAAAGTGGGGATTTGGATGAAGAGATGAAGGATGATCATCAATGTCCTCCTTTGAAGAAAGGAGATACTCTCGAGAGTTATTTGAGAGTAGGATATAGATTTATGTCAAAAGAAGCCCAATTAGCAGGGTTTCTGACATATTGGCTCCGTCGATTTGTAGTCCCAGAATCGAGTGCTGTAGACCGCTTCCATCGCGGTGTTCTTTTTGCCGCCGTTAGATTAGTCTTCGGCTACAAGATGGATCTTTTGTCAGCGATGACTTGTAAGTTGAATGTCGGTCTTCATCTGTACGTCGATCTGATGCTGAAAGCTAAGGGTGAAAAAAAATTTCCTCGGTTGGAATTGTCGTATACATATCTATTTGGGTGGTTGCTCCTTCACCATCCTACTTTGATGGACCCCGGCATGGGACCGGTCGATGGCAGCTTTTTGCGGAGATACTCTCACAGAAAGTGGAAATACACTGCTCTGAGAGATTGTAGATATGCTCTGAACCTGAGCAAAGGATGGAACTTTTGTTGCACTCATCCTCCTGCTGGATATGAACAAATGTCGACAAATATGATTGACTCGACGATGCAACCTTTGAGCCGTGCAGCTTTTGAGTGGTTGAAGACAATTCGACCGTCCCATTTGGTGTATCGGTTTGAAGAAGAATGTTATTTAGAGCCATATCTCCCCAGTCGATTTGCTCGACAGTTCGGGTACGACCAATTCCATGTGGGAAATGCTATCACGTGCCTTCAAGGAAAGGATTTCTTGATAGATGGGGCCCGAGCTTGGGCTTATTATAATGCTCGAGATACAAAAGTAACATTCTCGATGCCAGTAAATAGCAATCATGGCCCTCGGATGCTATTTACATACTCAGTATTCTATACATCTTCGAACACCTTTGCTGAGAATTTTAATCTCGCGGATAGCTTTGCGTCTTCAACAAGATTGAAGAGGGGAGGAATCGCCATGTCACTCCCAGGAAACGATGAGGTGCATGAACCAGTAGATGCACCCCTGGAAGCTTTAAGGGACGCTATGTTCCCTGAAGAGGTTAACGCACCACTGCGTATTTCTTTGAACGTGGTTAAATCTCCAGCCAAGAAGAGGAGAAGAGAGGAGCCTCCCGCTCCGGCAGCAAAGAAGAAACTGATCTTAGATCATTCTTCTGAAAAGATTACCACTAGATCTCAATCTCGGCAGCTGGCCGAGACAATTCAGCAAGAAGAGGCTACCACACCGACCTCTATTCAAAGACAAGTCGAGACTGTAAACATAGAGAGCCCTGAGAGGCCTCTGAAAAGAAAGAAGCTAGCCCAAAGAAGAAATCGAATGGCCTCTCCTTCTAGACGAGCCCCGTCTTCAATAGTAGTGGATGCTGTGGCAGGATTCACTATGCCATCTCCCACTCCTATTTCAGAGTCTAGGAATAAAACTCCTATTCCAGAACATAGGGAAGAGATCAAGCAGAGGGAAGATCCTGATCCGAGAACTGAGGCCGAAGAGCCTAGAGGAAATATCATGGAGAAAGAGCAAGATGTTGTACGATCTCTTTCACCTGCTGCGGAGACAACTCAACTTCCTCCTACTGCTAGGACCCTCCGCGAAGAAGAAGATCGTGAAGTGATTACAGCTCTAGAAGATTGCAACTACAGCCCGCTGGAGGACTATTGTGACCAAGCTGCAACTACCAGCGAGAATGCACCAGAACAAGGTGAAGATGAGGAGAGCTCTTCGTCTGAGAATATTGATGAAGATATGCAAGATCCTGAAAGGGATGATGAAGTGCATATATCTCCTAAGGCTGTCGATGATACCTTAGATCCTAATAAGGAAGTTGAGGTAGAAGCATCTCCAGAAAATGTCGCTGATACCTTAAATCCTGAAGAGGATGTTGAGGTAGAAGTATCTCCAGAAAAAGCAAGCAGATGAAGAAGCTCCGGAGGAAACTCCCGCCACTGGTCCTCAAGGTATAAAATGAAATTAGCAATCTCCTCTTAAATAGATTGATAGCTAACATCTTTATTTGTATTTCCTGCAGATCTTGAGACTCCTCTAGCACCTCCGACGTGCACGGACATAGTGCCTATAACGACGGTGATTGTTAGTAGCAGTCATCATTTATCCTGTGGTTCTGAAGCGGGCAGTAGCCAGGCTGTTATGGCTGAAGCTACTTCTGCTCGGCTAGATTCCTGCAGATGATAGGCTCATTGCTGGATTCAACCATGGTAAGACAGTTTACATCTTTAATCTTCTTGGACAATAGCAAACAACAGGCAAAATGATAATTTTTACTTTTGCAGAGGAACAACCAGGAGGGGCAACTAGCTCCACTTTGGCTCCTTTATTCAAAGAGCCCGCTGTCCAGATGCGAGAGATTGAACATCCTGCGGCCTCGTCATCAACAGGAGTAGCTACAACTCCTGGTGCTATAGCGATTAATAATCTTGTGATCCAATCATCTACCAGATGCTTTTTTGAGTCTTTGGGACCTCTAGTAAATAGAATGATGGAAAAAGAGGGTACTGATTTTTTTATGGTTAGAGATCCAACCTCTCTCTTAGTAAGGGCTATCCGAGAACAAGGTGACGAGGCTCAGGCCACTTTCCTGGATCATATTTTGAATGAGTTAGAGATTTCCATTAGAAACTATAAAGAGCTCAACCAAGGAGACGTGGAGTCTCTAGTGCAGACAGAGTTCGAACAACTGGCTCAGGCAGCTGATATTGAAAGGGTGAATCTCCAGAACCTTTTGGAAGCTTTCTCTGCAAAATCTGCTGAGTATCAGTCCAAGCTAGAATCAGTGACCTTGATGGCTGAGAGAAAAGAGCAAAGAGCTGCTGAGCTGAGGGCAGAGATTGCTCGTCTCCAGGAGGAATTAGAAAATGAAGTTACTGATCATCAACTTGCAACCCAACAATTCAATGCTCTGATTCAAGAAAGGGATGAGTACGTGGCAGCTCATAATGCTGAGATTACTCGTCGAATGGTGGCCATGCCTGCTTTCAATGAAGAAATCGGGATAGAAGAAGCCAGAAGGATAGTGATGTCATCTCGTGAAGAGCGACTACAGACTCTGAAACAACAAATTGCTAGTCTGATAATACCTCCACCTCATTAGAAAGAACTTTTTGTATCTTTGGTAGCACATGTGTTTTTTTTTGTAATGTCTCATATTTTGATTAATAAAAGACATTTTGTTGTGGCTCCATTATTTGTTGTATATCTTGCTCAGATATAAATAATAGATATAGAAAATATATTCAGAGGTACAAGACATGATATATTTCTGAATTTTGTAGGAAAATAATTATATTCATTATATCTGCTCAGAGGTAATATGGACGTGGCAGAATATATCGAATATTATTATTTCAATAGATAACTTAATCAAGGATGATAAGTTACTGATGTGAATAATTAAATGAACGAAAATGAATCGTCAAAATGAACGGATAAACCGTCTGATGATGATGAACGGATGAACCGTCAAGTGATAATGACTGAACGGGCAAACCGTCAGATGGATGTGAATGAACGAATGAACCGTCAGATGAACGGATGAACCGTCAGATGAACGGATGAACCGTCTGATGAACGGATGAACCGTCTGATGAACGGATGAACCGTCAGATGAACGGATGAACCGTTGGATGAATGTGTCGCTTTGTCATTTGGAGAATCTCTGTCTATAAATAGAACAAAAATTTAGCAGAAAGGAGCACTTCCACTCTTCTAACATAAAAATATCGTCTGGAGATGCACCCAAGAAGACTGAACTCGCCCCGAAGGTTGAAGAAGGCGTTGAAGAACGTCCGGCCGAACTGGTTCAGCCAAAGCAGGCAGGGGCAGGCGAAGGTTCGTCTGCACCAAAACTATCGCGAGATATTCTGGACTTCCTGCTTGATCCAGGAAAGACTGAAGAAGAAGAGGCCATGAGGCTGGCTGCTTGCAAGTTCCTCGTGGGCTCCAGCAAGGAGATTCTCGGCTCTTTTGCTGACCGTGTCTTTGAGAAGGACGGCAATGGTCCGCGTCCCAATGTTAAGAAGGATGAAAGTGATCTCCCTTAATATCATGTACTATCATTCATGATGAAATAAAATTTTATTTATGAACTTGGACTTGTCTGATGATTTACAAGCATTTACATTTATACATAGTACTTTTTAAGGAACTTGCCATTGATAGGCATCATTGTAATTTGACCGTCGAGCTCTGAGAGTTGATAGGCCCCATTTGAGAAGACTTTGCTTACAACATAGGGACCTTCCCACTTCGCATCGAATTTGCCTTTGCTCATGTGAGTCATAGTCATAGGACGTCTGACTGTTAGAACAAGTTCTCCTTGTTGAAAGGCTCTAACTTTAACTTTGCGGTTGAAAGTCTTCGAGATGTGGGCTTGATATAACTCAATATGTTGCTGAGCCATTAACCGCTTCTCGTCGAGTGCCTCCAATTCTTGAAGTCGAAGAAGATCGTTATTCTCTGTAGTGAGCTCATTAGCAATGGCAATCCTTAAAGAAGGGATTTGAAGTTCCAGAGGAAGAACTGCTTCACAGCCATACACCAAAGAAAAAGGTGTAAAGCCTGTAGGGTTGCGGACCGTAGTTCGGTTGGCCCATAGACATTCGCCAAGCTTTTCACTCCAATTCTGTTTGTTAGTGGATACAAACTTTTTGAGGAGCTTGATAATGGTTTTATTGAAAGCTTCAGCTAATCTATTAGCAGCAGGATTGTAGGCTGTCGAAGCGACATTGTCAATTCGGTGATCATCACAGAATCTTATGAATTTCTGGCTGATGAATTGCGGTCCGTTGTCATGGATGATTCGTCGAGGGACACCAAATCGATAAATGATATGGTGTTTGACGAAGTTAATAACATGCTGGTTTTGACTTCAGCTAAAGGTATAGCTTCAGCCCACTTAGAGAAGTAGTCGGTTATTGCTAGTATGAACCGATGTCCTCTGGAAGAAGGAGGATTAATAGGACCTATGATGTCCATGCCCCAAGCTTCGAAAGGCCAAGAAGCAGCTGTCGGATGTAGAAATTCCGACGATTGATGAATAAAATCTGCATGAATTTGACAGGCTCGGCATTTCCTTGCATATTCAATGGCATCTGATACTATAGAGGGCCAGTAGTAACCCATGCGTCGGATACGATCCTGTAGTTTAGGACCGGGTTGATGTGCTCCGCAGACACCGTCGAGAGCTTCACGTAAAACCTGTTTTGCTTCATCACCAGCTAGACAGCGTAGAAGGAGACCATCATAAGTCCGTCGATAGAGAGTCTTAGTGGTTTGGTTGTAGTAGAATCATAAAGATCGTCGTCGAATACTTATAGCCTCCTTAGGATCTTCAAGGAGTATGTCGTGAACCACGAAGTCGATGAAAGGAGTTTCTCCAATCTTCATTGATAACATTAACTTCAGCAAGATACTGAACTCGATGTTACGATTGTTTTCGACACAAAACAATTCTCGATTAGAGATACCACCACTTGTTGTCTTCTGATGGGAATGGCTAAGACTGCTGCAAGATTGGCCAAAGCATCTGCCTCAGTATTGCATGCTCGACGTACATATTAATGAAAAAAGCTTTGAATGATGTAGCCATGTTGATTGATGCTTCAAAGTAAGGTACCAGATCTTGATGGCGGACTTCATAAGTTTCTCTAACCTGGTTGACAACCAGCTTAGAGTCGCCGTAGACTTTGAGATATTCGATATCCAATTGCTTGGCTAATTGAAGACCGATGAGTAGAGCATTGTACTCTGCTACATTATTAGAGCAGGATTCATCTAGAGAGTAAGCTCTTTGGATAGTTGATCCGTCTAGAGAAACGAGAACAACTCCAACTCCTGCTACAATAGCACCATTGGGTCCGATTCTGGATGCTCCGTCAAAGAATAACGCCATGTTGGAAATTCTTCAGAGATCATGTTGACTTCCAACGTCTCGTCTGGAATTTTATCGTAAAGTTTGGACGTCTCTGGAACAGGATGAGCTGCTAAGAAATCTGCCAATGCTTGACCTTTGACACTTTTGAGGAACATACACCATGTCATATTGGGCTAGAAGAATGGCCCATGTAGCCAGCCGAGAGTTGAGCGTGCTAGGCTTTTTCATTAGTACCCGAAGAGGATTGACTCGGGATATGACATGAATGGTTTGACCAATGATGTAATGCCTTGTCTTTTGAACGCAACATAAGGGCTAGACATTCTTTTTCAACCGGACTATAACGATGTTCAGCACCAATCATAGTACGACTGAGATAGTATATGGCTTGTTCATGACCTTCTTTATTCTTTTGGGCGAGTAAAGCACCCAACGAATGGTCCATAGCACGGACGTACATTAAGAATGGAATGCCCGAGATTGGTGGCACCAAGACTGGTGGTTCATGAGATATCGTTTGATGTCGTCGAATACTTGTTGACATTCTTCAGTCAAAATAAAGATACACCCTTCTTCATTAGTTGAGTGAATGGTCTGCAGCGTCCAGACAAATTCGAAATGAATCTCCTGATGTACGCAAGTCAACCTTGAAATCCTCGTAGCTCTTTTAGGTTGCATGGAGGACGCATCTCTTGAATGCTTTGATCTTCTCGGGATCCACGGTATACCCTTAGAGGTACGAAGCCGAGAAACTTACCACTAGAGACACCCAAAGAACGACTTGGTAGATTCATCTTGAGCTGATGTTGGCGCATGAATTGAAGATTGTTCTCAAATCTTGGATGTGATCTTCTTTCAGACGACTTTTAACAGCGATATCATCAACATAACATTCGACTGTTTTACGAAGATGTTCTCTGAAAATGGTACTCATAGCCCGTTGGTAAGTTGCACCAGCATTCTTGAGACCAAATGGCATCACTGTGTAGCAATAGACTCCCCGAGGAGTACGAAAGATGTGTGTTTTTCATCTTCGGGATTCATCTTGATCTGATTGTATCCAGAGAATCCATCCATAAAAGATATTCGCTCGAACCCACAGGTATTGTCATCATGACGTCCGTAATAGGAGAGGAAATTCATCTTTCGGACATGCTTCATTAAGATCCCGAAAATCATACAGACTCGAACCTTGCTGGTTTTCTTCAGGACTGGAACAACGTTGGCTACCCAATCAGATGTTGTTCTTCTTCTCGAATAAAGCCACAAGCGTATAGCTTCTTGACTTCATCATCAATTGCGTCCATCATTTCAGGCTTGAATCGTCGTTGCTGTTGTTTGACTGGTTTAGCATTAGGCAAATATTCAGTTTATACTACGAATTTTGGGATCTAAACCTGGCATGTCTTCGTAACTCCAAGCAAAGACATCAATATAGTATTAATGAAAGAATCAACTCTTGCTTATCTGCTTCTGGAAGATTCTTGCTAATGAATATTGACAGGTGACCCGCTTTCTCCTACTATCAATTTGAACTAATTGATCTTCGTAGGAGGTTCTCTTTGTTCGAATCAAGTACCCACTGATTGTCCATCTGTTGAGCCCAAGGATCTGTTTCAGAACTTTCTTCAATATCTTTGTCATAGCCTTCTGGAAGTTCGACGGAGACCATGTTAGAAGATATAGTCACTCGATGAACTTGACCGATGCTAGTGTCAGCGAACCCACGATCTGGAATCAGAAGAGTTAGAACGCTCCTCGCTATCAGATTCAGAGCCTGCTGGGGATAACATCGAGAGAAGCTATCCGAGACCTCTTTTGGTCCTTCTGTAATACATCTCTGACTTTCCTTGTGGAACAGCGGTACGGAGAGGATCTTTCTGCCCTTACCGTAGTTGAGGCCGCTTTTGAAGTCGTAACCCATCTTTCGGACGATGTCTTTTTATTGTTGACTGTACACGGAGTTGAAGATGCCCCGTGTCGTTAACTTTGCTATCATCCGTATAGCTGATTTTGTTCCGTCTTTTACTAAAAAGTATTGGACTTCACCCTTTCTTGCGAGCAGGAACAATACGATATGAATCTTTGGGTGTTTACATAAACTTCTGTTTGAAAAGATTGTACACTCCCATTGTAATGATTTGAAGCTATCTACATATTCAAATAGCATTTAGTATGATAAATAACATCAGTAACTTGAAAGTGGATGCTTTTTCACTGTCTGTACATCTGTATTTACAGCAGGACCTTTTGCCTTAGCAGGCTTGTCAGATTGATTATAAGAGGGGGAGAAGAAGAACGTGGAGGAGGCTTGTTACGACAAGGTCAATAACAAGTGGCTCAGAAGGTGATCCCTTTTTTTTTGTTTGGTATAAAATCAACAACAAGTGGCTCAGAAGAAGTGAGCTGCTTTTTGTCGTTTTACGACGTAAGTCGATAACAAGTGGCTCATAAAGGTGAGCTCCCTTTATCCTGATCATCATCAGTAGATTGCCTCTGGACTGGCAAGTGAATAGCCAGTGGTTTAGAAGACTGAGGATGGGAAATACGCCCTTGACAGGTATAATAAGAGTGTCTTTGGGCACTGCTTCTTG
>JANAVB010011399.1:13417294-13493864 GCA_029216955.1 Iris pallida
CTTCACAACCATGTCCTTTCTGCGTCTTTCCGATAGACGCTACGTCACATTGAGTTGTCACTTCCTCATCGGAGGAGAAAGTCTTCCCAGCAGAGCCGCCATTTTGTTTGCAAAAACAAAATGTAGAACTTTATTGATACAAACTTTGTAAAAGATTACAATTTGAATTCTGGGAATAGTACAACTGTAGGAATCTAATCTAGAAGACGATTGCTTTATCCCTTGGTCGATGTGAACTTTGAAGACGATAGCCTCTGAAGTTGAAGACAACTCTGGAATTGAAGGCAAAAGCCTCGGAAATTGAAGGCAAAAGCCTCGGAAGAATGCAGCACACTTGGGCAAGAACTCCTGGACTCTCTGAACTTTGAAGTCTGGTCTCTCTATAATCTGATATCTGATCTCTGATCCCCCCTTTGAATGAAGACTTGAAACTCTATTTATGAGTTCTAAAAAATAACTAACTTTTAGTTATTCTGGACTGCGCATGATGGATTGCGCAACAATTCGATTGCACAACAGTAGACTGCACAGGCAGTTGCTGGATCACGGGCCAACTGTCTTGGACACATGGCATTATTTGATTGAAATACGCATGATCGTGTATAGACGGTTGCCACGTAATAAAAAAATGATGGCATAAATGGCACGTGCATTTTGTCATTTATGTTGATAAAACGCGCAACCTGAATTGCGCTGGCTTTGGATTGCGCAGACGTGGACTGCACAGGAATAGATTGCGCCAACATGGATTGCGCTGCCAGCTGTCCTCGAGCGCCGTACTGCACGATTAAACGAACGGTCGCCTCGTTCTCCGTGCTGTCAGCTGTCAGAAGATTTAATTTGTGTCAAATAATGATGATGATATGCCACGTCAGCCTGCACGCTTGGTAGTGTGTGCAATCTAGAATGCACAATCTGTATACTGCGCAATCTGATGTCTGCGCAGTTTATTTGAAAGATTCATTTCTTGATCTTCATGACTTTGTTGATGGGTGCAACTTGATTTTTTAGGACCTACACTACTATGGAGCCCATCTAGACGATACCTGTGAGTTGGACCCACAGGAGGATCCAACTCTAGCTGAGGACGTCATCCCTACTGCTTAGGCTTTATCTTATTTCTTATGTCGTTGTATTGACTTCGGAGTTGTATTATTTTCTGGATGTTGTGATGTTGTGTCGTTTAGACACTTAGATTTTCTCTTCTGTTTGTACCTCAGTTGAGGATTTTCATATCTATGACACCGTGCTATTTCTGTCTTAGTTATGATTGAGAGTGTATTCTGTATTGTCACCTCCACTCGGAGTGTAAATACTGTACATGTACCTTATATTGTTAGATGTTGTAACATAGGACAGCGTTCTACCGCCGATACTATGGCGTAGGCTTCACGTACCCACTTCTCGTGCCCTTACTCTAGGGTACGGGTCGTGACACCACCAATAGATTTTACCTTCATAGGACCGCAGACATCCGAGTGAATCAACTCGAGCAATGCCGGCTTCCTTGAACTTGGGTGACTTTGGAAAGATACCATATTTTGCTTCCGAGCTAAGCAGTGCGTGCACTTCTCCAACTTTGTTGACTTGAGCCCTGGAATCACCTTCCTGTTCACCAAGTAGCTCATCCCCTTCTCGCTAATATGGTCGAGCCGCCTGTGGCACAACTCGGTAGACGCATCACTGACTGCGTTCACCTCCTGTGCTCCCTGTGCGCTCCCCTTCATATAGTAGGGATCGGACTTCTTGCTTCCTCTGGCAATCACCATCGAACCTCTGGAAAGCTTCCACTGACTATTTCTGAAGAGACTGAAGAAACCCTCGTCATCCAACCTTCCAACAGATACCAGATTGAAACGGATATCAGGGACATAATGAACAACTTTGAGAACAAGAACTGCACCCGTCTTCGTTCTTAAATGCACATCTCTAACAGAAACCGCCTTCGACACATCTCCATTGTCCATCTTCAACACTCCACAGTCGTTTGTCGTGTAAGTGGCAAATAGTGCCCTATTGTGAGATACATGCGCTGAAGCCCCTGAGTCCACCAGCCAAGAATTGTCATCGTGGGGAGGTTTGTGATAACCTCATCACCTACGACGATCACATCGTCTCAATATATCCAGGCCGTCGCTGTAGTGTTCTCATCTTGCTTCCCCTTGTCGCCCTTCTTCTCTCTCTTCTAAGCGAAACAGTTTCGCTTGATGTGGCCCTTCTTGCCACAGTGGTAACACTCTGAGTCCTCGTACCGACCCATGGACTTCCCCCTGCTCATGTCTCTGCCACCACCTGGACCCCTGCTTTTGCCCTTCCGCGGCTCTCTGAAACCAATGCCTCTGAGTGGTAGGATGTGGATGAAGTGCCCTGAGAACGACTCCGTATCTCTTCATTCAGCACCCCGCTCTTGGCAAACTCTAGACTGACCATGCCTTCCGGAGCAGAAGCGATCATAGATACTCGTACGGTCTCCCACGAGTCTGGCAATGTACATAGCAACCAAAGTCCTTGAACCTCGTCATCGAACTTGACTCCAATCGAGGATAGCTGGTCCACCATGCCCTGGAACTCACTCAAGTGATCCGTAATGGATGCACCATCTTTGTACCGCAGACCCATCATCATCCGGATCAGGAATAGTTTGCTTACCCCGGTCTTTTTTGCGTACAAAGATTCCAGCTTCTTCCACAACGTTGTCGCATGCTCAATATTGGCAACGTGGTTGTACACGTTCTCGTCAATTAACTACCGTATGTACCCACACACCTGTATATGCTCGAAGTTCCAGTCCTCATCGAATTTGTCACTGGGCTTCTCGGATGCAAATAATAGAAGATGCAGCTTCTTGACGAACAGCAAATCCTTTATCTTGTTCCGCCAATAATAGTAGTTGGTACCGTTCAGGTTCACCATGCGCACCTACTTCGCGTACATCTCTGCTAGCTGGTTTGACAGTCAACTCCTGACACTTCTTTGAACCCAAAGCTCTGATACCACTCTGTTGGGAACAAAGCGCAAAAACCGTTCCCCAGACCAGAAAGTCCTGCAAGAGAATCGAGCAAAAGCACACACAAAAAATGCCAAACACAATCGCAGACACAAAGATTTTTGACGTGGAAAACCCTTGCAAAAAAAACTACGGAACGATCGGAGTCCAACCCTGAAGAACCTCCACTAATGGAATAAAGAGAATACACCCTCTACAAGCTCCTCCCGATCCAGCACAGATCACCACAACTCACTTGAAAGAAGAAAATTTTTTTGATTGCGGACTCCGAAGAACAAGAGATGCCGAAAAATTATTCGAAGCAATCTCTCCTTCACAATAGTCCTTAGTCCTCTCTCTCAAAGATTGTAAAGCACTCTTATTTTTTAGATAATTTTATAACTAGCATGCATCACCCTTTTATAAGCCCTTGGCAATCCATACATGGAAGGCTAATATATATGGAAACTTCCAATATGCATCAATCATATATTTAATAGAAATCCAATCATAATTGGCTTGCCATAATTAGAAACCCAATTATATGGAAAGCTACTATATGAAGGGTCCAATCATAAATATATGATCAAAGTAAATATGAAAATCCAATCATATATTTTCTTACCATATATGTTCCAAAATAAAATTCATGCACTCCCCGAGCTTCTCCGACACACGGATGGCGCTCGTCGCTCTCCGGGGTATTCTCCACATAGGTTGGGAATCCCTCCCACTCCAACAAGGGGCCCCAATGTCACGACCCGCACCCGCTTTTCGGGACGCGAGCGCGTGAACAAGCCAGCTACGTATAGAGCGGACTCTAGCCCGACTCGAGTACGTATAAGCTGTCAAGGTCATGGGTATCATGTCTAATCTAAACTATATCTCAATCCAAAAGAATCATATAAAGCAAGAATGAACAAGTATGGGTCATGGTCTGCAGCCCATTAGCATATTGTTCGATTAGACTCTAAGAATAATATTAGTCTATTAATAAGCAGAGTACATCATGGTACTGAATATAAAGCACGAAAGGACAATAAGAAATATCACAAGCAAAGACCTGTATCATAGATCGTAATCCTCTACCATCCTGCTCTGCTAACTAACTCCATGCAATCGCTAAACCTGAAGAAATCATCAGGTCCTCAGAGGACTAGCAAGATACATAATATATAAGCCAACATGTAACAGTAAAATAAGCAAGAAACAATCAAGGGTATCCAACGAGACAAAATAAACCAAGACACAAGATCTAACACGAGGATCCTAAGACACTGGCATGCCATACTAGAAATGGCTGGCTATAAACTGCAGTCAAGGCAAGTACTCATAATCTATAATGTCTCAATCGCAGTCAAGGCAAGTACTCACAACCAAGACAGTAGCCAATCCTAGTATAAAATCCTATAGACCATAGTCAAGGTAAGTACTCATAATCTATAGAATGTCAAAGTCAAGTCCCACTCAAGTCATGTCAAGTCAAGTCAAGTTATAATCAAGTTGAGGAAATCGTGGTGTGGGACTAGACGACTCTATCAAGCAACACATATGAGACTAACACAGTGTAACGGGTAGAAAAATATTATAACAGGAAAGGAACAAGAAACTAGAAACATGTAAAGTAAAACCATAACAGGATGAGTGTACTAGACATAGAATCAAGAAATCATGAATGTAAGAAAAAGAACCACATCGAGATGATGAACATGCATATAAATTATACTGTACAAGTTGGCAAGGTATACTTGCCTGGAGGTTGCACGGAGAACCAACAATGTATCGCCAATCAACAAGTCAGAAAATCCAAGTCATCACAACTGTCTCCGAAAGCTGAAATAAATGTTACTAACATTTTCAGAATAGTCAAATTAGCTAGAATTGCCTGCCCTTAAGTCCAATTCTGGACACAGGGACAAAACAATAATTTCGGACAAAAATGATGTCCGTCGTTGGACCCGCTTTGCACCGAAAAGCGTGCCAGAGTTAATGGTCTCTAAAGTCATCAAACTATATGTCTACGGATCCAGTTTTCCGATACGAACCCAACCGTATGTCCAAAGTTGGATTCCGGCGGGCCGTGCAAAAATCACCCGTTGAGTCGGACCGTGCGGCCCACAAAACGGTGATTTTATCAACTGTCTCAGAATCGGACCAAACTTGGCATATAGGACCAAAAAAAACGATACGGTCCTGCTGGCACAAGTTTCGTCTCGATCTGACGTGCGCGCACAAAGTAATTGGAGAATTTGCATAGAGGCCGATACGGTGAATTTCGACGGATACGCATCAAATTCGTCGCGCACACGCGACCAATTCGAATTCCGTCAAAGCCCACACGACCACGAAGCCATTACACAGCTTTTGATGCCTTCGATTTGCGACCACGTCGTCCGAAATGGCAGGACGCACGTCGTATCGAGGGATTTTCAATATTTCTTCTATTTTGAAAACAGGTTTTATCAGTTTTCGGAAATCGGATTACTCGACGCACGGTCGATGAAACTAATTCCTACAAAATGGGTTTTGTAGCCCTATAGGTTGTCTTTAACTGCCTTCAGGTGGATTTTGAATTCGATCAACGGTTCGACCGAGACAGGCCTTCAAAGTTGGGGTCCAGAACAGTTTTAATACTCTATTCCTTGCTGGTTTTTCCCTAAGTTTCAGGAATTTACATAATTTATTTAAAGAAAAACAAACAAATCTAATTAAAGGGATTGATAGGGGGTCATATAGGCTACTCCTAGAAATTTACAGCTCGGATAAACGTTGAGCGATAAGGGAGAAATTAGTGTTCGAAGTAGCGTACCTCACGGTGTGTTGCTGTTAAAGCTGTTGTTTTCACGCGCGCTCCAGCGCTCGGCCGACAGGCTCCGGCGCGCGGCAACGACGTGCGGCGGTCCAGGGTGGCCGCCCTCGCTGGAGGGTGGTGGCACGACGCTGTTCCTCTAGGGTTTCAATAGTTTTCCATACCTCCCCCTTTCGGCTCTCCTTATATTTGCTGTTAGACTGGGGAGGAATCGGGCTGAACGGGGCTAGGCTCGATTTGGTTTTGCTTAGGATGGGCCTGGGCCCAGCTGGGCTTGGGCTCGGTTCTGTGAGCTTGGGCCCGAGCTCAGTGGGCTGGGCAATGGGTTTCCATTTGTTACTACTTCTTTTTATATATAAATCTATATATTTCTTTGTATATATAAATCTATATATATATATATATATATATATATATATATATATATATATATATATATATATATATATATATATATATATATATATATATATATATATATACCTTTAAAAAAAAAAAAAAAAAAAAATATATATATATATATATATATACCTTTACATATACCTACACATATACCTATATTTATATATATACACCCATACACATATATACTTGTATATAATATATATATTTATATATACATACACACATATTACCATATATATTTATATACCTCTATTCATACACATATATCTATAATATATTTCACTATACTTCCATGTATATATATCTATATATACACTCATCCATTTATATATTTATACCCAATATATTTATATATCCATAAATACTCAATTAACCAATGACAATAATAATCCCAATAATAACTAAAATACTCCAATATTAGGTTTGGGTGGACCTATCCTACACCATCTTTACTGGCTCCAAAGGATCATACAAATTTGGTAAAATACTATTTAAAAAAATAATAATACTACCTATAATCTACCTATAACAAATATTTAGAAAATATTTGCCAATTCCTAGAAATATATACCAAAATATTTGCATTTACCAAACATGTCTACAAGGTCGTATTTGGTCTCACTACACGCCTACTTGGGCTTGGATTTGACTTGGGCCCAATCCGGACAGGTTCGGTACAACCGGGTTCCCTAAAACTCAATAATATAATTAAATAAATAAATAAAATCTTCGGTAGGGTTAAGTCATAACTTGGCCTGGTTTTCTCAGTTAGGACACTCCTATGGCTCGGCATTCCCCTACCATGGCTAAACACTAGTCAAAGCACGTCACTGCACTATTCGTGCCATGATTCTTGGTCGTCTGGTACTTCAAAACTTAACCATGGCTAAAATCGTCTACCGTAATAATTATCTAACTAATTATTAAAAAAACAATTTAAAAAAATCACCATTAAATCAAATAAATGAATAAAAAATATTTTCGGGAAGGGAAGCTACAAATCTACCCACCTTAAAAATAATTTCGTCCTCAAAATTCTAATTCATAACTATTTCTAAAAAATCAAAGTCTACTATCACTTTAATCTCCTCAAATTTAATTTCTAAAAACATTTTGTGGCCTTCTCTAGTCATTTGGTATTTACGAAATCTCGAGGACTTCTACCTACCTTTGGTCACCCTACTCGTCAAAACACGGTCACTAAAATCTCATAATCTTCTATCTAGTTGCTAAGAATTCTACCAACATATATCTAGGGCATATAGCATCTATAATCCCTCATATCTATAAACAACCAAGCATTCAATAGTCAAGCAATATTATAATATAATTTAAGGATTTTTGATGAATTCTAGACAGCACGATTATTCGTCACTTCGAAATAAAAGAGATGAGAATCAATGGTACGGAAAGCAAGGAAGTATAACCGAGAGCAATTATGGAGTTTTCAAGGACGTAGAGAATTTCTAGGAGAATTTTCAAGGCAGAGTGGATTGAGATTTCTAAGGTTTAGTCAGATGCGCAGGCTCATATCAGTACAGTTACGTAACCGATACGATATGCTCTGACCTGCATGGGCTACCACAAAAACTTGTCACGACCCGTACCCGCTTTTCGGGACGCGAGCGCGTGAGCAAACCAGCTACGTATCGAGCGGACTCCAGCCCGACTCGAGTACGTATAAGCTGTCAAAGTCATGGGTATCATGTCTAATCTAAACTATATCTCAATCTACAAGAATCATATAAAGCAAGAATGAACAAGTATGGGTCATGGTCTGCAGTCCATTAGCATATCATTCGATTAGACTCTAAGAACGATATGAGTCTATAAATAAGCAGAGTATATCATGGTACTGAATATAAAGTACGAAAGGATAATAAGAAATATCACAAGCAAATACCTGTATCATATATCGAAATCCTCTACCATCCTGCTCTGCTAACTAACTCCATGCAATCGCTAAACCTGAAGAGACCATCAGGTCCTCAGAGGACTAGCAAGATACATAATATACAACCCAACATGTAACAGTAAAAGAAGCAAGAAACAATCAAGGGTATCCAACGAGACAAAATGACCCAAGACACAAGATCTAACACGAGGATCCTAAGACACTGGCATGCCATACTAGAAATGGCTAGCTATAAACTGCAGTCAAGGCAAGTACTCACAATCTATGATGTCTCAATCGCAGTCAAGGCAAGTACTCACAACCAAGACAGTAGCCAATCCTAGTATAAAATCCTATAGACCATAGTCAAGGTAAGTACTCATAATCTATAGAATGTCAAAGTCAAGTCCCACTCAAGTCATGTCAAGTCAAGTCAAGTTATAATCAAGTTGAGGAAATCGTAGTGTGGGACTAGACGACTCTATCAAGCAACACGTATGAGACTAACACAGTGTAACAGGTAGAAAAATATCATAACAGGAAAGGAACAAGAAACTAGAAACATGTAAAGTAAAACCATAACAGGATGAGTGAACTAGACATAGAATCAAGCAATCACGAATGTAAGAAAAAGAACCACATCGAGATGATGAACACACATATAAATTATACTGTACAAGTTGGCAAGGTATATTGCCTGGAGGTTGCACGGAGAACCAACAATGTATCGTCAATCAACAAGTCAGAAAATCCAAGTCATCACAACTGTCTCTGAAAGCTGAAATAAATGTTACCAACATTTTCAGAATAGTCAAATTAGCTAGAATTGCCTATCCTTAAGTCCAATTCTGGACACAGGGGGAAAACGGTAATTTCGGACAAAAATGATATTCGCCGTTGGACCCGCTTTGCACCGAAAAGCGTGCCAGAGTCAATGGTCTCTAAAGTCGTCAAACTATATGTCTACGGATCCAGTTTTCTGATACGAACCCAACTGTATGTCCAATGTTGGATTCCGGCGGGCCGTGCACAAAATCATCCATTGAGTCGGACCGTAGGGCCCACAAAACGGTAATTTTATCAACTGTCTCAGAATCGGACCAAACTTGGTATACAGGACCAAAAAAATGATACGATCCTGCTGGCACAAGTTTTGTCTCGATCTGACGTGCGTGCACAAAGTAATTAGAGAATTTGCATAGAGGCCGATTCGGTGAATTTCGACGGATACGCATCAAATTCGTCGCGCACACGCGACCAATTCGAATTCCGTCAAAGCCCACACGACCACGAAGCCATTACGCAGATTTTGATGCCTTTGGCTCGAGACCATGTCATCCAAAATGGCGGGACGCACGTCGTATCGAGGGATTTTTAATATTTCTTCTATTTTGAAAACAGGTTTTATCAGTTTTTGGAAATCGGATTACTCGACGCACGTTCGATGAAACTAATTCCTGCAAAATAGGTTTTGTAGCCCTATACGTTGTCTTTAACTGCCTTCAGGTGGATTTTGAATTCGATCAACGGTTCGACTGAGACAGGCCTTCAAAGTTGGGGTCCAGAACAGTTTTAATAATCTATTCCTTGCTGGTTTTTCCCGAAGTTTCAAGAATTTACATAATTTATTTAAAGCAAAACAAACGAATCTAATTAAAGGGATTGATAGGGGGTCATATAGGCTACTCCTAGAAATTTACGGCTCGGATAAACGTTGAGCGATGAGGGAGAAATTAGTGTTCAAAGTAGCGTACCTCACGGTGTGTTGCTGTTAAAGCTGCTGTTTTCACGCGCGCTCCAGCGCTCGGCCGGCCGGCTCCGGCGCGCGGCGACGGCGTGCGGCGGTCCAGGGTGGCCGCCCTGGCTGGAGAGTGGTGGCGCGGCGCTGTTCCTCTAGGGTTTCAATAGTTTTCCATCCCTCCCCCTCTCGGCTCTCTTTATATTTGTTGTTAGCCTGGGGAGAAATCGGGCTGAGCGGGGCTAGGCTCGATTTGGTTTTGTTTAGGATGGGCCTGGGCCCAGCTGGGCTTGGGCTCGGTTCTGCTGAGCTTGGGCCCGAGCTCAGTGGGCTGGGCAATGGGTTTCCATTTGTTACTACTTCTTTTTATATATAAATCTATAATATATTTCATTATACTTCCATGTATATATATCTATATATACACTCATCCATTTATATATTTATACCCAATATATTTATATATCCATAAATACTCAATTAACCAATGACAATAATAATCCCAATAATAACTAAAATACTCCAATATTAGTTTTGGATGGACCTATCCTACACCATATTTACTGGCTCCAAAGGATCATACAAATTTGGTAAAACACTATTTAAAAAAATAATAATACTACCTATAATATACCTATAACAAATATTTAGAAAATATTTGCCAATTCCTAGAAATATATACCAAAACATTTGCATTTACCAAACATGTCTACAAGGCCGTATTTGGTCTCACTACACACCTACCTGGGCTTGGATTTGACTTGGGCCCAATCCGGAAAGGTTCGGTACAACCGGGTTCCCTAAAACTCAATAATATAATTAAATAAATAAATAAAATCTTCGGTAGGGTTAAGTCGCAACTTGGCCTGGTTTTCTCAGTTAGGACACTCCTATGGCTCGGCATTCCCCTACCATGGCTAAACACTAGTCAAAGCACGTCACTGCACTATCTGCGCCATGATTCTTGGTCGTCTGGTACTTCAAAACTTAACCATGGCTAAAATCGTCTACCATAATAATTATCTAACTTATTATTTTAAAAAAAACAATTTAAAAAAATCACCATTAAATCAAATAAATGAATAAAAAATATTTTCGGGAAGGGAAGCTACACCCAAAGTTCCCACAACAGTTGATCACCTAACAAGGAATAATGCAAAGACAACATGATGAAGATTTGAGCCTGCAGGGATCTCATTGTCAGGGCCCCAAAACTACCTATGCAAACCAACAATGACGGGGCCATGCATACCAACGAAGGGGCCAAGGTGACTATGAAGGAGGAGGCTGTTTCAAAATAAAGAAGAGAGACATGTTCACCTTGTAGACTACCTTGGTTTCCTTACGGAAGTAGAACGTTTCAACAGTCGACTACACATTGAAGACTTTCTTGATTGCCTTACAGAAGTATAACATTTTTTCGAGTACATGAAGATACCCGGAAAGAGGCAGGTTCACCTTGTATCCTACAAACTCAAGAGAGGTGTCTTTCCTTGGTGGGAACAAATCGAGCACATTCATGCGAGAGTCGGCAATGCTCCTATATGGACTTGGTCCAAGATGCGGCAACTGTCGCGACAAAGATTTTGACCTCCAGATTACCAGCATATTCTCTATAGTCGATATCAGAATTGCACACAAAGTGCATGATCTGTAACTGACTGTATTGGAGAATTCTTCAGACTCTCGTCCCGTAACAATCTTTACGAGACGGATTTGCAACAGGTGACCCGTTATTTGGCGGCCTGAGACGAGACATCCATGATCACCTCCACCTGCAAAATATATACACACTCAGTGAAGCATGCACCTTAGAAGAGAAGATAGAACAAAAGCTCAAGAGCCCACAACCGCTTCGGTGCTAACAAATGTAGAGCAACAACAAAAGGCGAATGGACGCCAAATCAAGCTTCCATCTATTCCAATAATGGCAAAGGACGAGCAGATCCTAATTCTCTTCCACTAATTGCACCTCCAAGAGTACATGCCTTCTAGAAAGTTCCCAAACCTCGACAAATTTCCAATACTGCAGCAAACCAAGTGGAAACAAGTGTTACAATTTCAATAAAATCACATATCTGTCAAACAGGTGCCCCCTCAGAGCACAAGTTTCCTTTGCTGACAATGAAGTTGAAGAGGGAGAAGAAGAGCATCCAGGAGAAGAAGAGGTCATTTCCTAAGGTAACGGAGAACATCTAGTGTGTGACGTTAGGTGGCTACTACCAGCCCCAAATATTGAAAAACTACCCCAACGCCATAATGTCCTCTGAACCCGCTAGGTCGAAGACAAGTTGTGTGTGACAATGGGTATACATAAAATATTATTTCAAGTTTAATTGGGATTGGCCAAAGAATCACACCCGACACCATACAAGATTGGTTAGATTCAACAAGACCACAACATGGTTAGATTCAACAAGACCACAACATGGTTGTCTTTGAAGTTTGTCGCATACCCTTTCTCCACCAAAAGTACCTACAAAAATGAAATTGTATTCAATATTCTCAACATGGACTCTTGCCACATCATCCACTGTCGACTGTGGTAATTTGTCAAAAATATCACGTACCGGAGAAGAGACAATATATTCCTTCCTTCAAGATGGTCGACACGTCTCTTACCACATCATCCTCTGTCGACCGTGGCAATTTGTCAAAAATATCGCGTACTGGGGAAGAGACAACATATTCCTTCCTTCAAGATGGGTGACGCCTCTCTCTCTCTCTCCATCCATTAGAAAGGGACGATATTCCTAAGACCAAACCAAAACAATAAAAGGTCGTTATGATTGTTGACGATCAAGAACTTAAAAGTGGTCTTGAAAAACAAGAAGAACTCTATGCATTGGTTGTATTAGGTAAAGCCGAAGGATCCCACACCAATATTTCCGAAGCATCAATCATATCCCTTACTATAAGAGTTTTGCGACGTCATGCCAGATGAACTACTGAGTGAGATGCCGCCAATGAGTAACATTCAACATGAAATAATCCCAGATTTAAGACTTCCAAATATTCCACATTATCGGATAATCACCAATAAATGCTAAATCCTCCAAGGCTATGTTGAAGAATTGGTCCAGAAGGACTTGATCATATAGGGCCTTAGCCCCTGCACAGTTTCTGCCTTGCTTGTGCCAAAGAAAGATGGCTCATCGTATATATGCGTCGATAGTCGTACTACCAAAATTTATCGTTTTAGCGACGGCCCTATCCGTCGCCAATCCGACGGTAATTAGTATTAGCGACCGATCACTGACGGTTTTTTGCCAAAAAATCCGTCGGCAATCAGCTCGTCGCTAATAACGGTCCGTCGCTACGTAGTCCTCAAGCGACGGAATAGCGACGGCTTGTCGACGTCACAATACGAAGCATTAGCGACGCATTTCCGATGGACTGTCGTCCATTTCAACTATTAAGTACTGAACTGTGTAGACAATAGCGACGTAAAATTCTGTCGGTAACCCGTCGTAACAGCGTATCAGAGCGTATTGTTCTGTCGCTCATCCGTCGGTATTCGTCGGCAACGAACGACGGATTAGCGACGGTGTGCTGACGGAATATCCGTCGATCAGGTTCTGGAAATGCTTGGCATTTCCAGCACCATGGCGACGGATTATTGTCGCTATTCCGTCGAAATGTATCGACGGAATACTGACGGATTATCCGTCGAGCATGTTCTGGAAATTTTTGGTATTTCCAGAACAAGGGCGACTGATAGGTCGTCGCTATTCCGTCGAACTATATACAATGCCGATGGATATTCCGTCGACTATCCGTCGCTACCTGGAAATATTTTAAAATCTCCAGTTAGCGACGGAGTAGCCGTTGAAAAGTAGTCAGAAACTGGTAATAATCGTCGCTAAACGGTCACAAGTCCGTCGCTAACTGAGAATATTTTGAAAAAAAAATTACAGCGCTTTCCCTTTTCGCAAAAATATGCATAAACCAAACCAATATATAATGCACACCAATTATCCAATAATCACATAGACCAAATATATTATGCACACCAATTATCCAAGAATCACATAGACCAAATATGCACATACGAATTTAATGTACACCAATTATCCAAGAATCATATAGACCAAACCAAATTAATATAAAATAGACATCAATTATCCGGAAGAGTAACCTAATATCCATCGTTATAATCCGATCATAGCACAAATATTCCAAAATTTTCATAAATATTCTAAAACACATAGAAAAATCGACTTTGGCCTCAACAAAGACCACAAGTCAGACGATAAATCCTCACAGCCAGGGATCATAGTTGCGTTGAGGCATATACCATTCTATCAGCCACTTTGCATACGAAGGCTCAATCTGGTTGAGGTCTTCTGTAGGGACAGGAGGGTCGGTCCCGATGCTACTACTCTCTGACGGTGGCTCCTCCTTAACTTCAAGCTTGGGAGGAATCTCTTCCCTGATGGTCATCGGTTCTTCCTTGACCTCGACCTTTGGTAACACCTTCTCCTTAACAGTCACTGGCTCTTGTTTTACGACAGAGACTTCCTCCGTGTCGACCTCCAAGGGTTTCTTGCCTCGACCCCTTTCTCGACTAGCAGCACCACCTCGACGAGTCCTAGGAGGCATCTTTCTGACAACAGGAGGATTATGTCAAAACAAGTAGGATTTATCGTCTGACTTGTGGTCTTTGTTGAGGCCAAAGTCGATTTATGTCAAACCCACGGCTTCTGATTTTATTCGAAAGATTATTATATAGGAGCCACCTAGCAGTACAAGTACTTGCATTGTCTTCTGATTTTATCCGAGTTATGTCTATCAGCTGATCACACTCTTTATTGCCACTACGAACTTCGATTGGGTCCAACTTGAGCAACAAGATATCCGTTAATGGTGTAGCTGAGACGAGTAGTCTCATAAGCAAATTTAAAATCAAAGGCAGAGATAGACATACATCAGGAAACCACAATATATATAATAAAGTTTGATTGCATAATTTGAAGCTATACATGGTAATTATATCGTATCACTTTGTAACATGAGTTGTAATTTCATCTTCGACGAGAAACTATAAGGCTACTTGCAGTTCTTCCAACTTTAAATTACAAGATTACTACATTAGGTTAAATAAATCACTAACCTCATCGCGGCCAATGTTTACAGTCTTGGTCTCAACTGTCTTCGATTCTATGATCCCATGCTTTCGGAAAATAGACAACGCAGACTCCATGGAATAGAATGGACTTACATGCAAATCGTCTGTGATTATGTATCTTTTCCCTCCTTTCACAAACAGGCCATCCTTGTTGCCTCCATCTAAAACCTCCTCCCACGTAATATCCTCATCCATTGCCTTACCACAGGGACATCGAGCGCCAATAACCGAACTATACAGACGGTGAGTCTTGGTGTAGCACTCAAATGTGGGGCACCTATAAATTCGTCAAGATTTTAAATCATCGACATTGAGTTTTAAACCCTCACGTAGCCTTTCTGCTTCACTTCTTGGCTCGAGCAGCATCTTCTTGCAAGCTTCGGTCTCCAGATACGTCCTACTCATATGGATCTCTCAGAGTATCCTCTAGTGATAGGTTGTCGTATTATCACTTCCGAGGGATGAGGGTCGGAGGACAGTCAACTTTATCTACGGATACATAGTTTCTGCCTCGCCAGTCGAATGGCTGCAGGGACTATGTCCTGATCACCATGTCGAAGTCTAATACAATGCAGAGATTGACACAGTTCTAGTTCATATATGTAGTCCAATACAAATAGTCTAATACAAAAACAACTCAATACAAATAGTCTAATACAAATAAGTACTAATAGCTAATGAGAACCACGCTGCTCACGCAAACGCTCAGTGATACGATCACGCAACCACCTCGAAAAAATGAGATTTTTGGCGTGAGGAGAGATGTCGTCCCTTGCAAGGACTGCTTGAAGAGAACTCCCAGTCTTACTAGCTACCGGTGCTGGATGAATAAAACTCCGGGTCTCACTAGCAACCGGTGCCACTTCCTCCTTAACTGTAGGAGAAGCCACCTCAGCATTCACTGTTTTCTTCGAACGACGTGCCGCTCCTCGGGTCATGGGTGCCATCTGGTAAGATCGATAGTCACAAATAATATAATTGTAACATAAGCAAGTTAACTAAAGGAACCATCATGTAATTTGAGTACATTTTCGAAAGTCGATAAAGTATAAAAATTCGATTTTTTGCCAAGTGTGAGAACGGATGGCTCTGAACACAACCCAAAATTCATTCAAGCATACATTAGTGTGAATCATCTATGTTCTGTACATATGGTGTAGTATATGTTCTTATCGTATCTAGTATCTGAAGAATGTAACTGAATCAAGATGAACTCACATAATGTAATACTAAGACATCATCTACTACTATATAAGATATAGTGATAGGTTGTCGTATCATCATTGCCGAGGGATGTGGGTCGGAAGACAGTCAACTTTATCTACGGCTACATAGTTTCTGCCTCGTCAGTCGAATGGCTGCAGGGACTATGTCCTGATCACCATGTCGTACCGTAGATTAATGCAAATGGAGCTGGAACTGGAGCCAAAATACAGTACTACTTTACCATGTCGTACCATTTTACTCTCTCTCTCTCTCCTCCCCCCCTCCGGCGCTCTCACTCTCTCCAGCGCTCTCACACTACTAATTCCTATGTGTTTTAAGTGTGAGAACGGATGGCACAGAACACAACCCAAAATTCATTCTAGCATACATTAGTGTGAATCATCTATATTCTATATACATATCGTATAGTATATGTTCTTATCGTATCTAGTATCTGAAGGATATAACAGAATCAAGATGAACTCACTTAATGTAATACTAAGACATCATCTACTACTATATAAGATATAGTGATAGGTTGTCGTATCATCATTGCCGAGGGATGAGTTGGAAGACATTCAACTTTATCTACGGCTACATAGTTTCTGCCTCGCCAGTCGAATGGCTGCAGGGACTATGTCCTGATCGTCATGTCGTACCGTAGATTAATGCAAATGGAGCTGGAAATATCCGTCGCTAACCGGTAACTAGTCCGTCGCTAACTGAGATTGTCACATACACATATGTATATCACAGCAAGATGTATAGATATATACATCTATATAGAAGCACACAACTGATAGAACTCGTACTGTCCTTGAGACAGTGAACATATACACCATGAATCCAAACCCCATATTCACATTTACAAATCCAAACACCACCAAACTAATGGAACACCCAATATGGATAACATATTATCTAGCCAATATATAAACTCAGATGAATTTGAGAAGCAAAGCTACCCGCCGCCCCCGACCAAAGCTCGCCACCCCAAGCCTGCCGCCCAGTAGTTCGGTTGCATATATATGAAGAGTGCTCATGGCTGTGCGTCGGTTGCAAAAAGCCCCGACGCTCCCGCCCCAAGCCAGCCGCCCAGCCCCCGACGTACCCGCCCCAAGCCAGCCGCCCAGCCTCCGACGCCGCCGTCCCAAGCCCACCGCCCAGCCCCCGATCCAAGCCAGCCGCCCAGTCCCCGACTCCCCAGCCCCAAGCCCGCCTCCCAGACCCCGACGCCCCCGCCCCAAGCCCGCCGCCCAGCCTCCGACGCACCCGCCCCAAGCCAGCCGCCCAGCCCCCGACGCCGCCGCCCCAAGCCCACCGTCCAGCCCCCGACCCAAGCCAGCCGCCCAGCCCCCGACGCCCCAACCCCAAGCCCGCCTCCCAGACCCCGACGCCCCCGCCCCAAGCCCACCGCCCAGACCCCGCCCCAACCCAGCTGCCCAGCCCCCGACGCCGCCGCCCCAAGCCCACCGCCCAGCCCCCGACCCAAGCCAGCCGCCCAGCCACCGACGCCCCAGCCCCAAGCTCACCTCCCAGACCCCGACGCCCCCGCCCCAAGCCCACCGCCCAACTCCCGACCCAAGCCAGCCGCCCAGCCCCCGACGCCACCGTCCCAAGCTAGCCGCCCAGCCTCCGACGCCGCCGCCCCAAGCCCACCGCCCAGCCCCCGACCCAAGCCAGCCGCCCAGCCCCCGACGCCCCAACCCTAAGCCCGCCTCCCAGACCCCGAGAGAGAGAGAGAGAGAGAGAGAGAGAGAGAGGGGGTTACCTTCGGGAGAGAGAGAGGAGAGAACGCCGAGACGATACCGACGCCGATCACCGAAGCCGACACCGACGAGAGAGAAAGAGAGAGAGTGAATTTAGGGGGAATGCGAAAAGTTCTTCCTGCCGTTTCATTTAAAGTCTGGTACGTATATATAGCGACGGACTAGCGACGGACTAGCGACGGAAAAAAATCCGTCGCCCCGTAGTCGCCCTGTTTGATACGTGCCGACTGAGTATCCGTCGCTACGTAGTCGAAGATATGTCCCGCCAATTCTCTACACAATTCTCGCCAAAATAATCGACTACGTAGCGACGACTGGAGATCCGTCGCTATAATTCCGACAGTCTAGCGACGGATGTGCGACCTTTCCTCCCCCTAAAATTAAAATAAAAATGGCAAAGGCGTGTAGTCGATAATCAGTCGCGGAGCGGCCACGAAGCCGTCGCTAACGACGAAGGAAAAATTTCGTCGCTAAATATCTGTCGCTAATTTAGTGTATTTTGGTAGTGTCGGGCTATCAGCTTCACCGTCAAGTATTGCTTTCTCGTACATCGACTAGAAGACTTATTGGATATGCTTGTATGGTCTACCATATTCTCAAAGATCAATTTGAAGAGAGACTACCATCAAATATGGATCTGACCTGGTGATGAATGGAAGACTGCTTTCAAGACTTGAGAAGGACTCTACGAATGGATGTTATGCCTTTCAGAGTTTTGAATGCGCTAAGCACATTCATGCACTTCATGAATCAAGTTTCAAAGTCGTTGATGGAATAGTTCATAGTTGTCTACTTTGATGATATCCTAATTTATAGCAAGAGCCAAATTGATCAACTGAAGCACCTTAGGATGTTCTCAATGTTCTTTGCTTTAACAAACTCTATGTCAATCTCAAGAAGTATAGTTTCCTTACCAACCAACTCATCTTCTTGGGATTTATGATTAGCGTCGATATCCTCAGTATTGATCAAGAGAAGATTCGAGCAATTCGTGACTGGCCTCTTCCAAATATAATAAGTGAAGTTCGAACCTTCCATGATCTCGCCAACTTCTATCGACTATTCATCCGTAACTTCAGCATTATCATGACGCTAGTGACAGAATGCATGAAGAAAGAGAAATTCTTCTGGACTCCTGAAGCTAAAGCTTGTTTCATCAAGGAGAAGCTTTCCATGACACGGGTCCTATCACTGCTCGACTTTGACAAATTGTTTGAAGTCGAATGTGATGCCAGTATAGTGGGCATTGGTGTTGTACTAATACAAGAAGGAAAAGCATGAGAAGCTTACTGAGTCTCAGCGAAAATAGTCCACTTATGAGTAGAAATTCTATGATCATGCAGGCCATCAAAGCGTGAGAGCACTATCTCATCCAACGTCCATTTATCCTACACACAGGTAATCAAGCCTCATCTTTCGTACACAATTTCCATAACACAAATCGATGCATGTTAGATGGATTCAGTTCCTTCAGCGTTTCTCCTATTCCATCAAGCATAAGGGCAAAGTTCAGAACAAAGTAGTTGATGTCTTAAGTCGTCGAACCGACCTCCTCATCACTTTGCACAAGAGGTTACTGAGTTTGAATATCTTCAAGAACTCTACATGGAAGATGAAGATTTTTAGCAAGCATGGGAAGATTGTTAGCCTAACAGAACTGCAAATGAGTATCCCATCCAAGTAGGCTCTCTCTTTAAAAGGAAATCAGATGTGCATTATCCATAGTTCTTTGTGGGAACAAAATATTAGAGAGCTCGATGGTAGAGGTCTCGGTGGACATTTCGGCCGAAATAAGGTGCCGATAAGGCGCTGGTCATGACTAAAGAAAGATATTATTGGTTGTAATTGAGAAAATAAGTTGAGGGACATCGAAGGATCGTCACCAAGTAGCATTGTAGAACATGTTCCGATCAATTATCGTTGCTCTTCAAGAAATTATTTTGAGTTTTGCTCCTCTTAACAATTTGATATAGGTTAGTACACCGAACACAACAGATGCAATCCTATCATTAATACTTTATAAATGCGACTCCATCCCGCTCTGCTAAGTTTGGGCTATCAATTTATAGACCCGTTTGGGCTGGATCTGCCCAACAAGTGTTACAAACAGTTAAGCAATGATACCGTTACAACCAAACTTTTACAACCTTCTTACAACCACTCACCCATTTTCTGACATGTGGGCCAGGTGGTGGTCTGGCCCACATGTCAGCAAATGGGTGTAAGTTGTAAAAAAGTTGTAAAAGTTTGGTTGTAAACCAAACATTTCCCCAGACAGTTACAGTGACTTCTCACCACACACGTTTCCATAAAAAAACAGAAAAAACCAAGAATCGATATTGAAAATTAAAAACCGCACTGTATTTACTAGTCTTTCATGCTTTCTTCTCTATGGTTATCAGAAATACTAGATGTCACACCTTGAAAGAAGCACGAACTATAAGTAGTTGAGCTACTCTGCTCTCACTTCTTAATACTGAACACATGAAGATATCCTCATACATCATAGACAGATTATTCAGAACTTAGCAAAAGATGACTTGTAGCACTAAATATATACATTTGGATATATTTACATGAAAATGGAGAAGTAGAAACGAAAAAGGGTGGGCCAATCAGCACTGTCCTCTCTGTTCACGACCTCTAGGGCTAAATACTGAGTCTCTTCCTTTGGTCGTGGACTCGAAGAGGATATAGGAGTGGAACTCCAGTTGATCTTTATAGAGTAGATGGCTACATTGCATCGTCGCCTAGAACCACCGTTGACACTGAGGTCAAACCCTAAAAAAAGGAAAACATATACATTTTTGGGCAGTGAAGGACCCTATGATTAAGGGCGGAACCACCTTAATGGCTAAGGTTGGCTTCAGCCCACCTTTCATATGTTTTTTGTTTATATGATTCACCCCGTTGACGGCGCATTCGGGCTCCCCAAGAAAGGTTCTCTGCTGAGTCCTCATTGTATGCGCTTCTCCTCTTCAACTTTTCAACCTGGTACTGCCAGCGGTTCTTCCATTCTGCTCTATCGTCACGCTCCTGATAAGATAAATAACTCAACAATCAGCATACCTATGACTGATAGAAATTGAGGTACTGAAAAGAATGTGAATTATTAGTAACTAGAAAGCAACCACTTCTGTATCCATCGGTAAACATACCTCCCTCAATACACTTGGTACGAAACATAGAAACCCAAAAAAAAAACAGTGACCCCCCACCCCCATGTTTCATGAGTATTACACAGACTACTCCTATTCTGAAAATAATTACACTGACCATCCCTCTCCTTTATAAATTTTATAAAACATGGGGACAAACACGGTTATAAGTTTCTATAGAAAATATAAACTATAGGGAGTGGTCCGTGTAATTAGTTTCAGAGTAGAGGTGGTTTGGTAATAAGTGTAAAACATAGGGGTTGTTAACACAATTTGCCCAAAAAAAATCATGATAGATATTCTAAATCATCGCACTCACTTATTATAGACACTAAACCAAAATTTCAACCCATTGTCTGTAACTAGCAAATAAAAGCTAAAGATCAAACTAGATTATATAGTCAATCACAGGCGTAGAATCTGATGATAATCGCTAAAGCATACATAGAATTCACACTATGAAAACCCTATTTACAAGGAAGCTGATAACGCAGCTATTCAATCAAAACACAGTGTTAAATCATAGAACTATAATATATATCAATTTCAAACATGACATGTCATCAATGTATGGAAATTCCTATAACATAACATCTTCAATATTATCTTAGACTTCTGCAAAAACCTTCTACCTCATTCAACTAAAAAAACATTGGAAACTCTTCAAAGCTAACATCAAGAACATAACACTTGGACTGAAAAGAGAAAGCAAGTCGAACCAAAAGAATACAAGCAGGTTCAGGAGTATGTTACCAGACAAAAAAGATCGGACACATGGATAAACGTAGCCATGGATATTGATATCGAGGCCTGGCCAACACATGAGCGAGATTTGGGGCCCTGTTTAAATGCCACCTTCGACTGGTCCCATATATAATTATTGAAAATTTAAATGCACACGTAGGCTTGATAATAAAAGAGGCGAATCCACATAGCTAAGAGAATAATCCCAAGTCGGGTCGGATTGAGTTAGAATATGGAAAGCTCCCACGGTCGGCTTAGAAGTGTTGTATGACGTGCTTTCAAAATGACACTCGGTCCTTCATCTCGTAGCTTGGAAGAAGGAAAGTTGGTCTATGTTGCCACAAGGCTATGGACTTAGCATAGCTTATATAGACGTCGTACGATATAAATGCTTGGTAAAGCATGCACATCCACTGTCCAATGCTTGATAAAGCATACAGTCCCAATGTCTGATACTTGGCATAGCCAAAGTGTCCCTCAAGTCTCAATGCATATTTCTACGATGCAAGGCTTGGTATAGCCTTTGCTGGTCCCACGGGTTAAGTTGTTGCATGATTGAGTTATGCAACAAATTATATCGGGCTAACTAAGCCATTCTAAACATTGTCCTATGATTTCTGCGGTTGTCATAGCCACATAGTCCCATGATCTTAAGGCTCATCATATAGAGTATGACATGAGCGGTAGCGTCGTATAGAACGCAAGTTGGTTTAAGGCACGAGACATGGTTGGTTCAGTAAAAGAATAGTCACGGTCTATGGCACCTAAAGAACACAATTTGTTCAAGTTAAACGGGAAGGCTATGCAATAGTCGTTTCCTGGATTTTAAAAAATAAAAAGTTCAAGCGATAGTTTGTCGCCGAGACGGTCCCTCGTTTGGGAGTCTCATGGTTCCGAGCACGTTTGCTCATGTATGGTTTCAATGCACGATATGCAAAGGATTTGAGTCATAGCACATGTTAGGCCATGCATTTACGTGAGTCTAGATGAAGTCTCGTAGGTGCGTGGTCATGGACAACTTGTACACAAGGGCGATGTTTCTTTAGAGGACAACCTGGGGCCACTGTAATCAATTCGACCATGGAGAAACATGGTATAGCTGATGTTGGGTAGACAACCAAGGATTCGGTGGGCTGTCATTGGGGCTAGCTACCTACATTGATCGGCCCATCCTATTCCTTGCTATGTCCACGATGGCTAGTTAATGCCAGTGACCTTTCATATAGATAAGTTGCCATGCTGAGTGGCTATTCGCATGCGCGGTGTCACTCGAATCAAAGGAATTGTAAACATGGCACAAACTAAGTCAAGAAAAGGTATGTACGATTGCAATACCAGTATAAAGTCTAAGATTTGGCTATAGCAAAGACACGTACTTCGGTACGAGATGTGGCATCGAGTATTAAGTCATTGGCATAGAGTTGCATAAGTCAGACTTGAGTCATTTCGAGTTAAGTCGAGAAGGGCCGTAAGGCAAGTTTGGTTAAGTCATGCTAAGTTGCTAGGCATGGCCTCGATGTTGAAGCACGAACCAAGTCGATGACACGAATCATGTTGTTGCATCCCAAAGTATGGGCCATAAGACAATCACGAGTCAGTAAGTTGTTGGTGCAAGACACGATGATGGTCTAGAGACTCAAAACGAGATTATGTCGCATAAAGTAAATAAACGTGTTGATTTTGTATGGGTGGACGAGGAGCTCACTCTGCCAGTACAGTTGAGTACTAACACCCACACAGTTTTTATGTGCAGGCACATATAGAAGCTCGTTGGTGTGGAGCTCGCTTGGATGCGTCGAGGTATGGAGTCCTTTGGCGTTTCGAGGCATACGGCCGCATGAAATTTGGACTTATATGGGACATAATGTATGTACATCGTCTATCTGAAGCATCTGCTGGCTCGTCACGCTTAGTATTAAGAAATGAGAGAGAGCAGAGCGACTTGTAACTTGAGAGAAGAGTGAGACTGAGTGATTGTAATCATGGCCTAGTGCCACTTTTGTAATCCTTGTTCAATATCAATAAAGAGCCTCTTTTGTCGACTTGTATTTTGATTTTAACTTTCCGCTAGCTTATTCAATGTTTCTGCTTCGGGACTTCTGTACGACGACCCCGTCGTTTAGCCTGTAATCGATCGTTATGGAATCCGTCTTGCATGAGTGCAACCTAGGCTCATGTGGCATTACGCCTTAGAGAGGACGATCGGTCATACGGTACTGGGACGTGAAATCAGAGGTCTAGGGAAATGCCAGCCCCTTCAAGGTAAGATAAGGAAAGGTAGCTGCTATTTCTCATTTTCTGCCTCTTTCGCCATAGTCCAGGTTCACAGAGACAGTTTCCACCATTGTGTACATGGATGCGAAACTTTTACCATAAACTGCGTGCGAAGTTTAGATCAGGACATTCACATGAACGTTTTGATCCTTCCTTCATCGTTAACACGCATGGACGGGACCAAACTTCTCATTTGCTCGTAGATGTCTCTAACCACGCGCAGCAATCCTCATGCTTACCTCTATGCATGGGTCTGTATGCACCAAGGCTAAGTCAATTCTAAACAGAGAATGGCTTGTTCATGCCTAGGGCTTCTTAATTTAGACGAACTGCGTATTCTTTTACAGGAAACACTTTGAATCCCCTGGATCATGATGGAGCATGGAAGGACATCATAAGCTGCTTCCCTCACGATGATCGAACATGCCTACTGGAAGACCACAGTGATGAGCAATTGGGCAGGAGCAGGTGCCTTTATGAATGTCACTACCACATTTCTAGTATGAGTGTATTTTTGACATTTTTGGGGTAATTTATATTTTTTTAGAATTTATTTGAATTTATGGGAATTTTTAGGAATTATTTTGGAATTGTTTGGACTAGGTTGATTTTGACTAGTTTTGACCCTTGTAGACCAACCTAGAAGCTAACCCTAGTTAGTGTGGACTTGGTTAGGTTATATGACTCTAGTCTAACCTAAGCTAATCCTTGGTTTGGTCATTAGACTCTAGTTAGCAATAGGAATTAGAAAGTCATAAGTCATGGCTTATGATTTAAAGCCTTTGATAAATCATTTTAACTCATAGCCTTGTAGGTTGGCCCAAAGCCCAAGACAATTGCTAAGCCCTAATCCCTAGACTAAGTGGCCGGCCACCCCTATCCATATTGGGAACACCACCTTATAAATACTCTCCTAATTTTAGGGTTGCCTCTTTCTTAGGAAAGCTCAAAGTTTAAGAAAGGTTTGTTTCCTATTTCATTTAATCCCTAGAATTCCATTCCTTTTCCTTTTTCATTCAAATCTCTTCCATTAGGTTCTAATATACCTATTCTTGCTGCTATTGAAGTTTCATTTCAGTTTGTTGTGATTTGATTGGATTGGGACATCAAGGAGAAGAGCTATAGAAAGGGAGTTTTTTTTGAAAGTTCAAGTATAGGTAACTTCTCCATTTCTCCATAAAATTTTGATTTCTTTACATATTTAGGAAGCCCTAGTAGTCCCCTAAGTGTCTGCATTGGTTTCATGTCGGGTTTCGTGAGTTTCGTGTCCTATTTGGACACGTATCATTGTCCCTATGAATGTGTTTGTGTAAATGCTTCAAAGGAATTTTTGGGTTATTTACGAAATCTTTTTGAATGGAAATTACTATTTTGCTGTCGCTTACATATTTCTTTTGGACTGAGGTGATTATGGTGTGGTGTCGTGTCAGTTTGGACACGGGGACACGTTCACGCGCGCTCGGGACTGCATGCCCTGCTGTTCGGGGGTTGTGTCGGACACGACACGCGGCCACTTGACACGGGGTTCGACACACTTCATGGGGCACCCACTGACATGCCACGTGTCAAGTTTTAGGGGCCCACATGGCGTGTCGAGGGAGTTATTCACGTTGCACTGGTCGCCACTGTCAGCTCCAGTCAGATTTACTCGACACTGATATGCGTGTATAAGTTGGACACGCAGACACTAGGACACGGTACAGGTCGACCTAGTCCTAGCCCTAGTATAGGTGTACATGTGTGCACGAGCACGTGGCCTAGTTCGTGCTGTGTCGTGTGCACGACACGTGTGTACACGTGCACGATACAGTGCACTGAAACAGTGCCTGTGTGCACTATTTCGAGTCTCGTTTCTATTTGGACACATCGTGTCCACTTGGGTGGACACCATTGTATTATAGGACAAATATGTATTGTATACTTTCATTACCAACTCTTTATTTTGAATTTTAATGATTTTTCATTAGGTTTTAGCAATTTACCCGAATTCTGAACTGTGTGTGTTTCCTGAAATTCCAGTTTTGGGAAAACGAAATTGGGCAACTGTTTTAACCCATTTAATGTTGTTAACACACTGGTTTTTGTCCCATTTAGTGTTCTCCTATAGGTTAACTAGCTGTGTGTCGATTTTAGTATGTTTTGGTGGTGTGTGGGAATCAAAATGAGGATTTAATGGAAAACTGGAAACTTGAGTTCAATATTCTGAACTGAGTAATGGCTTTCAGTTTTTTTGATTGTGTCTTGAATCCCCTTCCTTTCCCTTGCTGTTATTTCTGAACATTAATGTGGTTGGTCTCCCTTTCTAGTTTTTGTGATATGTGTATTGTTGGGGGAAAAACCTATTAACTGTTCATGTGCACACTAGGCATACACACACTAATTCGATCTCATGTATTCCCTACACACATGTAATGTAAACACTCTATCACTAACTGTTTTGACACACACATTGCTTTCATATTCTCACATCACACACACACACTTATACTATATATATATATATATATATATATATATATATATATATATATATATATATATATATATATAATATATATATATATATATATATATATATATATATATATATATATATATTATATATGTTACCTATATATATATATATATATATATATATATATATATATATATATATATAATGTGATGTTTCCTAATAATTGTACTATAACCTATGTAATGTACATATATAGGTAATATGTAAAAATGCCATATAACATGTGCAGTTGGTCTAGATAGCCTAGTAGAGTTGTGTACTAGCTAGTGTAGGTTGGGTGACCTAGTATAGACTAATGTAGTCTAGTATAGACTAGTTTGACCTAGTTTAGACTTGTTATACCTAGTTTGACCATAGTTGACCAAGTTTGACTTCTAGGGTTGACCAGAGTTGACCAAGAGTTAATTTTGGTCTAGATTGACCTAGACTCATGTAGAGTGCATAGTAGAACTTCATTTTACCATTTTAGACTTGTTGTGACTTGTGCTGTTCTGATTAGGAGCCAGACACCACTCCTCGGACAGTACTTTCATATTGGACACTCAGATACCAGGCGAGTACATTCTCTGATCATTTCATATCCTGCTTAGAATTATTTCCTGTATTAAATTACTTTACTTTGCTGTCACGACATTATCACGGATTGGTACTATATGGATCTCTTCATGCGATGTTATCCCCCTCGGGAGCATCGGGTACATTGTGTTATGTGCGTTTTACTTTCATCATGTACTCCTGTGCTTTCACCATATATGTACACTCTTGTTAATCATGTACTCTCATGTTCACAGAGCCCTCATGTATACTATCATGTGCACCCTTTCATGGGCCCCTATATGATATCATGTATAATAACATAACCTGCTTAGATCCTTGTGTATTGATTGGAGAAATGGGGGAGTGCTAGTAGTCATGTGAACAATTCCATAGTAGTGTAGATCATGTGAAACTCCTTAGTGTAGATCATGTACAAATCTGTTCTGTTCACATGTGCTATCCTGTACTCTGAATCACTAGCCACTGTTAGTTCCTTACTTATAGTAGATATTTCTATTACAATTCTCTCTCTCTGTTTATATACTGTATTCTTCAGTACCTGTATCTTACTTTATTGCATGCTTATATTTTCTAACCTGCTATGAACTGTTGAGATGTACTGTACTCGCTCCTGTCCTGACTGGACCTGTTGAAATATTACAGAGGACGAGGAGGAGGCCTGTCTGGATACTTACTACGGGGCAGTCTTAGATGACACTTGCGAGCTGGACCCTCAGGAGGACCCAGCTCTAGCTGAGGACATCACCCCCACTGCCTAGACTAGATTAGTTAGGCTTATCTTATTTTATGTAATCTTGAGACATGTTTTAGTTAAACTTTATTCTGTTCTGAGTTGTATATATTCTTTCATTCTGTATCTGAGACCATGTACTTCTGGATATTTGCTGGGATTATCTTAGACTACTTTATCATCTATTTTCCTTGAGTTCTATTTCATATCGTGTTATATTTTCCTTAGTTGTGATTGAGTTCATTTACTGCTATGTCACCCCCATTCGGGGAGTATAAACTGTTTAGATATATATTGTTAGATGTATGTTTGACCTAGGATAGCGTTCTACCGCCGACACTGCGGCATAGGCTGGACGTACCCACGTCTCGTGCCCTTACTCTAGGGTGCGGGTCGTGACACGTTTTTAGTGGTGGCCCATGCAGGTCTAGACTAGAGGTGTAGTGGTATTCGAACTAGAGTATCACTACAGCCTGCAGTAGGATATAGGACATTAATTTTAAGGTACTCAATCACTTTAGTAAAAATTCTTTTATTTGCCATCTAAATCCTTATTGTCAGCTGATCCTTTGAATTTTAATTGTTCGCCTTTATTATTTCGCTTCTTTCTCAGAAATTGATGCTCTTGCTTGTCTATCTTCAGGATGGTAGAGACTCGATCGCAGCGTACCATTCATAGGGATGCTATGGAGGGGACTGCTACCTCCCAGCCAGTACAGCGAGGCCAGGGGACTGCAGCTCCTGCCACCTCTGCTCGTATTAAGACCTCGGCAGTAGCAGCAGGGGGTATGCCTCCACCGACTCGGATGCAGGACCCAGTCATCGCAGAGGAGCCCTTCCAACAGCCGTCTCCAGGATACGTGGACACAGCGCAGATGTTTGTGTACTTTCAGCAGTTCATGGACCGGCAGCAGGCTCGACAGGACAGAGGCATGGAGCTGGCCCTTACGACGATTGCAGCTCGGCCGGTGGTTCAACAGCCGAGGACACCGGGGATCGAACAGTTTCAGAAGATGAGCCCCAGAGACTTTCTGGGGACAGAGCGGATCCTATATGACGATGAGTGGATCGAGCATATAGAGGAGATCTTTCGCTTGGCCAGGATACCAGTAGATCTTCAGATCGAGGCCGCAGCTAGCCGGATGCGAGATCTTGCTCGCACCTGGTATCAGTCAGACCCCAGGGTGGGGGTACCTGGGCAGACTTGGGAGCAGTTCAAGGGCTTCTTCAAGAAGAAGTTCTTCCCAGATTCAGCACTCAGAGCCTTGGAGTCACAGTTCGAGAGCCTAGTCCAGGGGAGTCTTTCGGTAGAGGAGTACGTCGGAGAATTTGGCCGCCTCGGCAGGTTCGTAGAGGGCTTGAGCGAGACGGTGAAGGCCCAGAGGTTCCGGAAGGGTCTAGTCAAGGAGGTCAAGTCCTTGACCAAGGGCAACCGGGATGCCACATTCGAGGAGATCTTGACGGGAGCCTTGCTAGCAGAGGATGATCTTGAGCTTAGGCTCAAGAGGGGGCGAAACCGAGTTGGGGGCAGCAGCAGCAGCGGAGGCCAGGCCAAGAGGCCCCACTTTCAGCATCAGCAGCAGAGGCAGTTCCACCTGTCACGCCCCGATTCGGGGAATCGTTCGCCTCCACTTAGATTCATACCGAATCATTCGTCCTCGCTAAGGCGTGATGTCGTACAAGTCTGGAATTGTACTTGTACAAGGCGTGCTCGTGTTCCTTTATAAAAGAGACATTTTGAATGGAGATTCGTAGCGGTTGATAAAGAAGTTTTGGCAACACAGATATGATCTGAAATAAGTTCTTTATTGATATCTTTGAAAATTACATTGCATAAAACATAAGGCTCTCAAATAGCCGAGATGAAATGCCAAAATTGGCTACAACTTGCAGAAATATTGAAATGAGATACAACTTGTTCCATACATCATATCCCTTTATTAATAATGCGGCAATAACCACCTTCAGCAAAATGCCTTCTTCTTCAGGTGAAAACTTCAAGATGTACGAAGCTTCTAAAGAGTCGGATAGCAAGCCTTCAACGTCTATGATTATCCACTAGGTTCTCGGCACCTGTGGAGACGAGGGTCAGTACATTGCCACATATGTACTGGTGAGCGACCGTAACCAATCTCACCATAAATCAACAGTAGTAAAATTACATGAATGTTCACTATTGATTTGTATTCTTTCTATCTTGCCTTAGGGTCCATTAACAATTCATATATTTGATGAGAAATATATGGAGCATACAGCGATGTTAGAAACATAAGTAATTCATGTTGTTCTAACATAAGCAATTCATATTGATCACCAATTTGGTGAATCTTACCCACGGTCGATAGCCATCCCTGTAAATATTTATGAATATCACTTACTCTGCCTGCATAAGACATTGTTAGCTATGCCACATGTCTATATGAAGGTCACTGACTATACGCCATCTGGGACATCTTGGTCGGACGGCTCCCCTTCAGTGGTGGGTAGCTAGCCCATCCGAAAGGTTCCCGAAAGACCATGCTACTACTTCAGCACTGTGCTACTACTTCAGTACGGTGTTCCTCCTAGGCCGAATCGGTTCCGTGGCCCCGGAGTACCGTTCGAGGAACTACCTTGTATACAAGTTATCCATGACCATGCATGCAATGCAACTTAACTAATAAGGGACATGACATGCATGATAATAGCATCTTCCACACATAGTCGTAGTTCTCATTTTATCTTACTATTTTCCCATCTTTCCAACTTGCCATCTTACCATCTTACTTTGAGCCATAGGCTCGCATATTCGTTCATCCAACCAAGGGACTATTCATGTTTAACCCATTCTTTCGAACCGAAGTCCGATATACTTACCGCCCAATACTTGGGTCTTTGCATCACATGTTAAACAATTCATATAGCATACGAGCATCATAGAATTTACAACATAATCTTAGCCATGTGATAATTTATCTTTCATTATCTTTCCTGTATTATTACTAGGCATCTTTTATTAAGCACCGAGCACAATAACAAGTCTACCATTATTATGCGCGAAGATCAAGGATCGTCGAAGGATCAAAGCCACTCACTTGTTGGTGAATTGCCGAGAGAAAGAGGTCTTCCACGCAACGTCAAGCTCGGTTCACTGCGTTAGCACCTGCATTGGCACCAACGTTTGGTCAGCATACTTCTTCTCTTTCTCTCAGTGATTCGATATGAAATGCGTAGACAGTAAAAGTAAATCCATGAAAACATTCATCGAAAATAATCACGAAAACGCACACAAGAGCCAACAGCAAAAACGACATCGAAAACCAGCAGGGCAACGGTCTCGGGGAAAGCGACTCTTATATAGAACTCTTTCTCCAAGACGTGCGCCACTGTATCTTGGACATCATTTCAAAAGAGTCCAATCCATAACGAGGAAAGGATCTCAATTCATTATCCCGCGATCCTGGTAAAGTTTCCCCAAGTAAAGTTCCCCAATTATCATCCGACTCGGCCATTCGGCCGCTAGCCCGCACTGTGCTCCGCAACGGATTCAGGGCATTACATATTAATACACTAACAAAAAGTTTCATCCCCGAAACTTAAACACAAACCCACCTAGGTCAAACAACGAAGTAAACTTTTCCTTCATATCCACCTCAAGTTCCCACGTCGACTCTTCGACGGAATGATTTCGCCAAAGCACTCGAACCAAGAAAACAACTCGGTTCCGCAAAATTTTATCCTTCCTATCCAAGATCTGCACGGGTTCCTCCACATAAGACAAGTCAGCTCTTAGCCCTAACGGACCGAAGTCTACCACATGGCTTGGATCATGTACATACTTTCGTAGTTGGGAAACATGGAAGATATCGTGCACTCCATCCAATGTCGGTGGCAGCACGATCTGATAGGCGACAGGGCCGACTCGCTTAAGAATTTCAAACGGGCCAACAAATTTCGGACTTAGCTTCCCCTTCGCACCGAATCGCATAACTCCGCGCATCGGTGACACCTTCAGAAATATGTGATCGCCCACCATAAATTCTAATGGTCGTCGATGAGTATCCGCATAACTCTTCTGCCGACTTTGTGCCACAAGTAACTTCTCCAGAATCATGCGGACCTTCTCGACGACCTGTTCTACCATCTCCGGACCAAGTACATGTCGTTCACCGACTTCATCCCAACAAATCGAAGACCGACACTTTCGCCCGTATACTGCTTCATACGGAGCCATTTGTATACTTGACTGGTAACTGTTGTTGTAGGCAAATTTTGCTAGCGGCAGGTGAGTATCCCAACTAGTTTTCAGATCAATAGCACAAAGCCGTAGCATGTCTTCAAGTATCTGATTCACCCGCTCGGTCTGGCCATCGGTTTGTGGATGGTATGCAGAACTAAATTTCAATTGTGTTCCTATGGCAACATGTAAACTGACCCAGAAACGTGATATAAATCGCCCATCCCGATCCAACACTATTGATGCCGGCACTCCATGCAGTCGAACAATTTTATCCAAGTATAGCTGAGCCAATTGGTCGACGCTCCATGTGGTTTTTATTGCGAAAAAATGTGCAGATTTGGTTAATCGATCAACGATGACCCAAATTGCATCATTCCTCCGCAGCGTCTTCGGCAAGCCAACTTTGAAATCCATGGTTATATGATCCCACTTCCATTCTGGGATCGCGAGGTTCTGTATCTCCCCGCCGGGCCTCTGGTGTTCCATCTTGACTCGTTGACACGCTAAGCATCGCGAGACAAAAAGGGCCACATCTCGTTTCATGCCGTGCCACCAGAAGGTCGTGCGCAAATCCTTATACATTTTTGTACTTCCCGAATGCAAAGAATACTTGGCATAATGGGCCTCCGTCAAGATTTTTTTTCCGGAGTTCTTTATCCTTCGGGACACATAGCCTCCCCCTGAGTCGCAACGATCCATCCTCGTGCCTGGTGAAGTCGCTGGCTTCGTCCTTTTCTATTATTCTGCCAATCTTAATCAAGAACTCATCCGTCCTCTGTGCTGTCTTTATCTTTTCCAACAAACTCGGCTCAAGTTGAAGTTGAGCCAGTTGTACATTTTGGCCACGAATCTGGAGCTCAATTCCCATGCTTTCTAATTCCTCCAGTATTCGCTTGTCAACACTAAGCGATCCCACAAAGTTCTGACTCAGCACGTCCGCCACCACATTGCCTTTTCCTGGGGTGTATGCGATCGTCAAGTCGTAATCTTTTATAAGCTCCAACCAACATCTTTGTCGCAAATTCAAATCTTTCTGAGTAAAGATGTACTTCAGGCTCTTATGATCGGTGAAGATCTCGCAAGCCACTCCATACAAGTAGTGCCTCCACAATTTCAATACAAACACTATCGCTGCCAGTTCTAAATCATGCGTTGGATAATTTTTCTCGTGCGGCTTAAGCTGTCTTGAGGCATACGATATCACTTTCCCTCTCTGAGTCAACACACATCCCAAACCCAATCCAGATGCATCACTGTATATCTGGAATCCCTCGACGCCGTCTGGAAGTGTAAGGATTGGAGCCGATACGAGACGTTGCTTCAGATTTTGAAAGCAAACCTCGCACTCATCAGTCCAATCGAATGTAACTCCCTTCTGGGTTAGCCGAGTTAAAGGCGCTGCCACTTTTGAAAAATCCTTGACAAACTTTCTGTAGTAGCCTGCCAAGCCGAGGAAACTTCGGATCTCGCTCGCCGATGTGGGTTGCTTCCAATCCCCTATGGCTTCAATTTTCTTTGGGTCAACGGACACACCTTCCGCCGAGATAACGTACCCGAGGAACGACATGCTACTCATCCAAAACTCATATTTGTTCAGCTTGGCATAGAGCTGATTGTCCCGTAGAGTCTGTAACACTGTCCTCAAATATTCTGCATGGTCTTCTCTGCTCTTCGAGTAGATTAGGATGTCATCGATGAACACGACCGCAAATTTATCCAAAAAGGGCCGAAAGACTCTGTTCATCATATCCACAAAAGCGGCAGGGGCGTTGGTCAGTCCGAAGGACATGTCCAAGAATTCATAGTGCCCATATCTGGTTCGGAATGCAGACTTAGGAACGTCATCGGATTTGATCTTTAACTGATGATAGCCTGAGCGAAGATCAATCTTTGAAAATACAGACGCCCCTTTAACTGATCGAAGAGGTCGTCTATTCGAGGCAACGGGTACTTGTTCCAAATTGTAACTTTGTTTAGCTTGCGGTAGTCGATGCACAGCCGCATCGATCCATCTTTCTTCTTCACAAATAGCACCGGAGCACCCCATAGTGAAACACTGGGTCTGATGTGTCCCCTGTCTAATAATTATTGTAGCTGCACTTTGAGTTCCTTCAATTCAGCAGGCACCATCCTGTACGAAGCCCTTGAGATCGGACGAGCGTCTAGAAATATATCGATAGTGATTTCAATCTCTCGGTCCGGAGGCATTCCGGGTATCTCGTCAGGAAACATATCAGGAAATTCTGCCACGACTTCAGTGTTAGCTGAGTCTGCACCATTCATGCGTGTGTCTCGAACAGAAGCAAGGTACCCTTCATAGCCAGAATGTAACATTCGTCCGGCCGTAGCAGCTGAAATCACCATCGAAGCCTTCGTCGACGAACTCGTCGAGTAAGAGAATTCTGTTCCTCCAGGTAGTAGAAACATAACTTGCTTCTTCGCACAGTCAATCGTCGCACAACATGCACTTAACCAATCTATTCCCAGAATGATATTATAATCTTTCATATCTAGTTCGACTACATCTAATGGTAGCTTTCTCTTTCCGATACATATGTAACCATCCCTACATATCATGTTAGTAGGAATCTCCACTCCTGATGGAGTACTAACACTAAGATATACATCCAACATTGTCATTTTTATTTCATGTTCCTTAACATTGTCTTTAGATATAAAACTATGTGAAGCACCAGAATCAAATAAAGTACGTACAGGAATGCCATTAAATAATAATATACCTGTCACTACAGTATCTGATGCAAGTACTTCTTCCTGAGTCAATTCAAAGACTCGGCCCAGGGCACCGGGCCTCTGATTCTGTGGTGGTTGATGGGGTCGTGGTGCCTGCCCACGATTCTGTTGATACTGTTGGTGATGCTGCTGTCTTGGAGGGTTCTGGTGGCCCCTTCCTGGGCAGTCTCTGAATCCGTGGCCCATGCGACCACATTTGAAGCATCCACCCTCTAGCACCTGACATTCGTTAGCGAAGTGCCCTTTGTTGCGGCACTTGTTGCAGAATGGACCACCCTGGTTGGGTCGTTGGAACCCACCGTAATTCTGACGCTTAGGCGCTTCATATCTACCCCCGTTGTTCGGTCTCTTGTTATGCAGATTCTGCACCGACGCTTGTACTGGCGCCGCCGCAGGATAGTGTGGATCCAATTCCTTTGCGTGCTCGTAAAACTCTTGAAAAGTCTTATATTTCTGAACCACAACTTGAGCCTTCAGAGCAGGCCTCAAGCCCTGCTCAAACTGACGAGCCTTAGATGCTTCGTCAGTAAACTTCGTGATTGCATATTGAGACAGTCTAAAAAACTCTGCCTCATACTCCTTCACCGTCAAGTTTTCCTGCTCGAGCTTTTGGAACTCCAATTCCTTAGCTCGCTTCTCAGTCGAAGAAAAATACTGAGCCAGAAATGCCTCACGGAACATCTGTCAAGTAATTTTTGTTGTCCCATTCACTCCCGCAAGAATCCTTTTCTGACTTTGCCACCAGTAGTGTGCGTTGGAAACCAGCAGTAGTTTCACACACGAGACCCTCTTGGATCCAACAATACCCAAAGCTTCCAGGTGATCCTCCACTTCAACTAGCCAATCCATAGCAATGGTGGCTTCTTCTGTCCCTTTGAATTCTTTGTTGCAGATTTTCTTAAACTTTGTAATGTCGGCAACAGCAGTAGTTTTCTTAGCCGCCGGGGGTTCCTCTGCCTCCATAAGTTCGCTCTCTCGTTAGACTGGAGTGCCTTGAGCCCCATTGTTCACCACTGATCGGACCAACTGTTGCAGGGTATCTAGCTGCTTTTGTTGGGCCTCGAATTGCTTTGCGTTATGCCTCTGCTGGCTCTCCATCATAGCCAGCATTCTCTCCATAGGGTCGGTTGAGGCTACCACCCTTGAGCTACTCGCGTTGTTCGTTGCACCCGCCTTCGTCATCTCTGCAAAAAAATAAAGAAGCTTGTTAGTCTCATAAAATATTTATGGACTTATTGTATGGAACATCTCATTTCGGGACATTTAAAACCAAAGTTGTTCGAGAAGCAATAAAGCTTGTGTCATTTTCGAAATTTTAAAACCAAGAAATTCCCAAGGAAGTAAAGCCATGCTCTGATACCAAAATGTCACGCCCCAATTCGGGGAATCGTTCGCCTCCGCTTAGATTCATGTCGAATCGTTCATCCTCGCTAAGGCGTGATGCCGTACAAGTCTGGAATTGCACTTGTACAAGGCGTGCTCGTGTTCCTTTATAAAAGAGACATTTTGAATGGAGAATCGCAGCGGTTGATAAAGAAGTTTTGGCAACACAGATATGATCTGAAATAAGTTCTTTATTGATATCTTTGAAAATTACATTGCATAAAACATAAGGCTCTCAAACAGTCGAGATGAAATGCCAAACTTGGCTACAACTTTCATAAATATTGAAATAAGATACAACTTGTTCCATACATCATATCCCTTTATTAATAATGCGGCAATAACCACCTTCAGCAAAATGTCTTCTTCTTCAAGTGGAAACTTCAAGATGTACGAAGCTTCTAAAGAGTCGGACAGCAAGCCTTCAGTGTCTATGATTATCCACTAGGTTCTCGGCACCTGTGGAGACGAGGGTCAGTACATTGCCACATATGTACTGGTGAGCGGCCGTAACCAATCTCACCATAAATCAACAGTAGTAAAATTACATGAATGTTCACTATTGATTTGTATTCTTTCTATCATGCCTTAGGGTCCATTAACAATTCATATATTTGATGAGAAATATAAGGAGCATATAGTGATGTTAGAAACATAAGCAATTCATGTTGTTCTAACATAAGCAATTCATATTGATCACCAATTTGGTGAATATTATCCACGGTCGATAGCCATCCCTGTAAATATTTATGAATACCACTTACTCTGCCTGCATAAGACATTGTTAGCTATACCACCTGTCTATATGAAGGTCACTGACTACACGCCATCTGGGACATCTTGGTGGGACATCTTATGCGATTAGACACGGTATCATAGATGAATCGTTGCCTAGGACTTACAAGATCACGACCGGGGGTGGCATTATCCTCGTGAGTGATGTTTGTAAGGGTCGGAGAGTAGTTTTGGGAGGCCGTGAGTTGGAGGTGAGCCTGCTCGTAATGCCATTGCCGAACTACGATATAGTACTAGGCATGGATTGGTTGAGCAGGCACCATGCCAGCATTGATTGCAGAGGGGGTAGAGTTCTCTTCAGAGTGTCGGGGGAGCCAGAGTTCCAGTACTCCAGACGTCAGGCAGAGCAGAGCAGCGGAGTCTTCTGTGGAGTCTCGATCGAGGAGCAGGCGATTCCACACCCCTTGATTGCAGAGTATATGGATGTTTTCCCAGAGGAGTTGTCGGGATTGCCACCAGATAGAGACATAGAGTTCTCGATAGACTTGGTTCCAGGAGCGGAGCCCATCTCTCAGCATGTCTATCGGGTGAACAACAGCGAGCTGGTAGAGCTGAAGAAGCAGGTAGATGAGCTACAGGATAAGGGCTTCATCCGCTCGAGTTTATCGCCATGGGGTACACCAGTGTTGTTCGTGCCGAAGAAGGATGGGTCAGTACGGATGTGTATTGACTATAGGGCACTCAACAACCTCACGATCAAGAACAAATACCCACTGCCGTGGATCGACGATCTTTTTGACCAGTTGAGCGAAGTTCGAGTATTTTCCAAGATTGAACTGAGGTCGAGATATCACCAGGTGAAGGTGAAGAGGGAGGATATTCCCAAGACTGCTTTCAGGATACGGTATGGGCAGTTTGAGTTTTTGGCTATGCCGTTTGGGCTAACCAATGTACCAGCAGTGTTTATGAACTTTATGAACAAGGTGTTCCACCAGTATCTGGATCAGTTCGTGGTGGCGTTCATTGACGACATCTTGGTATATTCCAAGACTGAGAAGGAGCACGAGGAGCATTTAAGGATCGTGCTGGAGACTCTCAGGAAGGAGCAGCTTTACGGGAAGCTCTCCAAGTGTGAGTTCTTCTTGGACCGGGTGGACTTCTTGGGGCATGTGGTGACTGGAGATGGTATCTCAGTTGACCCCAAGAAGATTGTAGCAGTTGAGGCATGGGCAGCGCCGACTTCAGTTGCAGAGATCAGGAGTTTCCTGGGGCTGGCAGGATATTATCGGAGATTTATACAGGATTTCTCCCGGGTTGCAGAGCCGTTGACTCGGTTGACCCGGAAGGATGCTGAGTTCGTTTGGTCAGAGAAGTGTCAGGCAGCTTTTGATGAGTTGAAGAAGCGGCTTACGACTGCTCCGATTCTGACATTGCCTTCAGGATCAGGTGGTTTCACTATTTATAGTGATGCTTCAGGGAAGGGGCTGGGTTGCGTCTTACAGCAGCATGGGAAGGTGATTGCCTATGCTTCCAGGCAATTGCGTTCCTATGAGAAGAACTACCCTACCCACGACCTGGAGCTGACAGCAGTGATATTTGCTTTGAAGTTATGGAAGCATTATCTGTATGGTAAGAGGGTGGAGATCTTCACAGATCACAATAGCTTAAAGTATGTGTTCACTCAGAAGGAGTTGAACATGAGACAGCGCAGATGGCTAGAGTTGATGAAGGATTTTGACATCCTACTTCAGTATCACCCAGGAAAGGCCAACGTGGTTGCCGATGCCTTGAGTAGGTATCCGACAGCCATGTGTTTGACCATGGATCGGCATTTGCTTGCCCACTTGGAGAGCCTTGGGATTGAGGTGATCGTGCCCGGAGTGCAGATGCAATTATGGGGGATGCAGATTCAGTCGGACTTAGTGGAGAGGATCAAGTCGGCACAGTTTGAGGACGTTGCTCTGCGGTGTCTCCGAGAGCAGGTTCGAGCAAGATTGCTGGAGGGCGAGTTTTCTCTTGCAGAGGATGGTGCCTTGAGGCACGGTTCCAGATTATGTGTGCCCAGCGGATATCTCAGGGAGCAGGTTATGCAGGAGGCCCACAGATCTCAGTACTCTATACACCCGGGTGCCAACAAGATGTACCGAGATCTGAGGGAGCATGTTTGGTGGTCAGGAATGAAGCGGGAGGTGGCTCACTTCGTGGCTAGGTGCTTGGTCTGTCAGTAGGTCAAGGCAGAGAGACAGAGGCCCGGTAGATTATTGCAGCCGTTGCCCATTCCCGAGTGGAAATGGGAGCATATCACTATGGACTTCGTTTCAGGATTGTCGCATACTCCAGGAAAAAAAGACGCAATTTGGGTCATCGTTGACAGGTTGACCAAATCAGCCCACTTCTTGCCATTCAAGGTGGGTACGTCTACAGAGAGACTGGCGGAGATGTATATGCGACAGATAGTCAGGATTCACGGAGTTCCAGTCAGCATCGTCTCAGATCGGGATAGTCGTTTTACTTTCTATTTCTAGAGGAGTTTGCAGACCAACTTGGGCACTCAGCTTAAGTTTAGTACTGCATACCACTCCCAGACGGACGGACAGTCGGAGTGGACTATTCAGACACTTGAGGATATGCTACGAACGTGCGTCCTGGACTTTGGAGGTTCCTGGGAGGATCATTTTTATTTGGTAGAGTTTGCTTTCAACAATAGTTTCCAGGCCAGCATTGAGATGTCACCTTTCGAGGCTCTGTACGGGCGTAGGTGTCGTACACCCTTATCTTGGGATGATGTTGGTGAGCGAGCTTTACTGGGGCCAGAGATGGTTGTTGATGCAGCCGAGAAGGTGAAGTTCATCAGGGACAGACTTCACGTGGCGCAGGACAGACATCGGCACTTGGCCGATAGCCACCGGAGGCCGTTGGAGTTTGAGGTAAATATTAGAGTATGATTAGATTTAGGTTTGTTTGTTTGTGATTTTTGATCATATTTGTTTATTATATTAATTGAGAACTTGCTTTTGATTAGGTCGAAGATCAAGTTTTCTTGAGGATATCTCCGACTCGTGGTACGATACGTTTTGGTGGAGGCGGGAAGCTTAGCCCGCGCTTCATCGGCCCTTTCGTTATCAGCGGGAGAGTCGGTGACGTTGCTTACAGGCTAGACTTGCCGCCTGTGCCAGTGGGGGTCCACAATATATTCCATGTATCACAGTTGAGACGGTACGTAGCTGACCCTAGCCATGTGCTCGATCATTCAGAGATTGAGGTTGGGCCTTCTCTCAGCTATCCAGAGCAGCCAGTGGAGATTCTGGATCGACGGGAGAAGGTTCTGAGGAACCAGGTGATACCTTTGGTATGCGTCGTATGGAGGCATCATTCTCCAGGAGAGTCTACCTGGGAGTGGAAGGATGAGATGCGCGAGCGCTACCCTTATCTTTTTGGACTGTGAGGTATACTTTCTATCCTTCTCATCAGTTGTATTTCGCCTTTCAATTTCGAAGACGAAATTCTTTTAAGGAGGGTAGATTTGTCACAACCACATTTCTAGTGTGAGGGTATTTTTGACATTTTTAGGGTAATTTAAATTTTTTTTAGAATTTATTTGAATTTATGAGAATTTTTGGAAATTATTTTGGAATTGTTTGGACTAGGTTGATTTTGACTAGTTTTGACCCTTGTAGACCAACCTAGAAGCTAACCCTAGTTAGTATGGACTTGGTTAGGTTATATGACTCTAGTCTAACCTAAGCTAATCCTTGGTTTGGTCATTAGACTCTAGTTAGCAATAGGAATTAGAAAGTCATAAGTCATGGCTTATGATTTAAAGCCTTTGATAAATCATTTTAACTCATAGCCTTGTAGGTTGGCCCAAAGTCCAAGACAATTGCTAAGCCCTAATCCCTAGACTAAGTGGCCGGCCACCCCTATCCATATTGGGAACACCACCTTATAAATACTCTCCTAATTTTAGGGTTGCCTCTTTCTTAGGAAAGCTCAAAGTTTAAGAAAGGTTTGTTTCCTATTTCATTTAATCCCTAGAATTCCATTCCTTTTCCTTTTTCATTCAAATCTCTTCCATTAGGTTCTAATATACCTATTCTTGCTACTATTGAAGTTTCATTTCAGTTTGTTGTGATTTGAATGGATTGGGACATCAAGGAGAAGAGCTATAGAAAGAGAGTTTTTCTTGAAAGTTCAAGTATAGGTAACTTCCCCATTCCTCCATGAAATTTTGATTTCTTTACATATTTAGAAAGCCCTAGGAGTCCCCTAAGTGTCTGTATTGGTTTCGTGTCGGGTTTCGTAAGTTTCCTGTCCTATTTGGACACGTATCATTGTCCCTATGAATGTGTTTGTGTAAATGCCTCAAAGGAATTTTTTGGGTTATTTATGAAATCTTTTTGAATGGAAATTACTATTTTACTGTCGCTTACATATTTCTTTTGGACTGAGGTGATTATGGTGTGGTGTCGTGTCAGTTTGGACATGGGGAAACGTTCGCGCGCGCTCGGGACTGCATGCCCTGCTGTTCGGGGATTGTGCCGGACACGACACGCGGCCACTTGACACGGGGTTCGACACACTTCATGGGGCACCCACTAACACGCCATGTGTCTAGTTTCAGGGGCCCACGTGGCGTGTCGAGGGAGTTATTCACGTTGCACTGGTCGCCACTGTCAGTTCCAGTCAGATTTACTCGACACTGATACGCGTGTGTAAGTTAGACACGCGGACACTAGGACACAGTACAGGTCGACCTAGTCCTAGCCCTAGTATAGGTGTACACGTGTGCACGAGCACGTGGCCTAGTTCGTGCTGTGTTGTGTGCACGACACGCGTGCACACGTGCACGATACAGTGCACTGAAACAGTACCTATGTGCACTGTTTCGTGTCTCTTTTCTGTTTGGACACATCGTGTCCACTTGGGTGGACACCATTGTATTGTAGGACGTATGTATTGTATACTTTCATTACCAACTCTTTATTTTGAATTTTAATGATTTTTCATTAGGTTTTAGCAATTTACCCGAATTCTGAACTGTGTGTGTTTCCTAAAATTCTAGTTTTGGGAAAACGAAATTGGGCAACTGTTTTAACCCATTTAATATTGTTAACACATTGGTTTTTGTCCCATTTAGTGTTCTCCTATAGGTTAACTAGCTGTGTGTCGATTTTAGTGTGTTTTCGTGGTGTGTGGGAATCAAAATGAGGATTTAATGGAAAACTGGAAACTGGAGTTCAATATTCTGAACTGAGTAATGGCTTTCAGTTTTTTTGATTGTGTCTTGAATCCCCTTCCTTTCCCTTGCTGTCATTTCTGATCATTAATGTGGTTGGTCTCCCTTTCTAGTTTTTCTGATATGTGTATTATTGGAGGAAAAACCTATTAACTGTTCATGTGCACACTAGGCATACACACACTAATTCGATCTCATGTATTCCCTACACACATGTAATGTAAACACTCTATCACTCACTGTTTTCACACACACATTGCTTTCATGTTCTCACATCACACACACACACTTATACTCTCTCTCTCTCTCTCTCTCTCTCTCTCTCTATATATATATATATATATATATATATATATATATATATGGATTGCACGTTGCCCTAGAGCGCCGCATCTAGAGATCCTGGTCGTGCTTTGCCCCTTACCGACTCCGGCTAGGCCATTGGCCGGGCCGGCGTCAACAAAGGATGGCTAAGTCCTTTGTCGATGCGGTCGTCGGCCGGGTTGAGGAACCTCCACGCCTGGCCGTGCGACAGGTATCTTCATACAAAGGCGCTCCCGCGATCGCTTTTTCTGATGAGGAGGAACAATCTCTGTCTTCTCCTCTTCGGTTTGCTCTTGTGGGAAAGTTTTACCATAGTAAGCCTTCCATAGAGACGATTCGTAAAGCCCTCTCTGGTTTTCAGTTCAAAGGGGAAATCAAAGCGGGCGTTATCGATCGTAAGCACATCCTTATCCGGCCTTCGCTGGAGGAGGACTTCCTTCGACTTTGTTCAAAGGACGTTTGGTTCATCTCTCGCGCTCCGATGCATGTTTTTAAATGGGATCCTGACTTCTCTCCGATGTTTGAATCATCGATCATGCCCGTCTGGGTAGATCTTTCTGATCTGCCTCATCATCTCTATGCGAAGGAGGTATTATTTGCGATTACTTCATTGATTGGTACTCCTCTAAAACTCGATAGAGCCACGACCGATCTTTCTCGTCCAAGTAGGGCCAGGATATTTGTTGAAGTTGATGCGAGCAAACCTATCCAACACAGAGTTCGAATAAATCGATCGCGTGGGAGGAGTTTTTAGCAGAATGTAGAATATGAGTATATTCCTCTATACTGTTCTCACTGTCATCATCAAGGCCATCAAATATTGACTTGCAAATTAAAAAACAAAGGGAAAGAGGTAGTGCAACAAGAAACTCAACAACACCAAGGGGATCAAGGGGAGACAAGTAGGCCAGGGCCGATGGGATTGAAGGTCACATCTATATTGCGACGAACCAATGAGGAAAGTATTGTTCCGGACGCTCCTCCTGCACAAAACCATACAACTGCTTCGACATTAAATCCCCCAGGCCAGGATCCACCTGCCAATATTGCTCAAGTGGAGGAGGAGAATACTCTTATAAATTTGCCAAACAATGAGTCATTAACTACTATGGACCCCACAACACTCATTAATAAAGCTCACAGCCCCGTGCATGAGTTGCCAACTGAAATAACTGGCATGATAAAGTCGACGGGAACTGCGCCTGATGTGACGACTTCGGCAGTGGCGGTTACTGCCATTAACACCCAGGTGGCAGCGATCGTCACACACCAAAACCCTGAAGCTGAACGGGCACTCGAAGAGGGTGAGCTGGTTGACGAACCGGCAGTGGTAGGGGATTCACTTCCTCCCCCTCTTGCCTTCAGAGGTAGCTGGGCGGATGAAGTCGAGCGTGCTCCGGTCGAATGCCTCAACGAAAGAATGGAGGAAGTCGATGGGTGTGAGGATGGAGTCCAAAAGCGTCAGCAGCATACAGAAGTCGGGGGCCTGCAACCCTCTGCAGTCTGCCAAAAGAAGTGGAAATCTCAGAAAACGGTGGCTCCTTCAGATCGAGTTACGCGGCAATCCGCTAACTCCGCTCTCACTGGTAAACCCACGTCTTCCTCTAATGTTTAACACTCTAATTTGGAACGTTCATGGTATTGCTAATCCCATGACCATCAAAAGAGTTAAATCTTTTGTTAGATTACATAAAATTGTCTTTCTTGGCATCATTGAGCCGAAGGTGGATAGAAGTCAACTTCTTCATTATCAGCTGAAGCTAGGTTTCGATAAGGCCTTCTCGAATGATAGGGGGAACATTTGGGTTATGGCTAAATCAAACTGTGACATCTTCCTGCATGACACATTCGATCAAGCTTTGACTGTCTCGCTTCATCATCATATGCTTCCCACACCTGCATTATTTACTACTGTTCATGGTGATAACACCAAGGAGGGACGTCGTACACTCTGGGAGAGACTCACTCATATGCAGCTTTCCATTCAAGCGCCTTGGACCATTGGGGGAGATTTCAATGCCATCCTTCGATCAGGAGAGAAAATTGGGGGGAGGCCTCCTGATCAGCTCTCTATTGAAGATTTTGCTAATTTTCTGCTCGAGACAGGTATGGTTGAGCTACCATACTCGGGGAGTTGCTATACTTGGATCAAGTCGAAGCAGGATGGACGTAGGGGCTCTCGACTAGACTGAGTCTTGGTGGATCATGCCTGGATGAATATGGCGTCTCTATCTTCAGTAGGGCATCTTAATAGAGCGGAGTTGGATCATGCGCCATTGCTGATCCATTTCAAATCTAATGTGGCCATGGGCAGGAAGCAATTTAGATTTGTTGATTTCTGGGTTAAACATGAAGATTTCAAGTCTCTAATTCAACAAGCTTGGGATTCTGTCGATCACCGTCTAGGACTTACTCGTGTGGCTCTTAGGCTGGAAGCGTACAGGAAGGCATTATCCATTTGGAGTCGTCAGACATATGGGGACATATTTCAGCAAGTGAAGCAAGCAGAGGATGACGTGTTGGCAGCAGAAATACAGCATGAGAAGTACAACACAGTGACGAGTCGTCAACTGTTAGCTAAGGCCACAGCTAATCTTAAACAAAGGGTAAATATCGAGGAAGCCTATTGGAAACAAAAATCTAGAGTGACATGGGACCTCCAAGGAGACAAAAACACAGCATATTTTCATGGATGCGTGACAAATCGGAAACGCATGCTACAGATTCATTCTATCACCAGGGAGGATGGGACCAAATTGACAGACAAATGATGAGCTTGTTTCGAGCATCCCTAGACTGTTGACAGATGAGGAGAATGATCGGTTGATTGCTGCTCCAACCTCGGACGAGATCTTTGATGCATTGAAGTCGCTCGATCAGAATAGTGCGTCGGGACCTGATGGGTTTACTCCTTTGTTCTTTATTACTTGTTGGGATATCATTGGTAAGGATATGACTGAGGCAGTGGGTCTCTTTGTTGATGGTTTTGCGCTGCCTCGATCGATCACTAATACTGCTCTAGTCTTGATACCGAAAGTTAAGCAGGCTAAATCTTTTGGGGATTATCGTCCTATTAGCTTATGTTCGGTGGTGAACAAGATTATATCAAAACTTTTGTCACGGCGCCTAGCTCCGCTGCTGCCCCGTCTTATATCCCCTGAACAGAGTGGTTTTGTCCAGGGTCGAGAAATAGTAGATAATATTCTTCTTGCCCAGGAGATGATGGCCAAGATGAACAAGAAGAATAGAGGTGGTAATGTAGCAATTAAACTCGATATGATGAAAGCATATGACAGAGTTGATTGGAGATTCCTGATGAAGGTGCTTCGACAGTTTGGCTTTCACAATAAATGGGTAGATATGATTCTTCGGCTTGTCAACAATGTTTGGTATGCTCCATTGATCAATGGCGAGTCGACGGAGTATTTTTAGGCTTTTAGAGGAATTCGACAGGGAGATCCCCTCTCCCCAGCCTTGTTCATACTAGCTGCAGAGGCATTGTCGCACAATCTCAAAAAATTACCAGAGTCAGATGGTTTCACACACTTTATTTCTCCTCGTTGTTGCCCTCCTATTACTCATTTAGCATATGCTGATGATATACTCCTCTTTTCTGCTGGTGATCTTCGGTCTATTACCAAAATCATAGAATTATTAGTTCGATATGAGATTGCTTCTGGCCAGTGCATTAATAAGACCAAATCTTCGATTTTTATGTCGAAAGTTGTCCTTCAGGAACGAGGGACTGAGCTCGTGCTGAGGACGGGATACAGTATTGGATCTCCTCCATTTACATACCTTGGGTGTCCCCTTATGGCTGGACAAAGGAATGGAGCTATGTATGAGGAGCTTCTAAACCGAGTTCGGAGCAAGTTAGAAGGATGGCATAACAAAATCCTATCTCCAGGCGGGAAACTAGTGTTAATTAAAGCTGTTCTCACATCAATTCCTGTCTACACGATCATGGCTTGTAATCCCCCCATTGCAGTCTTGCATCGTATGGAGAGCATGTTCTCTACTTTCTTCTGGGGAGCTCAAGATGGGATAGCGAAAAGAACATGGCTTGGTTGGGACAGGATGGCGAGAACCAAACAGGAAGGAGGACTGGGCATTAAAAGGCTTGAGGAGATGATGAATGCTTTTACGATAAAGCTATGGTGGAAATTCATGACGCAAGATAGCTTATGGACAAACTATTTCACTGCTAAGTATTGCTCGACTACCTCTCCAGCTAATGCTGTTATCACTTCAAATGCCTCTCATGTTTGGAAGAGATTGCTATCGGGAAGGGACATGGCTCACCACAATATTTTGCAAGTCAATGATAGCTGGATATGGGGGACTACTCAATCAGGTACCTTTACACTCTCATCTGCATGGGACTTAGCCAGGGTGCACAGGCCAATACGTCCAGAATTCACTCATATTTGGAGTCCTTGCATACCAATCAAATGGTCGGTGCTTACATGGCGAATTCTACACAACAAGCTACCTACAGACGACAATATTGCTCATCTTGGTTATAATCTTGCTTCTAAGTGCCACTGCTGTGTTAACAGTCAGTCGGAATCACTTGAACATATTTTGAATCAGGGTGATATGGCTATGGAAGTTTGGAGTGCTCTTCAACAATCATACAGTGTCAAGTCTCGTGGTCGAACTCTTCTTGCTAGGCTGCATGACTGGTGGAGAAAAAAGAAGAAGCATAGGAAGGAGATTGCTGCTGCGACAGTACTATGGGTACTCTGGAAAAATAGAAACAAAATGCGATATGAGAATTACTCATATTCTGTTGAGAAGTTGGTGGCAGAGGTCCATAGACAAGTGGGGAAGGCAACTCTCAAGTGTAGACATGTTTAGTGTCGTATTTTGTACTGGACTATGGTTTTTGTTCAATAAAATTTGGTTTGTTTGAAATATATATATTTTTTGAAATATATATATTGTTTGAAATATATATATATATATATATATATATATATATATATATATATTTATATATATATATATATATATATATATATATATATATATATATATATATATATATATATATATATATATATATATATATATTCCCTAAAAAAAAAATATATATATATATATATATATATATATATATTCCCTAGTCTTTATATAGAAAAAAAAAAAAAAAATATATATATATATATATATATATATATATATATATATATATATATATATTCCCTAAAAAAAAAAAAAAAAATATATATATATATATATATATTCCCTAGTCTTTATATAGGTAAGTTTATGTATATAGTATGTATACATATATGTTGAGCCTATATAAAAAAAAAAAAAAAAAAAAAAAAAAAAAATATATATATATATATATATATATGTTGAGCCTATATATATATGTATATATATAATGTGATGTTTCCTAATAATTGCACTATAACCTATGTAATGTACATATATAGGTAATATGTAGAAATGCCATATAACATGTGTAGTTGGTCTAGATAGCCTAGTAGTGTTGTGTACTAGCTAGTGTAGGTTGGGTGACCTAGTATAGACTAATGTAGTCTAGTATAGACTAGTTTGACCTAGTTTAGACTTGTTAGACCTAGTTTGACCATAGTTGACCAAGTTTGACTTCTAGGGTTGACCAGAGTTGATCAAGAGTTGACTTTGGCCTAGATTGACCTAGACTCATGTAGAGTGCATAGTAGAACTTCATTTTACCATTTTAGACTTGTTGTGACTTGTGCTGCATGTTCTGATTAGGAGCCAGACACCACTCCTCGGACAGTACTTTCATATTGGACACTCAGATACCAGGCGAGTACATTCTCTGATCATTTCATATCCTGCTTAGAATTATTTCCTGCATTAAATTACTTTACTTGTGCTGTCACAATATTATCACGGATTGGTACTATATGGATCTCTTCATGCGATGTTATCCCCCTCGGGAGCATCGGGTACATTGTGTCATGTGCATTTTACTTTCATCATGTACTCCTGTGCTTTCACCGTACATGTACACTCTTGTGAATCACGTACTCTCATGTTCACAGAGCCCTCATGTATACTATCATGTACACCCTTTCATGGGCCCCCATGTGATATCATGTATAATAACATAACCTGCTTAGATCCTTGTGTATTGATTGGAGAAACGGGAGAGTGCTAGTAGTCATGTGAACAATTCCATAGTAGTGTAGATCATGTGAAACTCCTTAGTGTAGATCATGTACAAATCTGTTCTGTTTACATGTGCTATCCTGTACTCAGACTCACTAGCCACTGTTAGTTCCTTACTTATAGTAGATATTTCTATTACAATTCTCTCTCTGTGTTTATATACTGTATTCTTCAGCACCTGTATCTTACTTTACTACATGATTATATTTTCTAACCTGCTATGAACTGTTGAGATGTACTGTACTCGCTCCTGTCCTGACTGGACCTGTTGAAATATTACAGAGGACGAGGAGGAGGCCTGTCTGGATACTTACTACGGGGCAGCCTTAGATGACACTTGCGAGCTGGACCCTCAGGAGGACCCAGCTCTAGCTGAGGACATCACCCCCATTGCCTAGACTAGATTAGTTAGGCTTATCTTATTTTATGTAGTCTTGAGACATATTTTAGTTAGACTTTATTCTGTTCTGAGTTGTATATATTCTTTCATTCTGTATCTGAGAGTATGTACTTCTGGATATTTGCTGGGATTATCTTAGACTACTTTATCATCTATTTTCCTTGAGTTCTATTTCATATCGTGCTATCTCTTCCTTAGTTGTGATTGAGTTCATTTACTGCTATGTCACCCCCATTCGGGGAGTATAAACTGTTTAGATATATATTGTTAGATGTATGTTTGACCTAGGACAGCGTTCTACCGCCGATACTGCGACGTAGGCTGGACGTACCCACGTCTCGTGCCCTTACTCTAGGGTGCGGGTCGTGACAATGAAGCCTGGAAGGGCATCATAATGATGTTTGTTTGGTTTGAACAAACACATTACCTGAAGACCCCTGACAGTCTTTAGGTCCAGCTAGCTGCGCATGTCCATCGCACTGGACTTGGCGCAGGCTGGAGATGTGGCCACGACACCGTTTATGAGATCAGGGATGAATCCTAATCAAAACTTTGTTGACGTACGGTGCATCATGGCGGATGTAAATATTTTAGACATTATTGTGAATTGGTGTGAATATTGTAGAAGTAAATCATTTTAGTAATATCGAACTTTATTTCTAGAATTTTGTAGACAACAATTGCATATACGAGTACCAACATAATTGTATGGCGCGTAATATAGAGATATTTGTTACGTACTTGGTTTACAGTATTCTTTGAGCATGACATGGCACTGACAGTCTAAAACAGAGAATTATTTGTGAAAGGACTGTCATGATTTATGATAGTCTAACAATTGTTAGGATTGTCAGAATTCCGACAGTCATTTGACAGAAAATTTCTACCTTGGGACTGTCAGTCCTAGCATTGTCGAAGATTCGTCGGATGTGATTTGAATGAAGGTATTTCATTAGGGTTTAGGGGTTGTGGACCACACATAGTTTATCGCTTTTATTTTTCAGAGTTTTAAAAAAAGGAGACAGCTGGAGAATAAATTAAAATTTATACTTAACTATGTGATGCCTCCTAATAATTTTAAAATAATATTTTAGGGAGTAAATTTTAAAAACAATTTTATCAATCGTGGTTATACCTTTAAAAATAAACGGAATAAAAGGTGGCAAAACCCCAATTAGTATTCAATGAAGCTTACAAAAGGTGTTTTTTTTGCAAAGAATCTGGTCGCATGCATCAAACCTAATTTTCTTGCATCTTGCCTATGAAGATAATTCGAACTGATCAATAGTTTAATTTGGTCGACTTCAACCAATACTGCACACCTATGATGACCAACCATTTTCACATTTTAATGACAGTAACTTTCAGATTTCAATTAATGTGGTAACTTTCAGATTTCAATTAATGTGGTAACTTTCAGATTGCATTGCACGTTAAAAAAAATATTGTAATCTTAATTTTATTATTTTTTAACTATATATTTTTATTGTAATTATTTTAATTTTCAATAAGGATATAGGACAACTAAAATTAGCTTCGGCTAGCACAATCCAAACTCCTGGACCTGGACCTTGAGCACCTCTAGCTTCATGGGTGGATCTATTGTGTCGGTGGAATCTCTCTCTCTCTCTCTCTCTCTCTCTCTCTCTCTCTCTCTGGAAGTCGTTCCGAAAGCAATGTGTCCACTTGTGGGTGTCATCTCAAACCGAGAATCCATTGGATTCCTTCCTTCCAGGTTGGAAAGAAAACAAAGGAGTCGCTGCTTAATACGTCCGGTTCAAGCATCGTTCGTTGCATGGATGGGTCCATCATGTCTGGAGAGAGAGAGAGAGAGAGAGAGAGAGAGAGGGGTCAGTTCTTAAGATGGCCACCTCATTAACATGTTGATTAGTAAGTATATATAGAACAAAGTTTATCACTTTGACCATGTTGCTATTTGTTTGATTGATGCTAAATCTACTGACTAACAAATTTGCAGTTCGCAGAAGTGCACTTCTTAGCATAATAGTCTGGTTCACACATCATGTATTTTGGGTAGCACATACGTCTAGTGAATGTCCTCCCTATTCCATGATACTGTCCAGTTCATATACACTTTATGACCAGTTCGTAACTAATATATAAAAAATAATTCTCAATACTATCAATACGCGCTAACCTTCGTGTTTTCCGTACGTATTGATGATCAGTCCAACACGATGGCATGTGTTCTATCATGAATGTCGTATCTCCGTGTCATGTATCAAGTATGTGTCATAGTCATAAGGAATATAAGATTATCCCAACTAATAACTGGGCAGTCTACTAACAAAAGTCAGGATACAATTATGAATAAGAAAATTATAGACGTCAGCTGTCGATCGCACCCGCATTATCAGGCGTGTAAGATAATGACATGTAATGAAGAAAGCAGTAAAAACATGATATCATGAAGCATATTATAAAATAAATGGAAAGATATGCTTTCGTGGAAGTTGAGCGAAGATCTGACTACAATTAGGATACGAACTCATTAAGGAAGTATTGGCACAAAAAATGTGTCCGAAATGGACGAAAAAATAAAAATAATATATAGGTCCAATTTGGATATTGGGTGGAAATAAGATATTTACGGGTCCAACAAGGTCCGCACATGGCCCCCATCGAACAGGATTTAGGTTAAAATTAGGTCAAATTTGATCCATCTCCAAACGCGTCAAGTTATATGTCAAATCACGTCTAAATATGATATAATCTCAATGGATATTCCATAACTGGATTCCGATTACCCGAACACAAAAATACCTATCGAGTTAGATTGTGGGGTTGCGATAAGGTGATTTGATTGACTATCCAAGAATCGGACAAAACATGAGTCACTGGATTAATCGGACACTGTGAGTCCATCGTTGTAAGTTTCGTCACAACACGACAAGCGTGCATAAACTAATTGAGTTTTTTTTAAAACTTCGATAAAGAATTTTTGACAGATACAGGCCAAATTCATCGTGCTTGAGCGATCAATTTAAATTTCGTCAAAATCCACACATCATGGATTACCATACGCATCTTTCGGTATGGTTCAAGTCAGGGTTGTCCGATTTACCTGGTTAACACTCATTCGAAAAAAATTCTATATATAAAAAATTATTTCTTGAGACCTACTCTAAGTTTTGATCTGCAAATTATTTGGATTAACTAACGAGATTTTACAGGCCAGAAGACGGGATGAAGGAGTGCATACCTGTGCAATCAGTTTGCAAATAGATTGAGGTAGCACAAAGTTCTACTAGCCCAAAGGTCACTCGAGTTCTTTTATAGTAGAACTCCATTATACTGAACTGATTCTCGTGGTGGTCAGTTGCATTGTTAACGGTGATGGCCCATCGAGGCAGTACGAGAATGACAACGAATTGGTTCACCGAGGTCGGGGGTCAGGCGAATACGCCCTCTTGGGAAGAGAGAGAGAGAGAGAGATTCCCCCTCCCTTGAAAATCTGGGCTTGGGTTGATGGGCCGGGAACAATGTTGGGTTTAAAATGATTTGGTAAGAAAATTAAATGGGAAATGACCCTATTTATTGAATTTGGGCAGAATTCTCTAGAATTTCTAATTAGCACATGCTAATTAGGTAGTTACAAAGTTATTATGTAGAATATTCTAGGAATATTCTAGATTTTTTTTAGTTATTTTGCGAGGATATTCTAGAAATATTCTAAATGCTCTAATATTTAGACATTCTTAAAATATCTAATCATCCACCAATCTTTCTAATTAATTACTAATATGTCACTCCCTTTACATAATTCACCAAATTGACCTACTATAGAAATTTTTTGTAGTTTCTAAATATATATTAATTCGAACTCCCAATGCACAAATAGTAAACTAGCTTGAGTGGTAGTGCTTTATTCTTAAATGAGAGAGCATGAGTACGAGTCTCATCTTTGTTTAAATGTTTTACATATTTTAAATATGTATAATTTTTTTTCTTGCACTTTTCTAACATTTTGTAATATTGACTTTCTTTCTTTGCGCTTTTTTTCGAATTTTAGTATATTTTTTGCTATTGAAGTTTAATTAACATGATAATTCTAAGGATTTTTATATATAACCGCATGACCTCCCAAGGATTTAAATCTTGGTTTCGCCCTATTCAACAGTATACAAGTGCGCTCTCTCTATGTCTCTCTTTTTGTCTCTCTTAATTTATGATTTTAATACGACTTGTGTTGCATGACTTGTTACTTAATTCATAAGGATGTATCGGGTTTGGGTTTCTTGCACTACTAAAATATGTTGAATTAGTGACGTTTTCAGCGATGTTATTTTCTGACGTCGCTATGTTTTATGAATTTAGCGACGTCTTAAAAGAATGTCGCAAGGCGTCGCTGTTAGCGACTGTCTGAGATGCTAGCGACTACAAATAATATTACGGAAGCATACGTCGCCAGAAGTCGTAAAGCATCACTATTATTTTTATTATAGCGACGTGTAGGGCTACAAACGAGCCAAGTCGAGCCAAGCTTTTGTAAGCTTAAGCTTAGCTTGACGAATTAATCGAGCTCAAGCTCAAGCTTGATAAAAAATTTATTTTAGAGCTTGAGCTTGGCTCAAGCTTGTTTATATTAAGCTTGAGCTTGCCTTGGTTTAAGCTCGAGCTTGGCTTGATAAGCAAGCTTGATTCAAGCTTGATAAACAAGCTCGATAAGCTCAACATCAAGCTCGTTAAGCTTGATTTCAAGCTTGCCCAACTTTATTTCAAGTTCATTAAGCTTGATTTCAAGCTTAACGAGCTCGGTTTAAATTTAGTTAGGTTTGAATTCAAGTACCTATAATATTAACAATTTATTTATAAAAAATTAATTAAAAAGTTCCTTAATATCAATTATTAAGGACATAAATGTTGGTGCTTTCTTTACATGGAGAGAGCTTGCTCTCAACATGTCTTGTAAAAGTTTAGTCCCACATCGAAAATGCACCATGAGTTATCTCAACATATATACTTGGTTGTGTTGTTGAGAGATGCACATGGGGTGGTGACCCTAAGGGGGGAACCATATGGGTGATTTTACTAGGAGGTAAGAATAAGGCTCCAAGGATTAAGCATTAATGCTTTTATGATTCTCTTGGATTAATTTCATTTGGAACTAAGCCCCAAAGGGGCTTAGCGACTCGGACTCGGGCTCATGGGCTCATGGACTCGCACCAGGCTGACTGTGTAGACTACAAGTCAGCTATGGAAAGACTGATTCAATGCGATTAATTCAGATCCACTTTTTGCTGCTGCCATTGCAAGTCCATCCGAGGAGTCAGAACAGAGGTGACTTCGAGCGTTCCACAAGTTCTTCAACTTGCTGGTTCCTGGAAGCAATTCGTGTGGGGCGAATCTTGCTTTGAGCAACGGTATTTTGACACCCTAGCAACTTTTTTCATCTCATCTTTCTCTAGATTATTGTAACTCGTTTTATCCCAATTGCAACATGTTTGCAAGAAAGAACGAGAGATCTTCTCTTATCTATTTCCCTCCTTCATATCTGGCTATTTGGTTTATTTTATATCATCGTAGATCTTGAGTTTAATTACTGCAAAGTTTTTGTGTGACTCTCAGATCTCGATTGCATCAGTTTTCCATCTTTGATCAAGCCCCGGGACTAACAATCTCAAAGCAAGATCCTTGTAGATGGAAAACATTAATGCTTCGCTCGTCCAATTGGACTACTGCAAGTTGGAAAAGTTCGATGGAGAGCATTATCAAGTCTGGAAGAGGAAGGTTTATCTAACTCTTCAACTCAAAGATGTTGATCATGTACTGTTGGAGGAAGAACCTTCTGTTCCAGACACTGGGTCTACTGCCGCAATCAATGCGGCTACCAAACTCCAAGCCAAATGGAGAAGGGAAAATAGCATCTACAGGCTTCTCATCCTGAATGCTATGGAGGATTCCCTTGCAGAATCCTACTCGAAGAAAGAATTTGCCAGAGACATATGGAAGTCTGTGGAAAAACTGTATGAAGAAGACAGGAACGGGAGCAAGACGTTTGTGGTTGAAAAATATCATAAATTGCTCTTTGAGGACGAGAAGTCCATGTTGCCATAGGTGAAGGAATTTTTGAAGCTGCGTTAGAAACTGGAAGACGAAGTGATGCCCCTTCCCGACAAGTTTGTCGTTGGAGGGATCGTCTCAAAACTTCCTGCTGGATGGAGTACCTTCTATGTAAGGATGCTCAGAAAGAAGCTAGACATTAGCTTGGGAGATCTACTTCAAGATATCCATGTTGAGGACGAGACGTGTTTCCAATAGAAGATGGACACTCTGTCCAAACAGTTGGCTAAGGCCAATCTAGTGCAGACGAGAGATCCCAAGGGGAAGTAGGTGCTTCTTATCTCAAGAAGAAGGACTTCACTAATCTAAAAGAGAAAGGTCCTTCATTCAAGCAACAGAAGTCCAAGTCCCACGTGACTTGTTTCAATTATGGTCACAACTGTGGGGGTTGACTCTGACTGGTGGATAAACACTGGTGCGACTTGCCATGTCTGTTCTGGCAAGGAATGGTTCATCATGTACCAGCCGATATCTGAGAAGGTTGTCATGACAAACCAGGCCCAAGCTGAAGTTCTAGGGATCGGGACTGTGGAGCTGAAACTCACTTCTAGGAACACTCTGACGCTTCAAGGTGTGAAGTATGTTCCGGTGATTGCCAAGAACCTGATCTCTGGGATCCTGCTCTGCAACGCAGGCTTGAGGATGGACCTCAATGCTGGTCAAATGATGATGTCCAAGAAGGAAACATACTTCGGGAAGGCTTATCAAACCGAAGGAATGTTTAAAATTCAGCTTGTCAACCAGTTTAACGACATTAATACAGTTGCATTTTCTGATTATTCTCTTGAGTTGTGGCATAATAGGCTTGGACATGTTCACTGTAAAAGGATTAACAAAATGTCCAGTCTAGGACTTATCTCCAAATGTGGGGGTAAGGTAGAGAAGTGTGAAGTGCGTGCTCAGAGGAAGATCCCAAGGAAACCCTTTCATCGGATCAATCGAAGCACAGATCTTCTGGAGTTGGTGCACTCCGATATCTGTGACTTCAAACATTTATCTACGAAGGCCGGGATGAAGTATTTCATAAACTTCATCGATGACTTCTCAAAATACGTGTTCGTCTACTTGCTCAAGAATAAAGATAAAGCTTTCGAGAAGTTCAGAGAGTTCAGGGCCGAAGCTGAACGGCAGACTGGACAACAACTCAAGAGGTTGAGAAGTGATCGAGGTGGGGAGTACATGTCTCATGACTTTGCATCGCTCTGCAAAGAACATAAAATCATATGCGAGACTACTGCTCCATATTCTCCTCAATCCAACGGAGTATCAGAGAGAAAGAACCGAACATTAACAGAAATGATGAATTTCAATGCTGCTTACTGCAGGCCTTCCAAAATGCTACTGGAGAGAAGTTACATTAATGGCCACTTTTATTCTGAATAGAGTGCCATATGCAACTTCGGACGTAACTCCTTATGAACTCTGGTTCAAAGTCAGACCAAACTTGAATGTCATTCGAGTGTGGAGGTGTCTGGCGTATGTGAAGCTCCCAGATCTGAAGATTCAGAAGCTGGGGACAAGGACTATGAAGGCGTTCTTCTTGGGGTATGCCAAGAAGAGTGATGCTCGAAGATTTCTTGATATTGATTCAAATTATATCATCGAATCTCGCGATGCTGAATACTTTAAAGACAAGTTTGCAAAAGACAAAAATATTGTTCTTTCGAACATTCCAAAAAATAATGTAGGTACAAATGAGACTGAAATCTCATATGGGCCAGTAGTCCAAGAAGAAGCTGTTGTTGATGAAATAACTCTTATACCAGAACTCGTAAAGCCGTCAGCAAAGCGAGCGAGAAGACCTAAAGATTTCGGAGATGACTTTGTCACCTATCATGTGGAAGCAGATCCGCTTACGTATGATGAGGCGATGAAGACCAGAGATACTATCTTCTGAAAGAAGGCAGTGAATGACGAGTTTGACTCTATCACCTCCAATAACACATGGGTGTTGGTAGATCTACCTGAAGGAGAAAAGCCCATCGGATGTAAATGGATCTTCAAGAAGAAGATGAAGGCAGATGGAACTATTGACAAGTTCAAGGCCAGGCTGGTAGCCAAGAGATTTTCTCAGAAACATGGGATAGACTACTTTGAGATGTATGCTCCAGTAGCTCGGATGACCACCATCAGGATGTTAATCGCTCTAGCAGCTATACATAAGTTGGTGATACATCAGATGGATGTAAAGACAGCATTTCTGAATGGGAAGCTGACCGAAGAGATTTACATGCAACAGCCAGATGGATTTGTCTTCAAAGGTCTTGAAGACAAAGTCTGCAAGTTGGTGAAATCATTGTATGGTTTGAAGCAAGCTCCCAAGATGTGGCATGAGAAGTTTGACAAAGTTATTAGGTCAAATGGCTACAGAGTCAGCGAGACGGATAAATGTGTTTACACAAACTTCGCTAATGGAAGAGGAGTCATCGTTTTTCTGTACGTGGACGACATGCTAATCCTAGGGACGGATATAGGATGTGTCACGGAGACATAGAAGTTTCTCTCAACCAAGTTCAGTATGAAGGACTTGGGGGATGCAGATGTCATCTTGGGCATAAAGATCATCCGGACAGACACTGGAGTAGCGCTGTCACAATCTCACTACAATGAGAAAATGCTCACACGCTATAGGTATAAGGATCTTCCAGGGATCGATACGCCATACAGGTGTGATCAGAAGCTGAAGCCAAACTCGAGGAAAAGCGTCAGGCAGCTGGAGTATTCTAGCATTATCAGAAGTTTGATGTACGCAACCACTGCCACAAGGCCTGACATAGCTTTTGCCGTGGAAATGCTGAGTCGGTACACAAGCAACCCAGGGGTTGAGCACTGGAAAGCTGTGAAGCGGGTGATGAGATATCTCAAGAAGACTCAGACATATGCACTGTACTACAACGGGTATCAGACAGTAGTGGAAGGCTTCATGATGCTAGCTGGTGTTCAGAGGTGGAAAACGAGAGATCCACAGGTGGATATGTCTTTTTCTTGGATGGAGCTGCTATATCATGAAAGTCGAAGAAGCAGACTATACTCTCTCGTTCCTCCATAGAATCTGAATTCTATGCACTTAAAACTGCAGCAGATGAAGCAGAATGGCTTCGGAAGCTCATGTATGATCTTCCAATGGTTGGGGCTCAGATATCGACGATACCGATATACTGTGACAACCAGGCGACTGCGGCGGTGGCATCAAATGACCTCTTCAACGGAAAGAAGAGGACTGTGCGCTTGAAGCACAGGACAGTACACGATCTTATCAAAAGAGGTATAATTGTAGTGATTGATGTTCGAAGTCAGGAGAACCTAGCAGATCCATTCACAAAGGACCTCAAGCGCCAGTTGGTCGATGACACAGCTTGTAAAATGGGCTTGAAGACATTCTGATAATGTGTCTTTGTAATCATACCATAAAGTTTTATGCTATTAGTTCAAAGAGAAATCTTCTAGGCATCTAACTTTTGGTTCAAAGGAGGATCACTGACTGGGAAACTATCAGGTAACAGTGGGTACTTGTTCTCTGGAGATGGAAGGGATACGGACCCATAACCACTGTTGTCTACTATGTTAGCCCAATGATTATATCATGTTTTTGAATATGGCTAATCAATTAAGTTTAACTAATGATATTCATGTAATCTCTATCAAGTTGCTACTTAAACTTAGCATTGTCCTAAATGGTCTATATCATATTGCTATGCTTGTATCATACTGTATCATATTGTTTTGTTTCGTCTAACATATATTTGTAGACATGCAGTAAGCATGATCAAGCCTTGACAAAGCAGGACACATGCAATGGAGAATTATTAATGGGCCAAAGACGGCGTTATACAAGGAGTTTTTTCTGAACTGCCCAACGACCTATCCGGGGCCTCGTATCGGGGGTTCCGCTGCCCGGTCAGCGGACAGGGGTCGAGGGTGCAGCACCCCCCGTCAGGGGTTCGGGGGCGAAGCCCCCGAAAGGTATTCAGATTTTCAGATCTGTTTATCTTTGGACGATTGCCGTCAAGGAAAAATGCGTCTTCAATGTCAGAAAAAAGACGTTATCAAAAGGGCTATTGGTTTTCATATTTATTCTGTATTTTTCCTTTTATTGAGTCTAGGAAAAATGTGAGATTGATCGGATCGGGACTGGCTTAGGTTTTTCTCAGTCCACAAACAAAATAAGCCTACCTACGTATCCCAAAAATCTACAATTCCAAAAAGCCCAAAACCTATGCAAATTTGGTTTATTCCTTACTGTTCTGAACCAGCAGAACTCTGACAGAACTCTGACCGAGTTCGGTCCGAGTTCGGTCCGAGTTCGGTCCGAGTTCGGCCCGAGTTCGGTCTGTATAAATTCGAAATACAGTTTCCACCAAATCTGCATCCAACGTTCGTATGCGAAATCCTAGCATCCGAACTCTGCCCGAACTCTGCCCGAGTTCGGTCTCCCAAAAACACTATAAATAGAGTTGAGATTACCATTCATTTCAACAATCCAATTTCATCTCTTCTCTTCTCTATCTAAAGTGTTCTGAGCTTTTACTTTCATATCTAAGCCTTTACGACTCTTAGCCAAGCCAGTACAGTTTCTGTTTAATCTAGAATTTGGTGTTGAAGAGTTGTATCGGAGGTTGTATTCAGAAAACGTTCCAGTTTTCCAATTGCCTTCTGGAGCCGGTCGTGCGCTCGTCACCAAGCACGGTGTTGTGAAGTCGGTCGTGCACTTGTCACCAAGCACGGTGTTGTAAGAGTTGCAAGCACTCAGTTAAAGCTTGTGTCATAGTGGATTAACATCGAGCAAGAGTACTCGAGACTGGATTAGTCCTCTCAGAGGGATACCAGTATACATCGCTGTGTCACTGAGTTTGAATTCTTGACTCTTACTTTACTGTATTTATTTACCGTCTTTTATATGCCATAGTTATTACTTAAGTTTTTATTTGGTGATTATTTTCCGCTGCACACGCACACTATTCACCCGCACTCTAGAGGTGCTCAACGGTCCTACATACTATGTATTTTTTGCATAAAAAATAGATCCTGTGGAAGGTTGGCTTAAACGCCTTAATGAGTTCTCAGGCAGAGTGAATGCCTGGTGTGCTTTACAGGAAGCACGGTAGAGCAGTACTACAAGGAGTGAAACTCCATGCTACAGTAGGGTGACTCCACCATGAGGTTCCCAGATCTGGGATAATGCCTCGGCTTTGCAAGCCAAGTCATAGCGGCATAGCACCGCAAATAGGCAGGTAGCCTAATACTGTATGACGTAATTAAAGAGTTGTAGACAGCACTACAAAGGGGAGGATGGCCCCATGTTACAGTGGCACGACACCACAATGAGGTACCCAGGTAGGGGTAAAGCCTCGATCTTTCAAGCTATGTCGTCGCGGCATAACACTGCAAGGAAGCCTTAGGCGTCATGCTGAGTAGATTGGCACTACAAAGAGGCTGAGACCTCATGCTATAGTAGTATGACACTACGATGAGGTTCCCAGGTAGGGGTAATGTCTCGGCTTTAGGCCATATCATAGCGGCATAGCACCGCAAGGAAGCGCAAGGCTTCATGGCATGTCTCTTTAATAAAGAACTCACCTATAGTGTATGGAAAGAGATATCAGGCCATCTCTTGAGGGTAAACTTGTAGACGTCCAAAATTATACACTGAAACCAGGCTGGCACAGGGCCTTTAATGTGCAGCCAGAAGCACACGTAACTACACTTTGTGAATAGGAAGAATTACAATTGTGGTGCAGAATTCAAGGTGTAATCCATTCTTGTATCATATTGTTATTTAACCCATGCGGGAAGATTCAAGTCGTCAGCAACATCTATCCTAATACAAAATGGACAGTTACTGTGGGAAACGCTCAACCCTGGACATATATATATGTTGTGATATGTGGGGAATTGTTGGTTCTTTCTTTACATGGAGAGAGCTTGCTCTCAACATGCCTTATAAAAGTTTAGTCCCACATCGGAAATACACCATGAGTTATCTCAACATATATACTTGGTTGTGTTGTTGAGAGATGCACATGGGGTGGTGACCCTAAGGAGGGAATCATGTGGGTAATTTTACTAGGAGGTAAGAATAAGGCTCCAAGGATTAAGCATTAATGCTTTTGTCATTCTCTTGGATTAATTCCATTTGGAGCTAAGCCCCAAAGGGGGTTAGCGACTCGTACTCGGACTCGGACTCGAGCTCATGGGCTCATGGACTCGCACTAGGCTGACTGTGCAGACTACAAGTCAGTTATGGAAAGACTGATTCAATACGATTAATTCAGATCCATTTTTTGTGGGATTTAATTCAATCTTTCCATAAGATTTGAATTAATTTTGTTGCCATCTTTGTGGGATTTAATTCAATCCTTCCATAAGATTTGAATTAATTGCGTTGCAATCTTTGTGAGATTTGAATTAATTTCGTTGCCATCTTTGTGGGATTTGATTCAATCTTTCCATAAGATTTGAATTAATTTCGTTGCCATCTTTGTGGGACTTAATTTAATCTTTCCATAAGATTTGAATTAATTTCATTGCTATCTTTGTGGGATTTAATTCAATCTTTCCATAACTGAAAAGACGGTTAGAGTTTCCACCCTCTCTCTATATATACTCTCTTCTGGCCTTATTTGTGAATAACTACGAATTTTATAAGTCAGAAAAAAGAGAGAGAGAGAGAGAGAGGGGGGGTTGCTGCCGCCATTGCAAGTCCATCCGAGGAGTCAGAACAGAGGTGACTTTGAGCGTTCCACAAGTTCTTCAACTTGTTGGTTCCTGAAAGTAATTCGTGTGGGGCGAATCTTGCTTTGAGCAACGGTGTTTTGACACCCCAGCAACTTTTCTTCATTTCATCTTTCTCTAGATTATTGTAACTCGTTCTATCCCAATTGCAACACGTTTACAAGGAAGAACGAGAGATCTTCTCTTCTCTATTTTCCTTCTTTATATTGTAATCTGGCTATTTGGTTTATTTTGTATCATCGTAGATCTTGAGTTTGATCACTGCAAAGTTTTTGTGTGACTCTCAGATCTCGATTGCATCAGTTTTCCATCTTTGATCAAGCCCCGGGACTAACAATAAATATATAATGCACAAATATATATATATATATATATATATATATATATATATATAATTAGAATTCAACAAAGAACAAAAGAGCTCCTAAATAAGCTCTTAAACGAGCTTCTAAACGAGCCAGCTCGCAGGCTCATAAACGAGGCAGCTCGTGAGCTCAAATGAGCCGAGTACTTCTAAGCTTGAGCTTGGCTCATTTATTAAACGAGCTCGAAAATGAAGCTTGAGCTCAGCTTGTTTAGTAAACGAACCGAGCTCAAACGAGCTTTTATCGAGCCGAGCTTCAGGCAGCTCGCGAACGGCTTGGCTTATTTGCATCCCTAGCGACGTGATATTCCATACGTTACTAAATGTTATAAAATTCGCGATGGCTAGCGACGTTTATGTCACGCCCCGATTCGGGGAATCTTTCGTCCTCTCTTTGGTTCACGTCGAATCGTTCGTCCTCGCTTGGGCATAATTTCGTACAAGTCTGGTATTGCACTTGTACAAGACAAAGATAGTACTTAATTGATAATCTTCAAATATAAACACATTGCAGCGGCAGAAGAAAATAAATTGAAGATGATGAGGACAGTATTTCTCATTGAATAGAACACATTATTGATTTAGCAACGAAAATAAGCAGATAACTTGAAGTCGCACAGAGATATGTAGAAATAACTTGTCGTTATTGATAATTGAAATAGAGTACAAGGCTTACAGTAGATTGCAAGGTTTACAACACATTTGTCTATATATTGATAGCCAACTGAACACATGCCATTTAGGCTTACATTGGATACATTGAATTACAACTGGATATGTCGACTTAGCTTACAACTCACAGGTATAAGTGATTACAATGTTCCATACATTATGCCATTTATAAACAGAAGACACTACACAAAAACACTCATTTACTAACACAAGTTTTTAATAATCAGTAACGGTTATTACTGTGACACTATTGTAACCATAATAATTGTTACCGTAATTGAAAAAACCGTTGCTAAAATTATAATTTTCTACCTTTAGTATTTCTATAAGGTTCGTGACAATACAAAATTGTTACAATGAAAATGTTATTATGGAAATAAATTAAATTCCCCCCCCCCCCCCCCCAATTTTCACGGTTCCCCGCTATTTTTTACGACAAAGAGCATGGAAAGTGTACAGATGGGTCAATTTTCAACATTCCATCTCTCTATCCTTTTCCCATTCTCCTCTTTTAAACCCTCTCTAGACATCATCTTTTGCAAGGAGAGCTTCTGTATGCCCAACAAATCTTTGATGTCGCGGGACCGATCAAGCTAATCTTCATGTACAGAACTTCCCAAGGACGTGCACCTAAAAAGAGTGCCCACAACGTGGGTCAGTACATCATCTACGTACTGACGAGCAGAACCCGCACACTCATCTAAACCAACACTAAGTAGTCATCTGAGTAAACATTATTAGCAGTGATCTTTCTATTTGGGCCTAGCATCATTTTACAGTTTTTGAGCAGTATTCATACTAAAGCACGTGAACATATTCTAGTAGTGTTCATATAGAGGCATCTTTCAAGCAGCACTTGAGTTAACATACATTGAACATGTTGTAGTGATATTCTCAGAGAAAGCATCGTTTAGCATGTATGTCATAATTAAACAGGATTCATAGTAAATCGTCATTGTACCATACTTGGTGTTATTATGTTAAGCAAATTATAGCAACACTTACGGAAGGGCAACATTTAGCAGTATTGTATTCAGCATACTAAGCATGTTATAGTAATTATCATGGAATGCATCATTAGCAGCATCATTTCGTTTAGCATGTTAAGCAGACAAGTTGAACTAACAAGTATGATAATCATATCACATTTAAGTGATTTCTTACTGATAGTTGACTCCCTCGTACCTACATCAAATACAGATTATATGTTACACCTACTCTGCATACACAAAATATTCATTAGCGTGCATCCTGACTACATGGTCACTGACGTTGTTAAACCATTTGCCATTTAGGAATTCAAGGTAATGTGATGACTCCAGAGTAGGTAGCTAGCCTCTAAGGATGCCTCGCAAGACCCTTGCTCCCACTAGCACGCCAATATTTTCTCCTAGACCGAATCGGTCCCACTAATGTCCTAGGGTACTGTTCGAGAAAACACATCTCCAAACTTTGTGCACAAGTTGTCCTTGACCATGCGAATGCGTGTCTGACTCGATCGTAAAACATAAATACACGATAAAATAATAAAATAAGTAAATACAATAGTACATCATCTCATCTCATCCAAGTCATGGTCAATGACTTATTCATTTCCATCATTACCGTCATCTTCATTTGGTGATCTCAGCGATCCCAAGTCTCATCATTTCTCTGTGACACCAATTCATTCATTTCTTATTGCATCAACTCAAAGACATTGAAGCATTAACACATCATTCAGTTCTCAAGAGACATGTAGCATTTCATTCATTTCATAGGGGATAACATTATTCATTTTATTGATTATAAAAAACAGGCAACATCTCATATCTTTCAAATATTTAAACGAAGTATACATAATCCAAGTATTTCATTCATCTCATCATGTCAATAGCATAGCCAGATCATTTTTCAAGTATCTTTCACAAAGATCACATTATTCAAATGTTTTATTTGTTCTAGCAGCATTAAGCGTAAGGGACATTATCAATTCATTGCATGGCATTAATTTATATTAGCAGTTCAATGTTCAAGTGTTATTCATCCAACAGTATTCAACATTAGCATCTCAATTATTTAGCAACTATAAAGCATGGACTATTTAGGGACATTCTATAGCAACATGATACTTTATTTTATTAAGCATGAAGGAGTAGGGAAGAAGAAACAGTTCCACTCACTTGTATAAAGGTTCTCCGCATTCTCGTCACGTCTATTCCTACTAAACATGGCTCCACCGACGAATTATGTTCCAATAATCATTCCATCCGGCCAGCTTAGAGAGACTACATCAATCTTAAATCTCTGATTCCTAACACAAGTCTCGGTCCAACATTCTGATCGCATCCAACAAGCCAACCAAACGCATCGCGCGATGTGGGACATTACAGTTTATTTAAGACGTTGTTAACATTTTCTATATAGGTTCACAGATCGATTTTATTTAACCCCCATCCTTCCAAAATTTTCTAAAACAATTCCTCCCATCCTTTCCTGTACGACCCTCCTGCAACCAACCCTCCGGCGTTGACCCCCTCTGGCTCCGATGGTGCTCTCCCCGCGACCCCTGTAATGTCCCATCCCGCTCAGTTCAATCGGAGGAATTGAAACGCAATATCGTTTGGACTTAGTCATGCAACGGCATGCTCGAAGTCTCGCTCGGTCGAGATAACTCCTGGCTCAGGTGGATGGCTTCAGTGAACTTGCCTCAGCTTTGCCTTCACACTAATAATTGGATGTTTTCAATTGCAGTGAGTAGGTTTACTAATAGAAGTGATGAACCCCACATAGCTAAAGGGAATAATCCCGCTCTGAGTCAAATTGTGTAGAACATAAAAGTAGTCAACTTGAGCTTAGATTGCACTTCACGTTGGGTTTTCAAAGTTGGCACTCGATCATTTGATCCCACGGTTTGAGTCAAGTGAGAAGTTCTATGTTGGCACATAGACTATCGACTTGTTGTCATAGTATATAGGTCCCACGACTTTAAGGCATGTTTCCACAGTCTCAATGCTAATCTTAGCAGGACGTATAGAAAAATGGTTAACTTGTTGCCTAGATAATCACTCCACGATGATTTTCAAAGTTGGCACTCGGTCTTTCGACCACAAGTATTGAGTTAAGCAAGGTAACATCGCGGGCTATCGACTTGTTATCATAGCAGGCACTATCCCATGGTTCTACAGCTTGGTGTAGCCACACGCTCCTACGGTTTCAAGGTCCATCATTTGGAATATGACTTGGGTGGTAGTATTGCATAGAACATTATTGGTTTAAAGCACGAAACATGGTCGATGAATGATAAATAGGATGGATATGCAGTAGTCATTCCTGAGTTTCATAAGGAAGACTATGCAGAAGTTGTTCATGGGTTTCAAAAAAGTGCAATATGGAAAGAAAAGATAGGTATGGAAACACTGAGAAGATTAATAACTATGTAGGATGGTAAGTTGAGTCGAGTCCTATATGGTCATGGATAACTTGTGTACAAGGGCGAGGATTCCTCACTGTAGCCCGGGGCCACGGGACCGATTCGATCCTAGGGAAATGCTGGATAGCTGAGCAAAAAATGCTCTGGTAATTCGAGAACTTCCAGGGGGCTCGCTACCCGGCATAATGATTTACCGTCTAAACCAAACTATAGAGTCCGGGTATAGCTAAACTTGCTAATGTCCTTTCATATAGATAAGTGGTGTATTGAACAAAAATTTGCATGCATGATGTTGGTTGAGTCACATGAAGTGCAAGCATGACACAGAATAAAGCAAGGAAATGGATGCACGGTATGTACCATAATTATGGAGCCTAAGATTTGGCTATAGCAAAGATACGTGTTTCGGCAAGGGTATGACGACGGTTGGTGAGTCGTCGACACAAAAGTTTTATAAGTTTTGATTGAGTCATTTTGAGTTTAACTTAGGAAGGTTGGTAAGACAAAGTTTGGGTTAAGTCATGTTGAATTGTGAGATACGGCCTCGATGTTGAAGCACGGATAGACTTTATGGCATGACCATGTTGTTGTATCTCAAAGTATGAGCGAAAAGGCAAACATGAGCCGATACGTTACTGTTGTTGGCACGGGAATGGTCTTGAGGCACAAAAGATAAGTAAGTTATTTCTGCAAAGCACGACCACGATGTTGCACAATTGAGTTTTATAGCACAGTCAGAAGGATTTTGGAGCACGATCACGTTTGCGATAAAACAAGTAGGCTAAGAGTCTTAAGTATTGAAATTGTTCATAAGGCAAGATTAGAAAGACAATCAAAAGAATATGTTGCACTCACTAAAATAAAGTATTAGTTTTGTATGGGTAGGCAAGTAGCTCACTCACCAGTATGGTTGTGTACTAATACCCCATCAGTCTTCATGTGCAGGTTCAGGTATCAGCACTCTCGGGGAGGAGCTCGCCTGGACGCAATGAGGCATGGAGTTCCTTGGTGTTTCAAGGCGTGCGACAATGTTGAAGACTTTACCTATATGGGATGTAATGTATGGACATCGCCTTCTGAAACACCCGTAAGTGGCAAGCCTTGAACTTTTGTATTGAAAGATGAGAAGAACAGAGTGATTGTAAATATTTAGAGAAAAGTGAGCTTGCGCGACTTGTAATCTTGGCTTCGCGCCCTTGTAACCTTATATTCAACATCAATAAAAGTCCTAATTTTGTTTTAATACTTGTGTTCCTTTCATTATTCAATGCTTCGGCTTTGGGACTTCTATGCGATGATCCCATCGCTTAACCTCTAATCGGCCGTTATGGAAATCGTCTTGCGAGGGCGCAACCTAGGCTCTCACGGCATCACGCCCTAGCGAGAACGAACGATTTTGCAGAACCGAAGCGTGACAACCCCCTCCCTCTCCGATGGTGCTCTCCCCTACGGCAACCCTCTCCGTCTTAGGTAAAGCCTAACCCCCTCTCTCTATTTTCTGAGTTGGGTTAGGTTTACGGTTCCGACCGTGCTCCCCCGTAACCCCCTCCAGACACAACCAGGACACATACAAAGGACACAACCAGGACACATAGATACAAACACAGGACACATTGATACACACACATGACACATGACACTGTGTATGTGAGATATGTGGTGTATTGAGTGTAGCATGCATGATTTAGATAATCTGTGGAGGTATTGGGTGCTGTCGAAATTGTGCAGCAAATTGGTGGGAAACAAGTTTGCAGGAGGTTGCAATTGCAGCATTAGGAGCAGCAGTATACAAAGCAATTTGGGTTGTGGGTCTGATGCTAAGTTGTTAGTGTCAATAAGTATTTATGTATCAACATGTGTGTATTACTATATAAGTTAGGGAGTGAGTGTAGTGTTCTAATATCTTAAGTGAGGGGAGTGTTGTATATCAGGCACTTGTGTTGATAAGTGAAGGGTTAAGGTGATATGTAGGTAAGTGCTAGGTATCGATAAGAGTATACTTGAAGCTTAGTTCTGGGAAGGAGTTAGTATCTTAGATACATAGGTAATGTCACTGAGTAGTAGATATCGTAATGTCAAGGTATATTTTAGTCTACCCAAAGGTGAGGGTATATTAGGATATCAAGGTAAGAATATGGTCAAGGCATGAGTCAAGATACTAGGTAAAATACGTATAAGGCTATATATCTATAGATAATATGTGATAGATACCTACTAGTATGACCTAGAGACCTAGAGATAATTACTTGTAAGTAACTAATACATTTTCCATACATCTTAACATGAGTTGATATTTACATAAGTGTCAATTTCTAACTATGATATTGGTTGTTTGATCTCCTATGTTAAGTGTCCATGTCAGTCCGAAGTCAAGTGTCCATGTCAGCCATTCTTTGAAAAGTAAATTTACATCTGTAAGCCTTTTTGAGGATTTTAGTTCTACAAATTTTTGAAAAATCGTAGAAAAGACAAAGAACGAAATGAGTAAAAAATCATAAAAACAAAGAACAAAAAATCCTAAAAAGAATATTTATAATACTTAGACTTATCTAGTATTTTTCAGAAATCTGATAGAACTCCAAAAGCCTTAAAAGGCTTGCAGTAGTAAATTTTCTTTTAAGAGAAGGGGTAACAATAAACACGTGACGACACATGATCTTCATATTTTTAATAGGTACAGAGGGGTGAGGACGCCAACATGGTGACCGTCTTCTGGACCCATCGGAAGGGTGGAAAGCTCATCGATGAGAGGGCCACGCAGACCTATGTACGTTTTACTACCTTTTGTCAATTTAAATAACTTAAAAATATGAAAATATATATATATAGTTAGTAATAAGTACCTTAGACGTAAGGAACCACTTTTCTAGGACGAGTAACTTAGACTACGTGAGCAGGCGACTGCTAGTGCATATATAGAGGGAGGGGCTGGTACTTTCTTGCAGCCCTCTACAGATTGTCGCGGACGAGCTCTGAATGACAGCCATTGGTGGTCTTCAGAGGGGTACATACTACGGTACGGGATCCTACGGTGCCTTTGTTGAGACGCAGTCATCCAGGACCCTTCTGTCAGTGTGCATTCCTTACAGCCTTCATAGGCGTCGACACAAGCCAAGGAAAGCGTTCACCATCAGATTGCTGACCTACATGATGAGTTGCTACGGAGAATTACGGAGCAGCCCCAGTCTCAGTCGCAGACAGACGATACGACGATCATGCACGCTCGAGCGTAGCCTTATGGTGATCATGACTCTGAACCAAACGACCGAGCACAACCTTACAGAGAGGACTCTTAGCAAGACGACAGAGCGCATCTTGGCAATTTTGGCCGCGTCTATGGAGTGCAGACAGATGGAGCTGGATGTGTCGCTTACGACATGAGCGACTCACTTGCAAGGATACATGCGGCACAGATTTGATGATTGGTCTGTGGCGGAGAGCACTTCTAGGATGGTATTCTCGTGGATTCATACAATGCTGACTGTTAGCATTGGAGCAGATACGTCCTCTTGGTCCATCGGCATTGGCACCGACTCCATCGATTACAATGCCTCCCTATCGGGATCGGTGACGCTTTCACAAGAGTAGTATGGGTTCCTCTCATCCCAGATGCGACAGTGCTCCTCCTTCTCCTGATCCGCAGTAGTTCTTCTTTGAACTTATTTTTAGTATGTTTGTGTGTATTGGTCGATTCCTGGGTCTTTGATGTACTTATTTCTTACTTTTACTACATTATTTAGATGAGACATATGTGACATTTATTTTAAATTCAATTATTTATTTGTTGAGACATTTTGCGTGTTTGGATATTCTTGATGTGTTTTTACCGGTGTTGAGTGTTCCACCAAAGGGGTCGGTGAACCCAGAAATTCAACGGAGGGTTGCTCCGGGTCTATTTATATAAATTATAATTTTATTACTGCAGACAGACTTTTTTTGGAAATTATTTTTATAAACTGTATGTTGTTTTTTTACAGTTTAGCGACGTTCTGCGACGTTTACCAACGTGACAGAGCGTCGTAAAACTGTGTCAAAAATTCGTTGCATGTTATCAATGACGTCGCTAAACTGTGTCATAATGTCGCAAAACGTCGCCAACTAGCTGACATGGCAATTTATGCCATATCAGCATGGTTGTAGCAAAATGTCGCTTGTAATCTCGCTATTTTGGCGACGTTATGAGATTTTGTCGTCAGTGTGTCGAGTCTAGAAGTCGCTAATAGGGCGACGTGGGCACGTCGCAAATACACGTCACTATAGCGACGAATAGCGACGTTCTTGTTGTCAATAACCATGGATCCCGCGACAACACGAAAACGTCGCCAAATATGTCGCTAATTAATTTTAGAGACGTTATTTTGCTCATTAGCGACGTTTTTTTACGTCACTAAAATGTGTTTTTTGTAGTGTTGGAGGAGGTGAATCAATTTAGAGAGAAGAAGTAGAGAGTTGTAAGGGGGTGTAATGGAGGTTTTTCATGGCTTTTGTGGTCTACTGTAAAATAATAATGATAAAATAAAAAAAGGATTACAAATATTAAGGGTTGGTTTTTATCTGGTTGGGTTATCGAGATAAAAAAAAATCAAGAATACGATATGTATATTCTACAACACAGTAAAACTTAAATCTGTATTAAAATATGCATTTAGGACATAACATTACAATTTTATTACATCCTTTAATCATCATCTCGTTATTCCAATACGCCACTATCATGATTCTAGTGTTGAACAAAGAGAAGTAATCTACTAGTAACGTCATGATATTTGGGGTCAAATTTGTGACTTGGTTTTCGAGAACAATGTTCATAACTGTCTCATCACATATCGCTACTTTTAAGGGGGAAAAAAACCTTCAAACCACGTTATTGTCAATTGTAAAATTTATCAAAATTTGATACAATTAATTGTTATAAAAAGTTTGATAATTGTTCGCAAGCAATTGAAAAAAGTTTTCGCAAATATGTTTCATATAGCCACTTAGGTAGCTTATTTTTCTTTTTGGTCCCATCATTACTCGTAACATTAGAAGACATGAATTTAAAATCAAATTTAGCTTTATGTTCATAATTAGTTATGAAATTTGAGCATATCTTTTTTACTTTCTACTATTTTGCACAAGTTGTAAGAAAATTTAATTTTTGATCCAACTAATTTTAACTATTTTTTTCTTGAAATAATATGCGTAAAAGATACTTTCATTCCAAAACCAATACAAAGATCCAACTGTAATGAATCATATTAATATATGGTGGTGTGGTTGTTATACATACAACTCGAGCTTACATTCCTAAAATAAATTATTTATACATTGGATCTATTAAAAAAAACATTGGACCTATTATTGAATCTTTCACCTACCTAGGTACAACGAATGTTTTAACCTTGAAATCTATAAATACCTTACCATTTTACACAACCATCGGAAAAAAAAATAGCTACAAAATGGCATTGATCTCCAAGAGCTTGGTGATGTTAGGACTCGTATTGCTCATCCTAACACTGATGGGTCAACAGACTAAAGCAGTAAGGGACCTTCAAGTTCCTATCCCTAAAGCTGATGGAAACGTGAACCAGAAGTCTATGACGGTATCCCCGCCAACCCTTATACTCCGGGATGCAGTCGAATTAGTCGTTGTCGTGGTGGCTCTCGGACTAATTAGGGCTTCACAAACTATTATCTTGAAATGATGTAACTCATCTTATTTTATGAAATAAAATTTGAGTTTCGATTATTGTGTTTCTTCTTTTGTATCATTATTGGTTATATTTTAGTTTATCATATCACTTTATATCCTTTATTGATGTTCTTAGGATAAGAAATATTATTGCTTTTATAGCTTGGTTTGCTCTTAAGCTAAATTTTTTCTATTTTTAGAAACTTGCACCACAATCGCTAAAAATTCTGAGATGGAGAATTCAAAGGATGTAAACACACTGCATAAAGAATCATAACATTCAATATAAGTCTTTAATAATTAGAAAAATAAAACCACCACATATCTAATATTTCATTTTATTTCAAATTCTAACCTTAGGGTTTGTAGGACGCACCCTAAACCAGGAGGTCCGAATAGGTTAAATATACATTTATTTAAGTCTGGATTTTTTGTAGAACTAGCTATAGGTATTTAGTGAGTTTGGGCTTGAAAAAAAATGGTGATTTAAATAAACCATTTGAAATGTGTTTATAGGATTTGAACTATTTTACTTATTTAATCTTCATCAATGTCATAAACACGAGTCTTGATATATATATATATATTATATATATATATATATAATATAATGATGGGTGTCCACTTCTTAATGGTGCTTGGACGCATGCCTCCAGGGGGCTCGAACCCGTGCCACTGCGCCAGGGTGCTCCACCGTTCCCAAAGGGCTACGGCCATGGGGACTGATTATATATATATATATATATATAATATATATAGATATATATATATATATATATATATAGATAATATATATATATATATATATATATAAATTAAAAAATACGTAAAATAATTTTTGCCAAAAACAACCCAGTGGGGGTTTGTCGCCCCACTTCTTTTACTGTGGATCTGCCCTTGGGTCTAGTAGCTATAGTCTCTAAAGGAACCAACAATTAGAGGTTAGTGCACATGGAATGGTAGAGACGGTAAACTTTGGCTTACGGTGAAATGTTACAAGAAAAGATGATTACATAACTTTGATGAAAACTTTTCACCATAGAAATCCCTAATCTATTCGAACAATAATTTAACTAGCTTCGAAATGTGATTATAAGATACGAAAAATGAATGCCAAGATTTTTTACTAAATTTTGCAGCAATTGAAATTTTTAAAGGGTTAGGTGTTTTGCCAAGGGTGTAACACTTAATTTTATCTTAATTATTTCATTTTCTTTCAACGTTATAAGTGCTCGCAAACTCTCTTTCTTGACTTATGATATAAATACGAAAGGGAGAAGACCAAATTAAGGAATGAGAAAGAGAGAGAGGATGGCTTATATGAAGGAACTTGTGTGCATGGCTTGTCACTTCATAAAGATGTGTCGAATTTGGGTTTCTTGAGGAGATGGATCTATTTAGAGCGAAGTAGAGGGTTGCAAAGGGGTATAATAGAGGATTTCTAGCCTTTTGGGTTAGGGTTGTGGTATACTATAAAATAATAATGATAAATTAAAAGGGATAACGATATATATGGGTTGGTTTTATCAGGTTAGGTGATCAACGCTTTGAATCGGATAAGAAAAATACAAAATCGAGAATATGATTATGTATACTCCACAACATAGTTAAACTTTAAATTATTAAATTATGTGTTTAGTATATAACATTCAATTTTATTGCATCCTTTAATCATCATCCTATTACGGTATGACAATATTATTTTTCTGGATCAGCCATGACGCATGGGCTCATCCGTTAAGGGCCCAAAGAGGACTCTAAGCTTGTGGATTTTCGAGAAAACAAAAAAAACCCTTGTATATGGGTCATATAAAGAAATTATGTGGCGAATTAGTTTTTTTAAAAAATAAGAATATTGTCTTATCGTAATGTTGTTGACGATTTCCAATCAATAGCGATATGACAACATTTATTAAAAAATTAGTAATGCACTCATATCGTCATTAGCCTTGACAATTTGTAATTGTATTTGAATTTTGAAAAACTTGTTATCATTTGCGTAATATTGTTAACGTTTATTATTTTATACGTAACTTTCTATACAACATGGTAAGATATAGCCAATATAATATATATATATATTATATATATATATATCTATATAATATATATATATATTTATATAGATATATATAATATTACACAAAAAAAAAAAAAAAAAAATATATATATATTTATATTATAATATATATATATATATAATATTATATTTTATATATATATATATATATATATATATATATATACACGCGTAACTTTCTATACAACATGGTAAATATATATATTTACTATATATATATTTTTTTATATTTACTATATATATATATATATATATATATATATATATAATATATATATATATTTTACTAATATATATATTATTTTTTATATTTACTATATATATATATATATATATTTTTTTTTCTATATATATATATATATATATATATATTCTAGATATATATAGATATAGAATATTTTATATATATATATATTATATATATATATATATATATATATATATATAATATATAGATATATATATTATATATATATATATTCACTACAACAGATATGGGATATAATAGCGTGCACTGAACGCTGTCGAATGCATATATAGCATATTCCGCCCGCTATATATGCCCCGCTATAATAACCCCATGTACAAGAACGCTATAAAGTTATAGCGTTCAAAACGCTATTCATGCACTACAAGAAAAATGGCTTTTCTTGACGGTTTTCCCCGTCAAGAAAGACTTTTCTTGACGGTTTGGATCCGTCATCTATGCCCCGTCAAGAAAAGTCGACGCTTTTCTTGACGGTTTTTTATTTGTTTTCTTGACGGTTTTAAACCGTCAAGAAACAAGCTTGTCTTGACGGTTTTAAACCGTCAAGAAACAAACAAAAAAACCGTCAAGAAAAGTGTCGACTTTTCTTGACGGGGGCCTAGATGACGGGTATAACCGTCAAGAAAGTCTTTCTTGACGGGAAAAAACCGTCAAGGAAAATATTTTTTGATGTTTAAAAACCGTCAAGAAATGAATTTTTTTTGACGTTTTGCAATCGTCAAGATAACATGTTTACAATAATATCAATATATTCCAGAATCCAATTACCAAACACACTAATATCAATATATGCCAGTTACAACACACACATATATTATACTACACATCTTTTTATTGATCACAAATACAAAGTTTGTACATCACAAACATCCAAGAATGATATATACAAAGTATACAAAACATTCTTCTCAAGATTGGAGGAAGAAGAGTACAAAGAATCACAAGCATGACCATAATTATGATGATGATCCTCAAGGTGATAATATGAGCTTGATTCCTTCAAGAGTCCTTCTCAGGATTGGGACGAAGGAGAACAACCTGTTATTGTCAAGAACAAACAAAGATCACATACTAAGGGCTTAAAGAAAATTTATGTATGACTAACATATACAATACATAATGCAAACTAACATGCATGGATGCATACATGACATAACTAAGATTAGAGTGCTCAATATTTCTCTTGTGCTCTAAGCTTTCCAATTTGGCAAAAAGGGATATTTGAGAATGAAATCAGCATGTAAGGATGAGTTGAAACTTTAATCTTCAGTTGTCCATGACATAGATACGGTATATTATTTATTAGCATGAAGGTAGCATGCATGACCAAGAAGAATGGGTCAAGTTTTATAAGTCCAGGAGTGCCTTCAATAGGTCATGATGTAATTCCATTGACCCTAATACATAATTAGTTCCCCACAAAATGACTGGCTTCACAAATGGACTCAGTTTTAGGAGTCTTCCCATTTTATTATTTTAATTTTATGGGAAATTTCTAAAAACTATTGCAGCCTTGAACCTGACATCTCCTAACACGCCAAAGGCCTTAGCCAGTAGGCTTCCCCATCTTAGTCACCAGCTTGCAATTTGAAAAAAGCCATATTATTTTCTAGAGGATAGCCACCAACTAATGTTGCACAAAAAGACAACTCAACAAGTGCTTCGTGACTGAAGTATGTGGAGAGAATTATACTGTGTACTTCAAAAGTAAATTGAGCCAGAAAGTATAATAGATGTTATACCATATCAACATGCAACAAAGTATACTCACATGTTCGAAAGCCAAGGTGACAAATCCTCCATTGCTGATGCTCCGTTAACATGAAATCTAGCTTACGAAAATGTTTGATGGTTGTTTCTACACTTCTGCCACATCCTCCTGCTTGCACAGATCGCCTTCAAGCCCAACAGCCTGTGTGACACTCTAAGTAGTGTCTACGAGCGATGAGTACCTAAACCTTGCCCATGGTCAAGAAACTGGAGGTTAGAAGGAAGCCTATAGATGACAATGGTTGTATGATTTTTTATTAATTTTGCAACTATCCATCCAATGTTGGAACTAAGCACTGTCAAAAGTCAATTTGGTTTGTATATTGTATTGGCATCAAAATCAGTTGGAATGAAATTTAGCTGCCGAAAGTT